>OY748287.1:12995526-13299613 GCA_963556515.1 Nudaria mundana
AGGCAAGGCAAAAAATCGAAAATTTTACCTATCCCTAAGGGGTCAAAAGTTATAGGCCAAAACCTATGGCGTGGTGCGGCGCGAAGCACCGCGCAAGACACCGTACTAGTAATAAATAAACAAATACTTTTGGTCATTCTTACACAACGTCATCTAGCCGGAACTAAGCTATAGCTTACTTTGGGAGATAGACATACTTATTATATTTCTAAATACATTCATATTATACATAGAAAACTTTAAGTACATTCTTTTTTAGTATATATCTAAGTACTATAGTAAGTACATAGATTTTTTTATATCATTTTAACAGAAATAAAATATTTTGATAGATCAAATTCTATTACCACTTAAAAGGCTGACTACTGAGTAGTTTACGCTACTAACGGGTACCCACTCCTACACAAGCAGTTTTCGCTTAACCGGAGGGGTTAACGAGAATGCTCGTAACTAGTATTTACGATTGCTAGTATGCTATATTTATATAGATATTATAATACTTTAGGTAAGTAATTACCTATATACAATATCTACCTACTTAATTATGTTTATTTATTTATTTATTTATGTACAACACACAGAGAAAAACAAACAATAAGAAGAATACAAACATAACAGTGAGCAGATAGTACAAGGGCGCTACTTATTCATAAAGGAATCTCTTCCAGCAGGCCAGAGAGGAGATGTAAATATGACAAGGCAACGTGTGTGCAGTGCAATAAAAATAAACTTACATAAACTAAAGGCGCATTATAATATATACATAAATAAATACACACTGTACTATAATGTACTTACATATAGAGACTACAATAGATAATATTATTACCCGATATATAACTAAGATAAAGAGATAATATTATTATAATTAGTTTATAAGATTATTTATAATTCATTTCACATTATCAAAAAGAAAAACAATCAAAATCGTGGAAAGATTTGAAAGGGGAAATCTTTGTAAGCTTTCCCCTACTTTTATAGGTACTTTAGTGTAGTTTCTATAGGTAATTTTGGTCTTGATATATTCGTGGATGTTCTGGAAAGGTTTAAAAGGTGGTACGAATTCGCTGGGACAGCTAAAGTATAAAATAAATAAAAACTTTTAGTCACAAGTTGACTAACACAAAATCTTTTACCTATCTTAACCCTTAGGATCTGTGGAAGTAGTACTCGCCACCCTTACAAGTAGACGCGGAACTTCGTAGGGTTTAAGTTTAATGGCTCCCTTCTACATGTTCAAGTAAAAAATAAATAAGTATATATATACGTATATATATAAGTACCTAATGGCAATGCTGCCAGCAGTGCCAGCCTTCTGGGAACATTGCCAGTCAGCGACGAGGCGGAGGAAATCTTTGACGCCTGATTTTAGTGTGTGTAGTATAGTTTTCAGTAAGTGTAAATAGTTAAATTAAATAAATCTAACTACTTTGCAATATTCCGCCACACAGTGTAAATAGTATATATTTTTTTTTATTTAAACTTTTTGCACAGTTATTGTACAATGGCGGACTTAATGCCACAGGCGTTATCTTCCAGTCAACCTTAGGGTGATGCAGATAGATCTAGTAGTATAAAGTGGTGTTGAAAAAGAAAAGAAAAAAATTAAATTAGTGTAAGTAAAACTAATACAAAAAAAAATAGTACATATGAAGGTCTGAAATATTTAACAAATTTTAATTTTATTCTAATAACTACTTAAATAATTAATAATTTAAATATACATAAACGTATATAAACCTACATATAATGCCATACTTAATATATATATACATATATATTTATATATACTATACGTTACCTGATAGATATACACAATAATAATTATGAGCTACGACTATATTCTGAAGAAAAATAAATAAATCAATGTCGATCCTGCCTATGAATCACTATTATATAATTCATATACCTTCTTCTTGAAAACGGAGCGGCTGGTTGACATGTTGACATTTTGATTTGAGAATAGATTGAACAAAGATAGTATCCTCTTCTACTGTTAATTTCCTTTCTTGAAAAAAAAGAAGTACCTAATTTATAATAATTTTCGTTTGATAGTCTTATTAATAAATTACACACAAGTATACCTAAACAAGTCAAATAAAAGAAAATAGAAATAAATAAATAAGTTAAATAGAGCATTATCGTATCACCTTTCTTATTGTATGCGTATAATAGCATCTATTCTGAATAAATGCTAGCCAATGCTTAGTTACTATAACAGTGAATGATGGATGATAAATCGATTGACGCCATTAGCAATGTTACATAACAATAGTGAAGTTAGTTTTAGACTTTTTGTCGCATTCTTTCGTACTGTATGATTACAACAACAACATGTACGAAGAAAGACATTCTATGACTCACGGCTGAAACAAGGAGATGAAAGATGAAGAAAATATAATACCGTGACCGTTTTCTTTCGAATACTAACCGACAGGAGAAATCGCTTTTGAAATTATGTCAACAAAATGACAAACTGAGTTGTTGCTTAAGTGCAGTAAAGGTATTGGGAAATCATTGTATTTGTCTCTTACCAGACTTATCTTACACTCACACAACACATCACATTAAGAGTTTTTCAGATAGTTTAATATCTAGGTACCTATATATAGCACCTATAGGTATATACTCTTAATCTAATCATACTGCGATTTAGTGATGTCGAAATGTTAGTAAAGTTTTAAAAGTCAGCCATAAATTCAGATTTTATACGGATATTAAAGTAATTTAAACTCTGAAAATAAACATAAAATAATCAAGTAAGTAACTTGTGTACACGATTCGCAATAATAGTGCATACATACATAAATCTACATATAAACATGCCCATACACCCGAGAGGGGTAGACAGAGGTGAATTTAAGACATATACATAATGGGTAAATTAGATATTTACTGTTGCAAATTATTGTTCAAATTTTAATACCTAACACAGTATGTACTTGCGATCTTTAGAAAATGTTGACCGCATTTAAATATAGAAAATTTAATAGTAAATATTAAATCGATTACGTAAAAGAACACAAGAATACCGAATGTTATGTCTTTTTTATATTTTATTCAATAAGGATCACCAACAGTTATTATTATTTCAATACAGAGACATATTAAACACAATAAGCAAGCCAGACACAATGTTATGACTACTTATAATTAAAGATAATCACCGGTTGTAAACATAAAGCACTTAGAATTTATTCATTCGTCTAGTAGTATTTTATGAAAATGTATGATATAAAATTTGATTATATGATTGATATGGGTCAGTGAGAGAAAGTCTGAAACTTAGACTTACGAAGATCTGACCAATATCGATCGACCCACTAGAAATAATTATAGTTGAACATGACAAAAGAACCTATATGTATGGGTATGTAAGTAAACCTACTCGTATATGTCGTGTAGAACTGAATTGATTGCGATGTACCTACACTACTGCTGGGGCCTCAGTCGCGTAAATAAACGTAAAACGCCATGCTACTGCTATGCTACTACGTTGCAACTGCAATTGGTCAAAAAAGATGGCGCCAGAAAGGGTTCAAACCGCAGAATGCAGAGCAATCATCATTAGGTTAAATTAGATTTAGTTACTCCCGACATGACCAACTTCCCAGGCCCTATATCCCGGGAACCGTGCTTCCCACCTAAATTCTGGGTAAATTTTGGTTCCCCTGCAACAACTCGAATCACAAGTTCCATTCGCTTGCAAAAAAAATCCCGGGAATTCTCACCCCGCAAAAATACCCAAGATTCCCAGTACCCTATATCTCAAAAATTAAGCACCCCAGGTAAACTTTGCCCTCATTTTTCCGGCCCTATAGTAAGTATTTGATCCCCTTTTTCCCGTAAAAAAATTCTTCCCAGTTCTCATCCCACTTTCCACAAAACTTGAAGCCCCTATATCCCGGTAACGGAGCTTCCCAGCTCAACTTTGAGCAAATTTTTGTTCCCCGCACCCCTACCGAGACGTATTCTATTAGCCTGCAAAAAAATCCCGGGAATTCCCATCCCACAAAAATACCCCAGATTCCCCTCCCTCCCCCCTCAACGCCTGTATATGTATATATGTTGCAGTTGAAATATGTAAAATATTAGTAGACTACACACGCAAACAGCTACTAGCGCGTCACAAGCTAGCAGGCAGACGCACGTTCGCCACGGGACTGCGTTTGTGTTAGTAGACGACGAAAACTGTAAAAATTTGCCTTCGACGTGCAAATACGATGCTACTTTGCTACTATCCCTTTGGTCCCATCATGACCGAGAGTATTTTCTTTCGCCGTTGTAGTATTTTGTTTCTATTGGTGCACGTTAAAATAGATTAATTCAACCACGAGACCCAGTTCCATTGATTTGTTAAAACAAAGGAATCTGTTCTTTGTTTTTCTTTTACTAGTTAAAAAATATACAGAGACTGTCAATGTGATCAATTCTCGTTAGCTATTTATAGATTTGTTTACTATTATTCTAAACGAGTAAAATTGCCGAGTTTTTTTAAATCGAGCTAATTTTAGGGTGCTAGTGCTAACGTCTCTAGGACCCAAGTCATGCTCACTTGCACGCGGTGCACCTGCTGACAGACTGGCGAGACGGCGACGACAAATGGCGACAGAGACATCCCTTTAGGGTGCCTTTCGACCAGAGGTGTGCTTTGCTACGTTGATATGGTATGCGTATGACATCCACCAATCATATTCATCTGTCCACACAGCACGTCATAGCACAATCATTTTCATTGGTCCAAAAGCACATCCTCGTAGCATAGCTACATAGCACATCTCTGGTCGAAAGGCAACCTTAAGCTCCTATTGCATGAGACTAACGATGAATGCTGAAATGTTGGCGAAATGAACATCTCCGTCTCTTTGAGGATAATGACGTAATTTCGTGTGTCTAGAGCCGTTAAGAATATATAGAAAGGCTTACGGGACTTGCAATACGCCAACTTACCCAATAAGCGAAATTAAAGTTAGGTAGAGTGAGAATCTCGCTTGGTTGCACATGAGGTAATTATTCAGATAGGTACATTTACCTATAGTATTGTATATTTCACACCAAGCCAGGACCGAATAAAATTGTCACAGGTCCGATTTTGCGATAAGTATTTAAGTGTTATATTGCTCACGGTTAAGAATATTTTGAATCTTTGTAGCCAATCCAAAACAAAGGTCGAAAAGCACTTCAATAACTAGGTACTCTTTCTGTATCTATTATTTCTTTCACTCGTGTAATAATAAAAACTACTACAGTGTCAGTATGCCGGGCGCCACTGGAAATACCTTCTGCGTGTGAACCAGAGACGCCCGGCAACGGACGTTAGAGCGGCCGCGGCCTTGAGCGGCGGAATTAAGAAAAAAAAGTGTCAGTATAGGAACGCACGCAGCCATGGACAGAACGAACGCGATTTCCGCGTTTCACACGCGTTCAGTCCGCGTCATAGGAAACCCATGTGTGAAAATAGCAAGAGCACGCACGCAGGTGACAGGAAAAAGGCTTTAATTTTTTTACTATATAAAACTAATGACCCATCCCGGATTTGCATGGGTGTACACCTTCCTCTTGAATCATTCTATCTATATTCTATTGATCTCTGAAATCTATTAAATTCGTTGCGAAGTTTAAAAGATCTACTGTATTTTATATTAGCTGATTACTGCGGCTCTGCCCACATGTTTCTGTTTTCTGATTCCATGGAATTTGGGAGCGAGATATCTTTTCACGTCCCCAATTCCCACGGGAAAACATTACCGGGATAAAAGTAGAGTAGGTATAGCACTCAGGAATATTGTAGCTACATACGAGTATTAGGGAAAGAATTTTCAAAATCAGTTAGTTTCGAATTATTCAATGCAAGCAATCAATCAAGTCTTTCCTGTTTTGATTTGATTATTATAATATACAGGGTGTCCCAAGACCATGCTACATGGAGGGAAAGTACCCTAAATATTGTAGATAGACAATTTTACTAAAAGGAGACTTTATTTTATATTTAAAACAATTTTAACTGCATTCATGATTTTTGGAAAAAACAAAACATGTTTTTTTCAACACCAATTGAAAGGCTTCATAACAGCGACTAATTATTTGTTTCTAATAAGCATCTTAAATAAAAGGAATACCGTAAAATATTACATTTATAAAAGTACATCATCGACATTTCATACATTTTTGGTCCAAACTTTTGTCCACAAAACTGAGGGCAATAGTCTCACACCTGTGCTGCCATAATAAAAAACCTAACAAGGATTATTTCTAACAGAATGAGATACTTTTTTGGTTTCGTCGGCACTTTGAAAATTTGTACCCAAAGTTTATAGAAGATTTGGTCGGCTTGATTCCCGGTTCACTCAGGATTTTTCAAAAATCTATGAATCCAGTTACAATTGGTTTTAAATATAAAATAAAGTGTCCTTTTAGTAAAATTGTCTATCAACAATATTTAAGGTACTTTTCCTCCATGTGGGTCTTGGGACATACTGTAGACTATGTAAGGATGACGTACCTAAATATTACAATGACTAATGATTTTAAAGTACCTAACATGATTATTCAGAATATCACATTAAAAGATAAACAGTGTATCGGTGGACATGGCTCTTACAACAATGCAAAAATATTGGAAGATCGTTATAGAACAGGTTAGTACTTACTTACTTGATGACAATCTCGTTATTGATTTAATGACTATTACAAAGTTATAGATTTATTTTTAGTTCAACTTTCGATTAATTAGTTACCATTAATACAACAGTGACAAGGTAAAATGTGTGTGAACGTTCAAGGCAACAAAAATCAGGTTATGTTGCATTTAATAGAGTAAAATCTGTATAAATAAGTAAATAAAGCGCAAATAAGTAAATAAATAATTCTCGTGGCACAGTATTTACAACAAAACTTCTCCGAAACAGCTTGATTGTATTTTTTTGTACGTCTTCGGTAAGTCTGAGAAAAAACTGCTATCTACCTTATAAACGGTGATTACCACCGTTTTGAAAAAATTGACGGTGTGCCAGTTATTTTTCTGCATTTTTAATGATTGCCATGAAAATTCATAATTCATAAGTATTTATGACCCCTAATTTTGGGACGTGGGTTTTGGCGGAGCGCGTGGCTGGTTGCCTTTTAGGTTACCTCTGGCGCTGGTCAAAAATCCAGGCCCAAACACTCAATTGCATTACCGAACAACGTTTCCTTGTCCCGCACCGCGAACTAGTTCAGAGTAACTAGTTCTTCTGTGCGGGAAAAATCAAGCATTACCTTGACATTGGCGAAAATATCGGTGGTTAATGGTCGATGGAGCCACGTTTTTTAAAAAAGAAGAAGAAGAAGCACCCCTAATTTACGCCCTTCTATCGACAACCCCCATTTTTTTAAACTAGGTAAAGCTACGCTGCTGTAAACAGTGCGCGGCTTCGTATTGAGCAAAGCGTTTTTTTTTTGTATTTAAGTTGAATATTTGAGCTTCGTCACGACCTTAATTGGAATCAGCTATTAATTTAGGTGAAAAAATTTTAATTATCGGTCAAGAGGTTGCTGAGAAACGAACATCCGAACATTTTACATTTAACCTGTTCCATGGGAGCTCCGCTCGCCTTCGGCTCAATAAATGTTTAAATGACAAAACAACGTGGGTCGGGCGGTCTAATGTATAAAAATATCATGTCGTGAGTTTGTGCACTCCTATTTTTTGTATTGGTATTGGTATTGGATAAAAGCATTTTTCACTCAGGTGAGTGATGATGTGACCGCGGTGGTATTTTCGATAAATTCATATGGCAGTAGGTACAATGTTTTCGATTTTGTTGGTATGAATGTGGTAATCCCAATAATAAACTACTGGTCCAAATAAAAACCGGCCAAGTGCGTGCCACGCATAGAGGGTTCCTTAGTCACCCATAAGAGCCTCTATAACTCCTGAACTAACAGAGCTATCTAATCCGCTATACTTTTCCTTAAAAGTACATGGACTACCATCTTGATTTTTTTCAGGTTCTTCACGCCAGCCGTTTAGATTTTAGAGGGGAGGGGACGCCCTGTTTTCGCAAAAAAAGCTCGCAAACATATGCTTAAATCAAAAAATCATTTTACCAACTTCTTAATGTTTTTAAAATACCTATCTAATGATACCCCACACGATGGGGTAGACGTGAGAAAAAAAATCATTTCCGCTCTACATGTAGGGGATCTACCACAAAAAACAATTTAAAATTTTATTTTTGCCCTTTGTCGGCGTAGTAAATATACATATTCATGCTCATTCAAGCTTCATGTTTCTAGCATTTAAAGCCTAGGACGGACGGACGGACAGACTTGACAAAAATATAAGAGCTCCGAGACTTTCACTACGGAACCCTAAAATGCTTGTAGTTTCAGGTGGCCTATTTATCGAGATACATACGCTGTAAGCTATAACATTACACTACAACCAATAAGTAGAGCCGAGCTGAAAATTAAAGCTAAAGATAACAATATACCAAGCTGAATTGTTGAACTGAGAGAGATTAGGCCGTCGAGGTGTTTACTGACGACTGTCAGCAAGGGAACTAGGCTAGACAAATATTATGTAATCAAGTTAGTTTCAGTTATAGCGTTGTTGCAACGTGTTCCGTATTCGGGTCGATCTCTCCTCAAACTGAGAGCCGCGTCGGCTGCGGTGCTACGGAAAGCGCGCCCTCATGACCCAAATTTTCGCAGTGACGTCATTGAAGACCGACCACTATATGTGGGTCGCTTCGTGCGCCACTCACTACCAATTGCCCAACTCTGCCTTTGGATAGTGCAACCGATAAGATAACATAAATTGCAACCATTAAAACCTATGGTATCAAATACTTAGCTATCTGTGCCAGTTCGTAATCGTAATTCAAGTTTCGCCAGGCTGGTCCGTTATAACAATAAGTTTTAGATACAAACCCTTTAAACAGTGAAGATAGTTTTTTTTTAAATGAAGAGGTTAAGTACATACAACAAGTTCCAATTTATGAGGTTGATTAATGTATGATGTATCATACAGCTAAAGTCATGAGAGACAGTATAGAAATGGGGGCTGTGCGTCAAAGTAAAATTGGAATTTCCTATCGCCCCCGGATGTTCAAAGATAAAATTATTAAATATACACTTTGCATCCATTGAGAATCCCTATCGAAATATTTAAACATAAAACACCCACATGTGTCTGATGTCTGAGATTATATATGTTCTAAATAGTAGAAACATGCGTACAATCACATCTGTTTTCCCAAATGAATAAACAGAGGCATTTTATTCGCCTGTGGCCGCTTACCGGGTAGATACCTATTCTATACTATCAACATAGACCAAATAGGACGTATTGTCTGTCTGTACCAGTTTAAAGCTATCAACAACGTCACTATTACGTAAATAGTCATTCTGTGACTGTCAATTTCGTATCAAATCCGTACCATTCAGTGCCATGACTTGTTGCTTATTCGGGTTAATCTATCATCAACGTATCCAATTATGAATATTCTGAGTCATACCGTATCGTCACTGTAATGTGGGGCTCGTGGTCTAGTGGTAACCGACAATGTTAACACATTGCAAAGGTTAAGCAACATCGACTCAGGCCGGTCTTAGGATGGGTGACCATTTCATAAGACATTGAGACCCCTCCGTGCCTCGGAGAGCACGTTAAGCCGTCGGTCCCGGTTGTCATACGAATATCTATGGCAGTCGTTAGGGGTAGTTGGAGCCCTAAATCAAAAATCCGACCGGTCTAACTACAGAACTTCGATATCGCCCATGGGTTGTGGAGGTCAGATGGCAGTCGCTTCATCGTCACTGTAATATTCATTACCATGCAGAATATCCTAATAAAATGGAGCAAAGAGATCTCTCTATCATCTTCAGAACCTAACTCCACCCACCTGACCCACTACCAAGTAGGTATCTCAAGTGAATAATCATGTAGGTACTCGTACATAGTCATCCTGAAAGTCATCGTAAAATATGGCAACTCCTCGACACTAGATCAAAGCAATCTGTGCGTGTACTATTTACCGTCGAAGTTAATTGCAAATTAAATAAAATAAAATTAAATAGTCATTTATTTCAGGTCACAATCACCCATAGATTTACACAATTATATTACTTACATAGATAAGTCAAATTTAAACATAAATAATCAAAACAGTGAAGAAAAAAATATTATGTGATAATGAGTAATGTTCAATAATTTTTTATTTATTTATTTATTTTATTTATTTATAATAAAATTAATATAATAATTATATTACAGCAATCAATAAAATAAAATAAAATCAACAGCAACAATCTAAAACCCTCTCCTCGGCATTGGGACCGGCACATGTCTATCAACACAATGCCGCAGATAGGGACAATCGAACCGTTCGGTTATCATTACTAAAATGGCGTTGGAGCTGGCCCGCACTCTGCGCACTAAGGACGCACACCGCTTGCGTATAGTTGTGTGGAAGCAATCCACGTGTGCGTCCAACAAACATACCTGAGGCGCTGCAAAATCGAGGCAGCCCCAGCACCACTCTAAACGCATTATTGTACAGGACGCAGAGGGCACTATAGCTTTTTCTGGTGTAATTAGCCCACAGGCTGCACGTGTATAGAGACGTACAGTACGCTCTAAAGAGTGTACTTTTAACTGTAACTGAGCAGCGGGCAAACCTGCGAGCTATCATATTCGCACGTACTGACAGTGCCCTCCGCTCCCGCTCAACATCCGCATCGTCTTTGAGGTCGACAGAAACCATATGACCCAGGTATTTAAACTGCTTAACAGTATCTAACCTCACCATAAAGCCGCACTGGTGGTATGTTCTGGGGACATTTGGTACCGGCCCATATATATACTTCTTTTAACATTGTATATTAATCCGTGACCACAAGCGTACTCTTCACAGATTTTTAGCAGTTTCCTGATGATGACTGATGACTGACGCACTCAGTAACGCCATGTCATCAGCGTAACTTAAATTGTCACAAACTCCGTCACTATGACAACCGACATGCTGGTTACTGAGTGCGACGATGTTAATGAACAGGTTAAACAGGGTCGGAGATTTTAAGCCGCCCTGCCTAACCCCACACTCTAGCAAATGAAACAGGTCACGAATGGAAGTATGCAATTCGAAATTCAGTTTTAAAGACATACTTAATATGGTGTTTTCGAAATAAGGTGGGCGGTGATTGACTAATGAACTATTACGAAAAAGAAAAAAAATAACAACAAAGACACTTCTAACGATTCTTCAACGATTTCTAAAAGATTAAGTACTTGTTAAAATCACACACACACACACATATCACACCTATATCCCCAAAGTGGTGCATTACCCACTCACAATTTGTCAGTATTTTTAGTCCCACGTAATAGGGGGCAAGCCTATTACCGTCACCGGGCACATTTATAATGGGTTATGTCCAAAATAGCCGAAAGAATTTAATAAAACGTAGCAGCAATCATTTTGAAAAAAAAATTCAAACCCGTTGCCTTGCTATGAAATGTTGATGAAAGGCAACAAAAGCCGCTATGGCACAGCCAATTAAAGTCCTGGGCGTCTCGGACTTGTTAAAATCATTGCCTGTTTATTGCAAATTATAACTGTTCTGATTAAATTTAAGTTCCGTTACGTTTTTTAACAAAACATTTTAGCAAATGTAGGTACAACAATGGTAAGTAAAATGTTTTTAAGAAAAAACTTTTTAAAATTATATAATAGCTACTTTGAGAAACATATTTTTCACGAACCAATTGCAGTTCTGGAACCAATTCCAACTTTAATTATTGAAAATAACCGGTCATGCCCCAGTGATGTAGGTAATTTATAAGTGTGCCGCGATGGTTGCCGCAGTCTTGAATAAAAAAATCGTCGAATGTCCTTAAAAATGCACTAACCAATGTAAACAAATCAATCATCCCATACCATACCATACCATTTGTTTACTGGAATAAAATAGGTCCTACAAGGATGTTATAAAATTACATAATAATGGTGTACATGTATCCTCTTACTGTCATTAATTATTTATGTAATAAGTATATTAGGTACTGTTTTATATGGGAACTATCTAGTTTATGCCCGTAACTCCGCCCGCGTTTATATGACGATAACTTTTATTACTGCCAATTGATTTTGATGAAAATTTATAGCTTTATCTATCTGTGAAATTCGCACGAAAATACGTTCAGTAACTTCAAAGATTAGCATGTACATACAGATAAACGATATTGGAAAATAAAACATCTGTTTTTTTTCTTCTGTTAATTGGTTTTTGTTAATTTTCTTAAATGTAACCCATGATTTTGTTTTATTATAGTGGGTATAATATATTATTATAGTGGAATAGGTATAGTTATAACATGCGTTTGATTAGTAGGTATTATACATTATCCGCAATACGTGCGTTTGATTAGTAGGTATTATAAATTATCCGCAATACGTAACCGTCGATTGTGTAAAATTGTGTAACAAACAGATTATTACAATTAATAATATCTAACAATTATTACAGTAAAACTTGTTTTAACGATTAGCATTTGTCAGAGTTTCTTTGAACTCCGGCAACTTCAAATTTTTACTATTAAGTTCTTTCATTTTGTCCCACTTCTCCAGTTCCTGTTCTCTTTATTTATTTTTATCCGAATGTGCTACGCCAGTGGGATCTATGATTTACTCGCGTGTGTTACCTATTTAGGTATAGTTCTCTGTGTTCCCTCTACAGGCCTAACAGCTTGACCGATTTTTATGAATAAAGTTGCGAATAACAGGTACTTATTCATCTACCGAGTGTCATAGAGTACCTACCTACATACGAGTATAATACCTGCTTATACTCGTAGTTCAATACATACTTGGATAATTGAATGCACATTTTTTACTTAAATATGTAGGTATAGGTGAAAAGGCGTAAGCTGAGGTTTGCATTAGTGTGAGTGATCACGAAAAGTAGAGCAAAACGGCCGTTTGTAGCTATGTGTATGTCACATTACAGGTTCACGTACATGCAAACTCACATACATGCAAAGCTAAACAAAGAAAAACTCGTAGAGAAAATAGAAACTTGTATAGGTAAAACAAGTTTCTATTTTCTCTACGGGTTTGGACACAATTTGTACAATTATGTTATGATATGTTATGTTGTACTGTGTACATGATCAATTTAATTACCAAATATAGTGAAAAATATTTCTGATGATGACGTATCTCATGAAGTCACACAGACACACAAATCACGTCGTGGTCCCTGAAGGTGTAGATAGAGGCGCTTATTACGTCCACGTTTCGACTGGGTGTATTTGCCAGCGCCTCGTCCGTTATACGGTTTCTCATTAAACGGTAGATAAGTTTTTAATTTTTAATGGTAATTGTTTTAAATGTAAATTTATCTGGGCAGGGTTCAAGTCCGGAATGTTGTGCAGACAGCGGCAGCGTGGGCTTAGAGATGAGCAGCAACGTCGGCACACCAGCGCCACCTCCAGGACCGCGATACAAACTCGCAACCGAGGGCTCCCTCAGGGTGTGCTGCTTCCAGCACACTAGGACAGTAGTCGACAAGATATTAGCTACGAAATTTTTAAGAAGATGGGAAACTCATGTCCTGTGCTTAGATGAGCAAAATATAGTCTCCAAAACAGTGAGTTTCATATAATATTTTAGTTACGAACTGACACTTACAGCTTCGGCTGTTTGGAGTAGTTTTCTCGTTCCAAATCCCCATGTAGAGACCTATTATGAAACCAATTTCGTACCTAATAAATGTCGTTCCAACTGTTTAACGTGATGTTTTACGTGATGACCTATGTAATACTACAGACAGACTTTCACTTGCAAATATTTTTGTTCACTTAACGTAGACAGTTAAATATTACCAAAGAGTTCTTAATTATGCAACAAGAAGTGCGTCACTCTGATGACAAGCAACGTGTAAACCTCGTGTAGAACGGTCATTGTTCATATTTTTTTAACTACACCATTGTACCTTGGTAATTAGGAAGACAATATTGAGACTGCCTCTGCGTATCCTTTGGGGTTAATTTGGGAATATTTTAATAAAAAGGGTAAAAATCTTACACATACAATTGAAGTTTCATGTATTTGCCCAAAAAGTTCTAACACAATCAATACCTACACAAATTATTTTGTGGTGTAATCAATTGCTAAGAATATTCATAAATACTTATATGTAATACTATACTGTGATGTTAAGGTAAATACACATTTTGATGCCATAGATATAGGTACAGCCATAATACTACAATTGACATGTCTATTTCATTGTTAAAATACATCTAATGTTATAAAATTCTCATGTCACAGTGTTTGTTGCCATACTCCTACGAAACAGCTTGACCGATTCTTATGATTTTTTTCATGCAAATTATTTAGGTCTGAGAATCTGTCGTAAACAAGTTTTTAAACCCGTAAGTTATATAAACGTTTCTTTTTATTTTTTATTTTTATGTATATGACAAAACGTTTCCGTTTTAGTTAGTTATAAATAAAAACAGGCCAAGTGCGTGTCGGGCCACGCATAAAATTAGGTAACGTAGTTACCCAGTTTTGGCCTCTATACTTAATTCCGTAACTAACAGTAAATATTTTTTTTTTAAATTTTACTTTAGCACTTTGCGACGTGAGAAAATACACATAATTCTTCAAAGTTCATAATAAATTTATTTCTACGAAGTACGAACCCTAAAAACGACATTATTAAGTATATTAGACAATATTTATTACATTCAAACTTCGCATATAAACTTCGCTTCGGTTTTAAACAGCAATGTACTCGTACATTAAACTTTAAGTATTTAATTTAACATGTCGTAATAAACCATCCCCTGGAATCACTCAATCTATTGTTGAGAACTGCACTAAAATCCGTGGAGTAGTTTAAAAGATCTAAGCGAACATAGAGCAAGCGTCTTCATTTTATATATTAAAGGTAGGTAAGTAGGAATAATTTTAAACAGCTATTAACATTTATTATATTATTTGAGTAAAGTTCTCAAACGTCAATTATAATGATGTTATCATCTATTCACATAATTTCAGAATAAAATTATTTCGGAAATTAAGATCTACGATTTCTTATCTTAAGATTTCTTTCATTCCTCTTACCATATGGTGTGTTTGTGTGTACGACCTGAGTTTTTTCCAGGTCTTAGGGCCAAGGTAATATGCCTTTGGTTTGACTCACGGACTGTGAGACACCCGGGACGACTTTACTTTCATATGCTAGCAAAGGTGTTCTATTTTTCATGTAGGTACAGTTGAACTTAATATTTAAATAGCTTGTAATTTTGCAAATGCATCTGTACAAATAGTATCAGACGTCAATGGTGAGTCACCCACAATGTTTATGCGTAACAATTAAATTTTTATTGATTTACGTCCACGATATTTACACGAACGCCGAATATTTCTGCAATCGATACTGAATGAACAATTGAACAATTCATATTGGTTTAGAGTGAGTTTGTTTAGAAATAAAACAATGCCACAACAAAAAAATAATAGCACACTTGGTTATTTTTTTAAACTTCTCACGTAATAAAGAAGCACACGGCCCTCCTATGAAAAAAAATCATTGTATTATCTACATTAAGACAATTAGGTTTACTAATAAGAATTTTAAGAATAGAATTTTAGTATTTTTTCATTTATTAACTCATGCTATATTTAAAGCTTTACGATAATTATAATACCTATAAATCTTTAGTGGGGGGGGGATAGATTGCGGCCCGCGAGGAGCTCCTGGAGATTTTGAACCAGAACCCATGGGGGCGCCCTTACCAGAGGTCAGAGGTGGTCAGAGGTGGGCGCCTCCACTGACCCAGTGTCTCCAGCCAAAGCAGCTGGAGGCGGTCATGGCCTTTCTGTTTTCGACGAGCGCGGAGGAGCACGTCCCTCCGTGCAAGGCTCCGTCTAAGACGCCCGACGCGGATAGCACCAGCGAAGACGATGGCGGCGTTCCCGAAGGCAGAGTGGGTGAGCTAGGTGCGGCAGTACTCCGGCTTCGACGCCGGAAAAACACTGCACCCGTTTCTCCAAATTATGGAAGACGGGGAAGCTGGTCCTGATTAGGAAACCGGGGCGGCCGGTGGACTCACCGTCTGGATACCGGCCGATCGTGTTGCTCGACGAGGTGTGTAAGCTCTTTGAGCGAATTATCGCGGAACGCCTCGTCGAGCATCTCACGAGTGTGGGGCCAGACCTGGCGGATAACCAGTTTGGTTTCCGTCGGGGACGCTCCACCGTGAACGCGATCATGCGCGTGAAGAGCCTGACGGAGGAAGCAGTCTCACAGGGCAAGGTGGTGGTGGCGGTGTCTTTTGACATCGCCAACGCTTTCAACACCTTGCCATGGAGCTGCGTTAGGGAGGCGCTCGTGTATCACGAAACGCCTCTCTACCCCCGTCGTATTGTCGGGGCTTACCTTTCGGAGAGGGCCATAGCTTACCCTAGCTGGCTCAGGCCAGCTCGGCGAGATGTGTCGTGCGGTGTTCCACAGGGGTCGGTACTGGGACCGCTTCTGTGGAACATCGGCTACGACTGGGTGCTGCGGGGTGCGTTGCCTGAGGGTGTCGGCGTGACGTGCTACGCCGACGACACCCTCGTCACGGCACGGGGTGCAACGCATCAGGAGGCAGCACTCAAAGGTCACGACGGGTGTTGCTCAAGTCGTGGGTCGGATACGGCGGCTGGGACTGGAGTTGGCCTTGCACAAGTCCGAGGTTCTTTGTTTCCACTGACCTCGGAGCGGTCCACCTGAAGGTTCCAGCATAACTGTAGGAGGCGTTAGCATCGGCATCAACCCCTCGATGAAGTACCTAGGGATCGTACTTGATAGCCGATGGAACTTTGGACCACATTTCCGAAGTTTGGTCCCTAAAATGACGAGGGCATCAGTCGCACTTTCGCGACTCATGCCCAACCTAAAGAGACCCAACGCCTCCTGCAGGAGACTGCACCTGGGGATCGTGCGGAGTATGGCCCTATACGGGGCTCCCGTATGGGCGGATAGATTGGCGGTCAAGGTGAACGTGACTCTTTTAAACAGACCACTGCGAACCTTGGCCGTCAAAACAATACGGGGGCACCGTTCGATCTCTGGAGAGGCTTCATATCTCTTAGCCGGGACCCCTCTATGGGACCTGGAAGCGAGAGCCCTTGCGTCATTGTTTCAATGGCATAAGGAGACGCTGGAGAGGGACCACAGGCCTGCGACTCGAGAAATCGAGGACCAGCGGTCCCAACTCTGCCAGGATCTCATGGAGACTTGGAGGGTGCGACTAGAGCAACCTAAGTAGGGAACCACCGTCATCGCGGCGGTGAGACCGATCATGGACGAGTGGCTGCAGACGCAGCATGGTGACCTCACGTATCGTGCGACGCAGATCGTTACCAGGCATGGATGCTTCGGTAGCTATCTGTTTCGCATTCATCGTGAGGTCACACCCCGGTGTCAACACTGTGTGTCTCCAACGACGACACCGCACTCCACACGTTGGTGGAGTGCTCAGCGTGGGCGAGTCAGCGCCGGGACCTTGAAGTGGGTCTGGGCGTGGATATCCTATCGCTGGAAACCTTGCTCCAAGCCATGGTCTCCAGCGCGAGTAGGTGGAAAGCGGCCGTGTCCTTCTGCGAGCAAGTCATGCTCAGCGGCCGAGAGGTAGAGGGAGTGTACCCTCCCCGCTGAGTTTCGCAGTCAGCGGCCAGGGCGCCGCAGACTCATCTACGCCCAGGACCATCGACCTCCATGATGGGGGCCTGAGGACGGCGGGATAGCCACCCGCCGTCCTTACAGAAGCAGGCTAGAAGGGTTGCGTGCTGCAGGGCCTTTGTCCCACAGCAAGCAACCAGATTCACTCACCGACGCGGGATAAAACCCAACCCCAAGCGGGATTTTCATTCCGACCAAACCCCCGAAGAGGCCACGCAGCTGGAAAAGGCCGCTGGGCGCCACTGGAAATACCTTTTGGGGTCACCGGACATTGGAGCGGCCGCGATTTCGTAGAATTAAAAAAAAAAGTACTGTACTACCCCCAAACGAAACAGCATAAGCTATTTGTCGGTGTAAAGGAGTCGATACGGCTAAGTCGTGCTGTTAAAAGCATAGTACCAATAAACAGTAAACACGCGATTCTTTCCTATGCTATATTGGCTATATTATACTTAATAGGTACCTAAAGTATAGGTACTTACTAGCAAATGCCCGTAGCTTTGAAAACCGATGGAATGTATTTATGTACTTTTATTGTATTGAAACCTTAGGAACAAACAATGGTCCTCGCGGTAGGGGGTAAGTAGGTACCTACGTGTTGATATATAATTCATTTTTACTGTCTACTTGTTTGATTAAAATTCATACAAAACAAGCATGTTCGCGGCTCATGTGTGGCCCAACGGCTACCCTCGCCGCACCTTTACCTATTCCAATCGAGTAATTCGCAAATTATAATAAACTAGCAACCCTTAGCGCAAACTGCGCAAGTGATAATATTTTTTTTTTTTAATTATACATAAATAATAAAATTATGCGAAAACGTTATGCCAAACTATATTATGCCTTAAAATTTTATGCCAAGAGGAGGGATCCCTTATAATCTATATGAAACTATCCGCTCCTAACACCTTATGTGTTAAAACCAGTAAAAGGAAAAAAAACCGGCCAAGTGCGTGTCGCGCCACGTATAGAATAGGGCTCCATAGTCACCCATATTAGCATTTATATTTCCTGAATAAACAAGGTTGTCTAATCCAGTCAAATACAATTTTCCTTGAAAGTTTAAAAACATCCATAAATATTTTCAGATTTTTCAAGCCAACCAGCGGTTTACCAAAAAAATTACCTCTCAATGTTTTTAAAAGACCTAGTTCTAGTGTGGGGTATCCCCACACTAGAAAACAAAAACAAATTCTGGTTACGTGTAGGGGAGGCACGCCAAAAAAAATGTTTTCCATAATTTTCTTTTAGTACTTTGTCAACGTAGTAAATACGCATACCTATCCAAGCAAAATTTCATGTTTCTAGCACTCGCTGGTTAGGAGAAAAGCCGAGTTTAGCCGAGAACAGAAGTGACGAAACTATACTTAGAGGTTCCGAAATGAACTACGGAACCGTAACAAACGGTTAGAACGAAAAAAGAAGCAAAATATAATTCAACCGTGTTCTATCGTTACTTTTATGAAATCAGCGAAGAGCTTTTCCGTTACTAGGTATATAATTATTCAGTAATAATTCATATTAACATAAGCAGAAATAAAAAGATATGTAAGTAAATATCTAGGGGAGAAACTACAAGACTGAACTAGTCCAGGAGTCGACGACACTGAATATTCCATAGATAGGTACTCAGCTTCAGCTTACCTGAAAAATAAAATATTGATCTGGAAATTCTACACAGGATGTTGACTGCAATGTACGCTCGATGCCGATTAAGCAACTACGTCACTACTTGGATAAATATTTTTCAAATAAGCATACATTTGTTGTTTATAATAATAACATGGACAAATAAACTCTGATGTTTATGTTTATCCTACTTGTATTGTGTTAGTATTGTGTTAGTATTATCCAAACATTACACTAATATAGTATACGGAAACTAGTCGGTCCTTTGATAGTCTCTTTGATATTTTAATTCGTTTGAAATTCACTTCTTTTCTCGAAGTTAGTCAACAGCCAAACTTTCAATAGTTAAACGCAGCACGACGATGCACACGAACGTCATGAAATTGTCAGGTCACCCGTCAAAATTGCTGAACTCTGAAATTTAAAGTTCACAAATCCACTTTAATACACTTTTGACCTCACAAAATAACTATGAAGCACGCATCAATAGTGTTCTTTAATCATATTTGCTACCGATATAATAATTCCATTAAATTATTAATGACACTTTTACCAAAAGTGTAGTACTTTTATAACAGTAATCTATCATTTAATTGAATTATTGAGGCCGGTCCAAGGTATCAAAGGGATCAAAATGTCACAAGGACGTCAAGTTGAAACTATTTCGGCATCAGTGGTTAAAATGGGTCTTTGGATTTCGTCCAATCTTACCATCGAACTGTCGAAATTACTTTGACGAGTCAAAAACAAAATAATGACGCAGCCAATTTTGTCTAAATAATAATTGTACAATGTATAAATAGAAAACTGATTGTTATCTTGAATAGAATAGGTAGATAATACTCGTATAATTATGTACAGGCTTCATGTTGTGACTATTTACACTATTGACACAAGTCCAAAATCAAATTTGATCGAATAGTAGCTAAACTGATTCATCATGTTAGTAATTTTGCACCGACATTGGATCTCTCTAGCTGATACCCGAGGCCCCCCCCCCCTCTTGTAGGTGACCAAAAGATACTACTTTCGCAGCACCTATAATCTTTCTCTTTGCTAAATTAACAACTCTGATAAGATAACAAACAAATATTATCAAATTTATTATATTTCGTGGCTATGTCCGCAGCTATGTATAGGAAGAGTAGCTTGTGTGACGAATTTTATTGTGCCATCCGATTTTTATGAAACAGCCTATTATGATGAGCTGAGATTAATTTGTCTGTGAAAAGAGCAAGAAGACCTGTCTAGTATCTTCATCCTACTTCCTACTTAGATAAAAGATGCGCGAAAGCTTTTTGATAATTAGGTAGATATATATACTAGGTATGCAATACATTCTGCTGTTGCAATAATTGAGCTGAGTTTGTCGATCCGGGTCGAACTCCTAAACGACTGCACCGATCTTTATGAATTCAGATATATGCACTCACGGTGATGGTCACTATGACCGTGCCAAATTTCAAAAAGATCGGTCCAGTCGTTTAGGAGGAGTTCGATCACGAACGAAATACACGAGTCGCCTAAGAAAGAGCATCGTAAACTCAGCTCAATTAGAAACGGGATCTCACTCAACATCGAGTCTATTGAAGATCAACGACATTGTACCTTTTTTTTCCTCGTCCGCTCTCACGTCCGTTGCAGGGCGTCTCTGGTGCACACGCCCAGCACGACATTGTACCTAGTCAAATATAGATGGTCTTAATATTATACGTTGATAGAGAACAATGCTCTGGTCATTCGTCACTTGCAGGACTTCACGAATACGTGTTGTAAATAGATACGACCGTAATTACGAAATCGAAATGATTAAATTGAAGCGTAGCTAACTTTTATTTGATAATTTAATGTAATCAGAGGTTTTGCGACTTATTTTACTGAAATGGGGAACAGTAATTCAACGTTCTTTTATATAATATATTTATGAATAAATGTATCCGAGCATTGGTTTTGATCGAAATGTGGTGAAATTGGAAAAGTGGATTAATAAACTAATTGAATTCGAATAATAAATTGGCCATGGGATATAAGGTTAAAACAGAATCTAATAGTCGTAAGTCACTAGCTGAAGGACCGATATTCACTGTTAGATTGACCGATATTGACTGGTAGAAGTATCTACCTATAAAAGACTAGCTGTCACAGCGAACTTCGTACCGCCTGAACTTTTGTGTACTATTTCATGACCAAAATTAACCTCGATTCAGCCATTGTCTCTAATAGAGCCTAATTAGTAACCCTTTTTTTTATAACGGGGTGGAATTCTGGAGGATATTATCACCTTGCGGACGCAACAGACGTAATTAGTACCCTATTATATTTTTTTTTTTTATTCCGCGGCCCAGGGCCGCGGCCGCTCTAATGTCCGTTGCCGGGCGTCTCTGGTTCACACGTAGAAGGTATTGCCAGTGGCGCCCGGCGGTAATTAGTACCCCTAAGCTAATAGTAATTAATCTGTCACTTGCGCCAATTACGAGTACTGGCAGGCATGTCCAACGCCTATCAAAAGCATGTCAAAAGTTAGTCTGGTCGTTAAGGTTTCTTAAATTTTCGTATGTTCCATACAACTTTCTTTTTTTTTCTACCTTAAGATCCTGCTTCTGGTAACAAGAAACACAACAATATATATCATCATTTTAAAAACTATACAGATATCGATTTTCGAATTTTGTCTAAATTGTAACATTTTGAAAGCAAGTAATATGCTAAACATCAGAAATCAGCATTGTGTTTGTCTGATATCAAATGCAAAATGTTTACTGCGCACGAATGACGTCAAGAGAACTGTTTTGAACAACGATAGCCGCTTAAATAGGTAAAGTGAACGTAAACATTTTTTCTTCCTTTGGATACATTATAACCTGGTGCACAAAGTAGGACAAAACTCTAACGTGTTAACTCGTTAAGATGTGCGAAGTGACGAGGATTTATAATGCAACTAAAGAAGATCGCTCCATAGTTGTGTGTAGGGTACGCCTAAGGAGGCGTCTTGAAATATTGGAAGAGAGAGCCTCGGTGGACTACTGTTAGTTAGTTAGTTAGTACACCAAGAAGACGACATAATGACACATTGTCGTAGGGGCAGTAGGGGGCGCTCTCGAAATGGAGAGGTCAGACAGATGTACAAGTCCCAAACCCCTCCTTGTCAATAAAACAACGGAAAGAGGTTGATGATATGAATTAGATCAATAAATAAACAACTACCGTTGTGAATCTCATTAGAGCGATTCAGGTAGGTTTTGTACAGTTTTGTACGCCATCTAATGGGCGATCTTACAACTAAACTAATCATAGTTTACAGCCTCAACAGTCACTTTCCCAACGAAATCGATAAGTACGAAGACCTCAATTGTACCACTAACACTTTTTCTACAACTTTGACAGAATGATGATAATTTATTTTATACTCTATTGATTCATCGTAGCATTGTCCAAATATATTTTCATCGTTGGCATACATTATAATATTGTGAACATTCAGAATAATTCACATATCGCGGTAGCCGGACTTTTAATATAAAAGTGTTGACGCATATTCGCTCTCTTATCTTCTATTGACCTTGACGAAGGGTTCGGAATGAAGCTGCAATCGTCTAATTTAAACATCAAACGATTCAAACGTCATATTCATAGCAGCGGCTATTTTTATTATTGCTTATGATTATTTTAAAGTAGTCTTCAACTGTACTGTAGGTACCTACTGTATTAAATTACGTTAATGGATTTAAATGGTTCTGAAAACGTCTACTATGGGTCCACAGATTAATTTTATATCTCTGATTGATAAGAGCAGACTCTAAGGAGGTTAATGCCATTCCAGGACACCGTATTATGTGGTGAGACGGAGGATGTCCGGAGGATAACCTTCAAGTTGGCTCACTTTCTATAACGTAATCCCAGGCCATAACATACCTTTAAGGACATAGAAAATATGAGCGTACAAAATACGTCAATGTAAATATGCGATATAAGAGTTTTCAATTAATGTTCAAAAGAGTTTTAGATACAAAAAAATTCCTTCACTAACAACGATTTTTGAAGACAGAATACAGTAATTGAGCTGAGCGAAGCGAAGCTCTTTCTTAGGCGACACGTCTATTTTGTTCGTGATAGAACTCCTAAACGACGGGACCGATCTTTTTGAAATTTGGCACGGTCATAGTGACCATCACCGTGAGTGCATATATCTGAATTCATAAAGATCGGTCCAGTCGTTTAGGAGTTCGACCCGGATCGACAAACTCAGCTCTATTATTGCAACAGCATAATGCATTGCATACCTAGTTATTTGAAGTTGATAGGAGTAATTATATTGCATCAAATGATTAAGGTTATTATTAGGGTTCCGTAACCAAAGGGTGAAACGGGAACCCTTTTACTTAGACTCCGCTGTCCGTCCGTCTGTTAAAACAATGTATGTATTATATGAACCTTGATAGTTAGAGAGTTGAAATTTTCATAGATGATGTATTACTGTTGCCGCTATAATAACAAATACTAAAAAACGAAATAGAATAAATATTCAAGGGGCATCCCATACAACAAACGTGATGTTTTTGCCGTTTCGGTACCTACGGAACCTTTTGTGCGCGAGTCCTACTCGCACTTGGCCGGTTTTTTAATATTACTTAACTTCATCTACTGCATAAACTGCCTAAAACAAAAACGAACCTGAGCTAAATGCAGATGTCTGGACATCTGCATTCAAGCAGTTTATCTGCAGAGAAGGCAATGAATGACGCGGGAGCTACGCTAATGTCAAAGGTCAATCATAGTTAGACACAACAACGTAACGTACTCTTAACGAAATCGTAAACTGATAATATCACTAGTGAACTAAATTTTGTACTGTTCTCTTTAAGACAGTCTTGATAATGCCTCGTGAGTAGGTGAAACATGTGTCGACGTTTATAATGTCTTCTATTTAGCGAAATCATTGCAATTATCTAAAAATTCAACATCATATTCTCCATTGTTTTATCATGTACTTTCGCCAGGTAACGCCGGACTCCATTCAGTAATTAAATTTTGTACATTTATGAAGAGATATATACCTAATACCTGTTATTAGAAGTTAGTACCTATGTAGTTTTGAGTCCTTTAGACATCACATAGATATTTAGTCTACAAAAGTGCTGTCTTGGTGTACTAATCTACAAAATCGTTCTGCGATTTGCGATTGTTAGCGAGAGTAATTTCACTAAACAATGCCTTGGACACAAAAAAAAACAGATGTCTTTTGGCGATAAACGAAAAAATGTATTACCTACTTATCGAATTTTTATAGGTTTAGAACTACCCTATAAGTAATGGGAGCGGAGTATAAATTAAGTAGGTATACCTATTGCAAAAACGGAGAAAAATGAATTCATTGCGTGTCAAATACCTATAAAGGACAATAAAAGAGTTTTGGCTCGTGAACGAAGTTAAGTAAGTAATTACTTTTTTAATAATTTGAGAAAACTTACGAACCATACTAACTTTTGTATAATAGTGTAATCTTATTGCGTTTGACATGCATACCAGGTTCTTTTTAATTTGAAGCAGGACGAAGTTAAAATAACTAAAACACATACGTCATATTTCATCATTGGCATGCTTTCTAGTTATAATCACAACAAGGATAATTTAAAAGGAATGGAACTTACCTATAAGTTACAAGTGATATCAAACCATAAACTTCCTTCTCCATACGCTTGGGCTATTAATTGTAACTAGTTATCCCGACGAACTTTGTATCGCCTCAAATAAAAAATATAAAAAAAAGAATATTTTAATTTTTATGTATTTATGTATGTATTTATGTATGTAAATTAAAAAACGCGACGGACGGACAGACAGACAGACAAATTGTCGTATTAAATATATAGATAAGTATGTTTAGTTCCAGCTTTTTTCTAGTCTGGTCTCGCTCTCACGTAAGTTGCCGGGCGTCTCTGGCTCGCACGCAGAAGGTATTTTCAGTGGCGCCCGGCGGATTTCCAGCTACCTGGAATATGGTATTTCCCCCAAAAACATGAATCATATTTTCGCTGTTAATCTTTTGACATACTTAACTAACTATAATTAACTATCAGGGTTTTTGTAAAATTTTATCTACACTTGTAGAATAAAATTTGAGCAGGAATGCTTATTATAATTATCTAATCACGCATCAAAAACCGTTAAAATAATAAAAAAACAAGCATACAATAACTTAGGTCAGGTAGTTAGTTTCGGGTCCGATCAATGGCGCTGTATGGCGCCCCGGTGTGCGCGGGATCCCTGACCGTCCGCAACAAGCCATTTTTATGGCGGGCACAGCGCGTCCTGACGGTCAGGGTAATACGTGGTTACCGCACTATGTCTACAGAAGCGGCATGCGCGTTGGCCGGAACTCTCCCTTGGGACTTAGAGGCGGTGGTGCTCGCCGAAGTCTACCGACTGACAGCCGAGTACCGGGCGGGTGCTGGTGGTCAACGGCCACCACCCGAAGAGGTACGTGGGTGGCGGGAAGCCGCACACGGAGTCATTATGGCTCATTAGTCGTCCCGGCTGGTAGAACCCCGTGCAGGTCATCGCACTGTCGCGGCTCTCCATCCGGTCATAGTCGATTGGGCGGGTAGGCAGCACGGGACCCTTATCTTCCGACTGACACAGGTGATTTCAGGGCATGGTTGCTTCGGAAAGTACCTATTCTCCGTCGCTAGGAGGGAATCGAGTCCCGCCTGCCATCACTGCGATTGCGGTGAGGATTCTGCGCAGCACACACTCGAGGTCTGTCCGTCCTGGGTCGTGCAGCGCCGTGAACTCACCGCAACACTCGGAGTCGATCTCTCGCTATCTTCTATCTTCTCGCGTCCCCGCGCCCGTGGAAGTGCGCATGGGGTACATTTTCTTCCTGCCAAAACAAAAAAAAAAAAATTGTTTCGGAATTGAAAACTTGATAATATTAAAAAAGAAAATGGATAGTCTACCTGAGTTTCTTGCTGGTATCTTCTCAGGAGAACCAACTTACCGAACCAGCGAAAGAATCATTTTCAAATGGTTATTTATGTACTTAATTTAGTATTTTCATAATATTGCTTGACATAAAATTGTAAAATTTTGACATTCATATGGGCTCTTTATGTGCCTAAACTGAATAAACGAAATTGATTCTTTGATTCTTCTTTGGTGTTTACGTGGAAATTGGGAACGCGGAACTTTTCCACGAAATACAGCATGTGACATGTATCTATCTACAGCACTGTAGATAGAAACATGTCATATAAGTAGGTATTCTATATGTATATGAATTGCATCCAGTAGAAAGCGGCGAGCTGGTTTGTTAGTTATAGTGTGTCATACAACTTATGTAAACATTGAACATTATCAGTATCGCCCGTACCAAATGCGTCAAACGTTGAAATACTTTTGCCTCTCATTGTTAGTGGCCAAGTTGACACATAGTTATCAGTTAAACAATGCTAGGTCATTAGGGACCGCAGGCAAGTGCAAAGCAAACTGTGATTGTATATTGTGAAACCTTTAATGGAATACAATACAAAAATGTGATAGCAAATCAAACATTTTAAGTTAGACGTTCACAGACACATAGTAAAGAAAACTTACGTATTTACCTATTTTACGCATTGTTCGCGATTATTTTTTGGCAATACTAGTAGGCTTGGAGCCTATGACTGACAGACATACCTCATGTTATAAAGGCTGTTTCTCTTATATTACGACCGACTTCCAAAAAAGGAGGAGTTTCTCAATTCGACTGTATGTATTTTATATATATTTTTTTATGTTTGTTAAATGAAAGCTACTACTTCCGAAGTGGTCCCATTTCAATTTGGTCCCATTGTATTTTTTATAGATAAACTTAAATCGTCTGAGTCAACATACAAGTTTGTTGCATTAAAATCTGCAGAAAAATTATTTAAACAAACTCATATTAACAAAATTCATGTAAGCGAGCGGACCTGTTTGAATAATGCTTATGTATGTACTAAGGTAGTCAATCATATTGTACTGACGATAATATCAAAATTAAAAAATTATTCATTGATTCAATTTGTGAAACATCATTAAAATGTTCTGACGTCATACTTGGCCACTAGTGAAAAACTGGCTTTTGATATCTTTTCATAACGAGTTAATTATAAATCACAATTAAACTCTCAATCTTTGACGTCAAAGCGTGCTCGTTTACTTTTTTTCAAATATTTTTAACCATTTTTGTGAATAACAGATTTACCTATGCACTTTGTATTGCCTAGTTTATGTATATATACTTAAATGAAACACAATAATAACACATTTTAAAGGTAAGTATACCTTACACCGAGCAACATTATGGGGACGAATGGTACTCTGTGGTTACGAAATTAATATTCTGTTAACTATCCGGTACCCGCGGTTTGCAAAACAATTTCAGATCACTGTACATATTAATAACTTTTTCCTGCCATTTGATTTTAATGAAACACTTTGCTTTTTAGCTTATATGTGACAACCGCAATTTAAAATCTCTATATTTTTCTCTAGATTTTTTCACTCAAAAATCAAGCATTCTCAGGAGCAGGTTTTGTCCGAGACCGAATTTTTAGGACCCTCAAAAAAAGTTGTTGACATATTTTTGGTCAATAACTTTTTTTGAAAACCTTATAGATTGATAGATGCCTTAATAAAAATAGTCGCTTCACTGAATTGCATGCTGCAGCGCAGTACCACGGCAGCGACCGCAGCTCCTAGTTATTACTCTTATAGATCTATTTATATCACCCATGCTCATTGTTTGCTATAATAATTGTACAGACACAGTATCTACAGTTATATTAAAGTACATAATATAGAACTTTATATCCTTTTTGAAGTAGCAAGTCACTTATTAATTGACATTTGTATGTATGCAATTTACAACCTTCTCAACGTGACCTTTTACGTTTACAATGCGAGTCAAACTTAATAAAATACATAGTTACATTATTACCGATATTGTTCTCAAACACATGACACAAAAAGTACTAGTAGTTCATATTAAGTACCGTGACGTGCTTGTGTGAGGGGCTTGCGATGGGTCAGGGGCTCTTGCTGCCGTTGTGACGTCATACAGAGTCGATCTGGCTCGCGGCTATATTAGCCACAGCTCCACAGATGCGGCTCGCGCAGGGGCATTGCACTATCACGTCACACATCAGCGTACACTGCCCCGCCTACAACTATTCTTCGTACTAACTGAAGGCTGTGCCCTTCTCGATAGTTGACCCAATTTCCTGCGGCGTAATCACACTCGATAGGTACGAAAATAGCTCGCTTCTATTTAAAAACTTTAAAAATTCATATTAATTTTGCTGCAGGTCGATTTTATTAGGTTAGAAATACCTATATTATTGAGCGGAGGGAGCCGAAGGCAAACGGAGCTCCGTAACTACTTGGCGGATTCTAGAAATTTTTGAAGTAAATTAAACTAGATTTAAGTGCAAAAAATGTGACGGAGTCAGAAATTTAAAAAAAGGCTCCTAAAAATATTTATTTGAGTAACCAAAATTTACATGTTAAACCTATGGGAGAAATTTCGCGCGCTTTTTGTATCTTTCAAAATATTATCTCAAAATAAATATAAATAAATATAAACTCATGAAATTTTTAAATGACTTATTACTGTTACCGAAAACACTCCGCTCAATATGCAGCAGCGCAGGGTGACGCCAGAGCGTGGCAGCACCTAGTACTAACTAAGTATAACCCTAATCGAAAAGTCTAAGGTTGGATTTAAACCAGGCGTCATGTCTGAAACTGATTGGACTTAGGTAGGTATGTTTCCAAATCTATTGAAGTCTATAAAAGTGCGAAAGTAAAGTAGGCAAATAGGAAGAGGAACAGGAAAATATAAATATTATGTTTTGCGTTTAACATCACAGTGGTGAGAGATAACGGAGCACTATCGTTGATACCTCGTGATATCGGTACAAACAGCAGCAGATGTAGTTTAATAAAAAATAATAATAGTGAAAGCGTTTGTACTTTCATTTATATTCTATAGGTAGTATTGTGATCGTGTTAAAAATCGATTTTGAGTATTCCATGATCCCTGAGCTCTCCTGAGTTGCAAAAAGTGATTTCTAGAAAATATATGTAAAATCTAATAAACGAATGCACTATGTATGTAGGTACGTTCTGCGAGCAAGTTATGCTCGCGAAGGAGGCGGCCGAGAGGGAGAGGGAGCGTACCCTCACCGCTGAGTTCCGCAGTCAGCGGCCAGGGCGCCGCAGACTCATTAACGCCCAGGACCATCGACCTCCATGATCGGGGCCTGAGGACGGCGGGATAGCCACCCGCCGTCCTTACCGACGCGGGATAAAACCCAACCCCAACGACGTGGGATTTTCATTCCGACCAAACCCCCGAAGAGGCCACGCTGGTGGCCAAAGTCCGCCGGGTGTCAACTGGAAATAACTTCGGGTGTCACCAGACCCCGCAGCAAAGGACATGGTCTTGGGAATTTAAAAAAAAAAAGATATAGATTACGTGTCTTTCAGCACAGTATCTGTGTACCTATAGGTAGGTACATTGGGACACTTCATAATGTGTAATTATTTTCAGACACGATAATTTACTATTACATTTTTAATGGACTGTACTGTGGTAAATTTTTTAAGTTAAGTATAAGCCTTATTTTAAGTGATCAAATACCTTGCCAGAATAAATTGCTTTTTAACTTGAATTGTTAAGATGCTTGAGGTAGTTATGTACTTTCCGATCCGAATAGGTACCTACTTAATGTTGTTATTATTAACCTAAATATACGGAAAATTGAACGACATAACCAGATTTGTATTTGTTCTTGCGAAAATACAATGCCGAGGTAAATCCAATAAAATGTGGCACACGTATCGCGCTACGGTGACACATGATATTTTGGAGAAAAACAGCTGCGAGGGAGAGCCCGTATCCTCCGACTTGTTTACGTGTTTGTGACGTAGCTAGGTAGTTGCCTTATGGAATTAAGTGTGTACCTTTTATTAGATTTTATTTTTTACACGTACACTTACACACTCATTTCTTATATCCCGGTGGTAAGCGAACGCCCACTCACTCATTTAAGAAACGTGACATTTTAGTCAAGTTCACACATAGGTAATAAGATAGTTTATTCTTTAGTCAAACTGTGATCTGGATAAGCAGGTAGATGTGCATCACACACCCACATGTTTCCAGTAGCTTTATTGGTCACACGTAGGTAATACGGGGCAAGCCAATATTAACCGGGTACCATATACATATACGGTAGAAAATGTAATTAAAACGTAAGAAACATAATAAATATTCTGTAATCCCCACCTAAATTCCAGTAACCCGAACACAGACTAGTTTATTTAAACGGATTCCGTTCTCAATTCTCTATGGTCCGGGGACAAAATAGATAGGTTAGAATATAGGTCTGTAAAATTGATAGGTTAGGATAGATTGACTGCCTTGGTGGCGCAGTGGTATGAGTATGCGACTGCCGTCCCTGAAGTCCCAGGTTCGATTCGGGTCGAATCAAATATTGACACAAATGTTTGTTTCGGAGTTTGGGTATTTTCTATGAATAATAATATATGTATGTATTTCGAAATACAAAGTATATTTATCAGTTGTCTAGATCCCATAGCATAAAAAAATAGCACAAGCTTATATTAGCTTAATTTGGGCTAGATGACGTCTTGTGAAATATTTATTTATTTGAGCGAAGCGAGCCGAAGGCGAGTGGAGCCTCAAGGGGTGACTCAAATTACGATTTATGTTAAATTGTTTCTCGTCGAATACTCGGCCGATTTCGGATTTTCTTGCAGTCATCAAAAGCTTACAGAATTACCTAATTAATTAATTAGGTTCTTACGAAGCCAGAATTTTGAATTAAGATCAAATAAAATCAATTATTTTTATTTGATCGAAATTTATAATTTGAGTCACCCGTTGAGAGCTCCGCTCGCCTTCGGCTCGCTTCGCTCAATAATTTAATTGATGGTAAAAATTCCCATAGCGTAATGACAAAAAATACTTTGACAGAGTTATATCGCTTTGAATCAAAACTCGCTTCGCTCAAATATATGCTGCAGCGTAACGGTACGTTTCGCGACTGCGGCGACCTAGTTATAGATAGGTCACTACCTACCTAATGCCTTTATTTTTAACGTCTTACATTTCTTACCAGTTTATTAACATAATACGCACACACGCACAAGTCACGTCTTTAGCCACGAGGCACTGATTACGCCCACTTTTCGCCAATTAGTTGATACCCACGTAATACCTAGGTGGTATTCTCCAGGGAGTAGGTATATTTGCCTGTGAAAAATATATTGTAGAACCAACCATCGTGTATTGTTTTTAAACCAGGAAAAATATTAGGTAGGTATTAGGTTTCACCACATTAATTAATATAGCAGGAGCCCATTTAGGTACATACCACATGGTTATCCTATAACCTACACCATATTATATGCTCAAGAAATCCCGTAAGTTAGTAGTGTTAAACGATTAAGTACGTAATCAGTCTCTTCGAGTGCATTTGAAATCTATTCTATTTTTGTTCCAAAATCTCCCTCGTGTATTTTCTATAAATATACTACAATATCTATAGACGTCATATAAATAGATTTTAGCTTATTATTAGATTTTCTGAGGCATTAAGTTTCCTCTCTGTTGAAATTCTAAACAATGGTGTACCTACTGTGCTCGACTTGGAAAATACACAACCCGTCATACAGGCCTACAAAGTGACAAGGAAGTTAAATATATCAGACAATTTTTACTTATGTATTAAGTACCTACCTAAATACCTACTCACTTTGAGTCTACTCTAGTTAAGTAGTCCGCCGGGTGGGGGGTATCCTTACTAGGGAGTACCCGGAACGCCCAGGCAATGGTACTCGTATATACGGACACATAGCTGTAGCTAGTAATCTCATTAATGGACCAAAATTTAATATTCTACGAAAAGCGGACGCTTCGCAGAAGCTTATCAGGATGATTAACGTAAAATAAACTTAGGGCGCGTAAAAACTTCATTGCTGATTATTGTTTTACTTGAAGTCGTTAACTCTATTACCCCCCAAGAGACGTAGGATCCCAGGTCCCGGGATACCTACTGAGTTCTTTAGTCACATATACCATACACTTAGCAACTTATATAACTTAGGTACAAGATGTCAGTACCTACACTCGTAATATGTTCGGTTCAAGTTTCAAAGATTCCAAACCCCTGGCAATCTGTGAATCCCTACGGACTGATATAAGAGACATATTGAAACGAGATATTGTTTTGGATTGTTTCAGCCTTCAGGATTATTGGAGCATCCCTTATCGTACAGTTGCATGCAAGAGGTTTATTGCATTTCTCGATGGGACCCAGCCAGGAAGTACTGCCTCAGAATAGTAATGCCGCATGGATCACTACTCTTACAGGCTAGTTATGTGTATTCATATACCTACTTAATGTATGTACTTAGAAGTATTTACAACACCTGTATGTCATTATAAACCAACAGAGAGTGCGCTGTCAATATGATCGTTCTTAATAATTGTCAGAGGCGAATGGTGAGGTTGACAGCTGCGTGACACCAGTTTACAGTTTCTCTTAGATCAACCTTAATTAATTGTCCCGTCATTGCAGCATCCTACCTAGTCCATTCAAATGAACAATTTAAGGACCAATATTGCATTTTTTAGAGGACGCAATTTTATTTTTGGGACATGTGTGGGGGGTCATTAGAAGCTTAACCTCAAGTTTGTGGGGCCCACCCTTGTCCCCCGGCCGCAAGGGGTGAAAACACTTTTTTTCGCGATATCTCGGAAACTATGCGTCTTTGAAACTAACTAACTTGGTGGACATATTAATACATGGGGCACACTAAAAGTATTGCACTTCTAGCTAATCGGAACTATTTGAATTTCGAATGTTATATTTTTTTAAACGTTGCAACCTTCTTAGTAATAAAAAAAACAATTGGCGGGAAATCATTTGCCAATTGTTTTTTATCACACATCAAAGTTCTACGTATGCATCGAGAATGGAATTAAGACGAAAAGATTTTAGAGCGATGATTTTTTATGGTTTTAAAAGTTCTCTCTCTCTCCGCAAGACTGTGCCGCTTGTCTTCAAAATGCTTTTGGGAGAGAAGCACCTTGTTTGAGCACCGTGAGCACCGATGGTTTGCTGAATTTGAGAGAGGTCGAGTTTCTTTACATGACGAATTTCGTGAAGGGCGGCCTTCAACTGCCGTCAACGAAAATAATGTGGCTACTGTTAAGCGGTTAATTGAAGAAAACCCGCGGATTACCTTTGAGACAATTCGAGGACTATTAGGGATTGGTATGAGTCAAATCCAGAAAATTTTACACGAAGAATTGAAAGTTCGGAAACTTTGTTGTCGTTGGATCCCCCTGAACTGACAGCGGAGCAGAAGCGGGCTCGCGTGGAATGGTGCTCACAGATGCTACTGAAGTACGACCACGGACATTCTATGTCCCAACTAACCTAACCTAATCAACTAAACCTAAACAACGACCTCTGTCCTTGCACCAACACAATCTCGCAAACCTTTAACCTAACCAAGCAACTCCTTCCTACTCATCATGACCCCACGAACTTCCCACCAACATAATCTCGCAAACCCTCAACCACCTTATTTACAACTGCCCCAGATACACTTAACTCACTCCTCCACCACATCACCTTTATCGTAAATCAACTAAAACACTCTAACGGCACATAACATCTAAACACTTCACTAACTAAACAATCAACTTGCAAACGGTTCCAGGAGAAGGCGTATACCATAAGCGCCACTCCTGAAACTAAAACCCAATTGACTCATCAAAAAAAAAAAAAAAAAAAAAAAAAAACCTAACCTAACCTAACCTAACCTAACCTAACCTAACCTAACCTAACCTAACCTAACCTATATCGTAAATCAACTAAAACACTTTAACGGCACATAACATCTAACCACTTCACTAACAATCAACTTACAAACGGTTACAGGAGAAGGCGTATACCATTAGCGCCACTCCTCAAACCAAAAACCAACTGACTCACCAAAAAAAAAAAAAAAAAAAAATGCTGTTGTTATGTAATGCTGTTGTTATGTAATGCTATCGTAATGTAATGTTTATGACATTGTCACAGGAGACGAAACGTGGATTTATTGTTTTGAGCCCGAAAAAAAACAGCAATCTTGTGAATGGATGTTTGAAAATGAGAACAAGCCAATAAAAGTGAGGCAGGCGAGAAACGCTGGTAATAAAATGATCGCGTTTTTTTTCTCACAATTCCACTTGAAGATCAAAAGAGTGTTAATGCCGAGTGTTATTCTACCATTTGCTCACCCAGGGTGTTGGAAAAAATTCGTGAAAGACGACCCAAAAGCCACGTTCTCCTACATCTTGACAACGGTTCTTCACACACGGCCAACAAAACAAAGTTATTTATAGTTTCTGAAAAACTACAACTCGTCACCCATCCTGCGCATAGCCCCGACCTAGCGCCCTGTGATTTGTGTATTTTCCCCAAAATCAAAGATTTGATGAGAGGTTTCACTTTTACCAACTCCGAAGAGGCAGTGATAGCGTTCAATCAGCACGTAGAAAACATGCCTTCAGATCTGTGGTCCTTCTGTTTTAAAAAATGGTTCGATCGCATGAAAAAATTTTTAAAATGTAAAGGAGAGTATTTTGAAAAATAAACATAATATTTTGGTTTTAACATGTTGTTTTTTTTTTTTAAGTTACACAACACTTATAGTGTTACCTACGTACATTCTGAATAAACTCACTAATAAATTCCACATTTTCATTATTATTTAAAATCTTGACCGGTTTCCCCCCAATATAATCATCAATCATCAAAGGTATTCACTTTCACACTACGTGCTATTTATTCAGAATGTATAATTATGTCCACCAAGTGCCGACAATCGAAAGCATAAATAATACAGCATGAATGTTACTAGGTGTGATTGCTTAAAATATTTCTCACTTTTTTGCTTATAACTTCTTTAATTTTTAAGTTAGGGCAAAAAGTTTTACATAGTTGTAGGCAAAACAATTAGCTTCATTAGCAATTAGCATTAGTTTCCGAGATATGGCGAAAAAAGTGTTTTCACCCCTTGTGGCCGGGGGACAAGGGTGGCGACCCCACAAACTTGATGTTAAACTTCTATTGACCCCCTACACATGTCCCATAAATAAAATTGCGTCCTCTAAAAAATGCAAAGCTCATGTAACATTTCAATGGACTAATCAGTCCAAGTTACCTATTAATATTATAGCAATTTCAATAATTTCGAGTTGATTTTATTAACTAACTCTAATTAACTTAGTTATATTAATCGGGGCGGGGCCCCAAGTGATTAGTGACTACGTCCTCCCCGTCCGCCCTGGACCCCAACTTGACCACGGTAACGCAGTGGCAAGTTGGGTGACCGAACGTCCTAGTCTGTACTTGCGATTGGCCAAATTCTTTGAGATTTTGTGTTCCTGATATGGATAACCCCGAAGAGACCTCCGGTCCCGACACTGCCCTTTCCCGGGCAGTGTCAACCGACGACATGATGCACGAACTATTGATTGCGATGCCTATCGATTTGGGGGCTCGCGCCGCGCTGCCTAGTTGCAGCGCGATGTCGACGCCCCAAGGAACTGATGCTGCTGGGACTGACGATGGGTCAGCTCCCAGCAGTGTGAAGAAGAAGGGCCGCTCTTCTGCGACGAAGAAGAGGACCCTCGAGGAGAAGGGGGGGCCGCCGCGCGACCGTAGCACCAGCTGCTCCGGGTGGGGGTCCCTCCTCTCCAGCGATTCGGAGGAGGAGGTGCCGGTCAAGACGGTGCGTACGCGTCTCGACGCGTACAGAAGGCGGCCGCCAACTCCTCCTCCGTCCTCGGTCCAACTGTCCCAGCGAAGTCGCCGGGAAATCGGTGGGCCGGCCGCGCGGGAGTTGATGAGCGTTTTTGCCCGCATGAACGCAGCCATGCGGGGCAACAGGAACGTGGCGGGGAGGAAGAAGATTGTGGCTTCACTGGTGGATGAAGCCCAATCTTCCCTCAACAAGCTCCTCGCGCGGAGCGTCACCAAGGAGGAGGCGAGGCTCCGGAAGCAGGTGACGAGCCTGGAGGCGGAGCTCGCTGCTTCCAGAAAGCAGATGGATGACCTGTGGCGGGAGGTCGCTGACTTGACCAAGGTGGTCAAGGCGCCTCCCGGTCCCATGCTGCCGCCTCCTCCTCCGACGGCTGGACCAGCACCGAAGGCAGCGATACCCACGGCGCCCACCACGGCGTCCACCAAGGCGCCCACCACGGCGTCCACCAAGGCGCCCACCACGGTGCCCACCACGGAGGCCACCAAGACGCCCACCACTGCGCCCACCACGGCGCCCACCACGGCGCCCACCACGGCGCCCACCACGGCGCCCAACACGGCACCCGGATCGCCGCCACAGCCTGTGCCGACAATGGTACAGCTCCTGACGGCGATCGAGAGGCGCCTCGCGGTCCTGGAGGACCGGGCGTACCGCCCTCCGCTAGCGCGGCCCGCGTTTTCGTACGCGGCGGCTGTTGGCGGTTCTCCCGCTCCGGGACCAAGCGGCACACCCGCTGTCCGCCGCCCCGATCCGCCCCAGTCCGTTTCAGCGTACCGTTTGCCGGCCGAGACCGCGGCCCAGGCGCGGAAGGCCAAGTGGCGCGGCAAGAAGAGCGGCACCCCTGCCGCCTCCTCTTCCTCTAACGCTCCCGCTGCTCCTTTACATCCTCCGGAGGGATGGGAGGTAGTGGGGGCCAAGAAGAGGAAGACGAAGGCCGCCAAGAAAGCGGCCAAGAAAGTGGCCAAAGCCGCCGCGGCGAAGGCGCCGAAGAGGCCCCGCGCTCCTCGCTCCACAGCCATCGTCCTTACGGTGACGACGGAGGGTGTGGAGAGGGGTGTGGGGTACGCTGATGTCCTGAGGACCGTGAAGTCCTCAGTCAACCTCTCAGCCCTCGATATCCAGGGGGGTCTCCGGTGCAAGACGACACGCACCGGGGCTCGCCTCCTCGAGGTCTCCGGCGCCTCCAGCGGCCCTAAAGCTGACGCCCTAGCAGCGCAGCTTAGGGACGCGCTGGACGCAGAAGCCGTCCGCGTCACCAGGCCCACCAAATGCGCTGCATTGCGCATCACGGGTCTGGATGACGCGGCCACGACGGAGGAAGTAATCTCCGCCGTCGTGGAGGCGGGCGGCTGCCCCCGTGACCAGGTGAAGGCTGGAGACATCTCCTTCGGCACCACTGGTCATGGGATGACAGTCGTCCAGTGCCCCGTCGCGGCGGCACTGAAAGTGACGGACGGACGAAGCCTCCTCGTAGGGGGCTTCCTAAAGGCGCAGGTGCACCTCCTTCGTGCCCGGGAAACTAGATGTTTCCGGTGCATGGTGGTGGGGCACGTCGGAGTGCAGTGCACAGCGGAAGTCACCGTGGGCGATCGGTGCTTCCGCTGCAGCCGGCCCGGTCACAAGGCAAGTGCCTGTGATGCCCCGCCTCGCTGCTTTAGATGCGAGGCGGAGGGCAAAACTGCTGACCACCGGGTCGGCAGCACAACCTGCGCCGCCTCGAGGCCAAAGCCTCGTCCGTCCGCTGAGAGCGGTGGGGGTGCCGCTACTGCACGGCCAGATGTTTCTCGGCGGGATGCTGATATGGACGTCCATTAATGTCTGACGCCCATATCCGCATCCTGCAAGTGAATTTGAACCGCTGCCGCGCTGCTCAGGATCTTCTGTACCAGAGCATCCGGCAGTGGTCCATAAACTTGGCCGTGGTCGCCGAGCCGTACTACGTCCACCCGGGAAGCCCGGTGGACGAGGACGGCTCGGCCTGTTTTATCTTCGGGGGGTCCGCCGCAGACAACTCGCGCCTTGCTATCATTGCAAGGGGCCGCGGGTGTGTTGCGGCGGAATATGACGGGTTGGCAGTCGTGGCTACCTACATCTCGCCGACACTGGACGAGACTCAGTTTGAGCTATGGCTCACTGAGCTCGACGTCGTCTTCGCTGCGTGCCGTCCTCGCCCTGTCCTGCTCCTGGGAGACTTCAACGCCTGGAGTGAGGCGTGGGGCTCCCGGGAAACCAGGGACAAGGGGAGGCTTCTTGAGGACTGGACCAGAACACGTGGTCTGGAGGTCCTCAACCGGGGGAATGTCGCCACCTTCTGGCGGCGGGGGACCAGCTCGGTCGTGGACGTATCGTTTGCGACCTCTGCCCTCGCCGCCCGTGTTACTGGCTGGCACGTGGAGGAGGGTGAGACCATCGGTACATCCGATTCGATGTCGTCCCCCCACCTGACCTCCCACAGCCGGTAGAAAATCCCCCGGATCCGCGTTGGGCACTTCACCATCTGGATCGGGAGGCTCTCCTGGAGGCATCCATCGTGCAGGCCTGGATTCCGGCACCGGACCGGCCTGCCGATGTGGATGCCGAGGCGGAGTGGTTCAGGAGAGCCATGTCGCAAATCTGTGATGCGGCGATGCCTAGGGTTACACCCAGACCGGCAAGGAAGCAGGTGTACTGGTGGTCGCCGGAGATTGCACAGCTGCGCGCAGCATGCATCTCCGCCCGCCGCCAGTACACCAGGTTTCGCCGGAGGCATCGCCGCCCAGACGACGCGGCAACCCGAGAGGCGGAGCTTTATCAGGCTTACAGGGAGGCTAAAGGTAATCTCCAGGAGACAATAAAGCGGGCCAAGACGGCGGCCCGCGAGGAGCTCCTGGAAACCCTGCAGCAGAACCCATGGGGGCGCCCGTACCTACAGGTCAGGGAGAAACTCCGACCTAGGGCGCCCCCACTGACCCAGAGTCTCCAGCCGCAGCAGCTGGAGCGGGTCATGGGCTCCCTGTTTCCGACGAGCGCGGAGGAGCACGTCCCTCCGCGCATGGCTCCGTCTCTGCACGACGCGGATAGCATCAGTGAAGACGACGTACCCGAAGTCAGGGTGGGGGAGCTAGGTGCGGCAGTACTCCGGCTTAAACGCCGGAAAATCACTGCCCCCGGACCCGACGGCATTCCTGGCCGTGCATGGGTCCTGGCCCTCGAAGAACTCGGGCCTCGACTGATGGGGCTCTTTAGCGCATGCCTCGAAAGGGGCCAGTTTCCCAAGGTGTGGAGGACGGGGAAACTGGTCCTGATTCGTAAGGCGGGGCGGCCGGTGGACTCACCGTCCGGATACCGGCCGATCGTGTTGCTCGACGAGGTGTGTAAGCTCTTTGAGCGAATTATCGCGGAACGCCTCGTCGAGCATCTCTCGACGGTGGGGCCAGACCTGGCGGACAACCAGTACGGTTTCCGTCGGGGACGCTCCACCGTGAGCGCGATCATGCGCGTCAAGAGCCTGACGGAGGAAGCAGTCTCACAGGGCAAGGTGGTGGTGGCGGTGTCTCTTGACATCGCCAACGCGTTCAACACCTTGCCATGGAGCTGCGTTAGGGAGGCGCTCGTGTATTACGAAACGCCTCTCTACCTCCGTCGTATTGTCGGGGCCTATCTCTCTGAGAGGGCCATAGCTTTCCCCAGCTGGCTCGGGCCAGCTCGGCGAGATGTGTCGTGCGGTGTTCCGCAGGGGTCGGTCCTGGGTCCGCTTCTGTGGAACATCGGCTACGACTGGGTGCTGCGGGGTGCGTTGCCTGAGGGCGTCGGCGTAACGTGCTACGCCGACGATACCCTCGTCACGGCGCGGGGTGCAACGTACCAGGAGGCAGCACTCAAGGTCACGACGGGTGTTGCTCAAGTCGTGGGTCGGATACGGCGGCTGGGACTGGAGGTGGCCTTGCACAAGTCCGAGGTTCTGTGTTTTCACAGACCTCGGAACGGTCCACCTGAAGGTTCCAGCATAAATGTGGGAGGCGTTAGCATCGGCATCAAGCCCTCGATGAAGTATCTAGGGATCGTACTTGATAGCCGATGGAACTTCGGACCACATTTCCGAAGTTTGGTCCCCAAGGTGACACAGGCATCGGTCGCGCTTTCGCGACTGATGCCCAAACTAAAGGGACCCAACGCTTCCTGCAGGAGACTGTACCTGGGGATCGTGCGGAGTATGGCCCTATACGGGGCTCCCGTATGGGCGGCGCGGTTGACGGCCAACAACTCAACGCTCCTTAACAGACCGTTGAGGACCTTGGCCGTCAAAACAATAAGGGGCTACCGCACGATCTCCGGAGAGGCTGCATGTCTCCTAGCCGGGACCCCTCCATGGGACCTGGAAGCGAGAGCCCTTGCGTCATTGTTCCAATGGCGCAAGGAGGCGCTGGAGCGGGACCACAGGCCTGCGTCTCGAGAAATCGATGACCGGCGGTCCCAACTCCGCCAGGATCTCATGGAGTCATGGAGGGTGCGACTTGAGCAACCCAAGTGGGGTGCCACCATCATCGCGGCGGTGAGACCGATCATGGACGATTGGCTGCAGAGGCAGCATGGTGACCTCACGTATCGTGCGACGCAGATCGTTACCGGGCATGGATGCTTCGGTAGCTATCTGTTTCGCATCCATCGTGAGGTCACACCCCGGTGTCAACACTGCGAGGTTTCCGACGACGACACCGCACTCCACACGTTGGTGGAGTGCTCAGCGTGGGCGAGTCAGCGCCGGGACCTCGTAGTGGGTCTGGGCGTGGATACCCTCTCGCTGGAGACCATGCTTCAAGCCATGGTCTCCAGCAGGAGTAGGTGGAACGCGGCCGTGTCCTTCTGCGAGCAAGTCGTGCTCGCGAAGGAGGCGGCCGAGAGGGAGAGGGAGCGTGCCCTCCCCGCCGAGTTCCGTAGTCAGCGGCGAGGCCGCCGCAGACTCATCTACGCCCAAGACCATCGACCTCCATGATCGGGGCCTGAGGACGGCGGGATCGCCACCCGTCGTCCTTACAGAAGCAGGCTAGAAGGGTTGCGTGCTGCGGGGCCTTTGCCCCATAGCACGCAACCAGATTCACTCATTGACGCGGGATAAAACCCTACCCCAACGATGCGGGATTCTCATCCCGACCCAACCCCCCGCAGAGACCACAGAGGTGGTCAAAGTCCGCCGGGCGCCACTGGAAATACGTTCTGCTTGTAACCAGAGACGCCCGGCAACGGACGTTGAAGCGGCCGCGGCCTTGGTCGCGGAACTAAAAAAAAAAAAAAAAAAAAAAAAAGTTATATTAATCTAAACTTCGTAAATCTTAGAAGTAAAGCAGGTAGTAGCACTAAATAGAGAATAGTACTAGTACTATTCCCTATTTTATATATATATATATATATATATTTTATAGTAGTAGTAGGTACAATTAAAATACTAGATCCGAACGGAGTCTATCTAAGATCAGTCCAATTGTTATGCCCGAACAAACAAAAGTCACGAATCATGGTTTTAGAGTCGTCTAAATTTTTCTTTGTTATATTGTACCTACATAATTATGTATCAATAACGCGTTTATTCTATCGTTCTAAAACGTTAATAAGCTTATAAAAGTTAGCTATATTTGTACATAATATCATTTAAAAGGTTTATCTTTTGCGTTTATAGGCGAGTGACGCGTACACCAGGGACCAGTGGTTTCATTCTATAATATGGAAGGTGAGATCATGAAACTAAATATACTGTAACAGGAGTATCATATCCTCTTTGCGGTTTATTGTTTACTTTATAAATATATTTTAATACCTACTCGTGTAATTATTTTTTCAGAAAAACATAATACGGTATAGGAATTTTCTCACAAAGACAGTAAGAAGAGAAGTTGTGTTAAAGGAATTGAAGGTAAACAACAAAATTTTATTTGGACCATCTGTGCTAAATCGTTTTGGTCATCAATAACTCAATGTGTGTATTTTATTATTCCAGAATATTACTCCATTAATGATTATTTTGATGGTATAGAATAATGGAAATGTGTAGTTTGCTCCTCACTTATAGGCGCGACTTTATACCGTCGCTTGCTTATTGTACTTGATTTTAATATTTTTTTCCTTTGACAACTATGTATAAATTAATGTTAGCTCGTTACTTAATGTATTGTAATAGCGTACTATTAGGAAAAAGAGGCCGTGAGTTTTAAGGCCAGGTTCTTTCTCCCAGTCTCTACCTATTGTTCTGCAAATCTAGCAGTAAATGTAACTTAAGAAGTAATTTAGACTTTAATTATAGGTAACCATTATAGCTGACTGACGTTCCAAACCGTTACCTTGTAACCAACTCGAATAAACGTTTATTTCATTTCAGAATATGGTAGATTTTGCTATGACTACACCTTTACAAGATGATAGTGTGACGCGGGCGCCTCTCCAGATTCTCACCGATTTGCTCTCTGAGGTAACCATGCACTTACAATCTAATTTTGTCTAACAAACTATATTTAGGGGTTTTAAATGTTGTGCTAACGCAAAACTTGTGAAATTCGTCAATACGCGTGTAAATATATGTATTATGGGCCATGTTGATATATAGCACTAACATCATCTAGAGTCGTGATCTTCTTACATAAACACATTCGATTGACGTAGATACAAGTAGAGATAGCGTGAAAAGTTGATGATCATTCAATTATTTAGCATAAATAGAATTTATAAATTTTACCTCGCGTTAACTCGATGCAGACTCAAGGACTTAATGTTATGCAATTGTAGCGAACGTAGGTAGATCCAGGTAGAGCTAGGGAAGATATTTATTACATCGAATGAACCACAGACTCTGAATCGTGCAAGAGGAGTTCTGATACAATAGACCATCATCAAACGTTGGGCGTTGGCCTTCACTGTATCTTAGAACTATTAATTGGGAGCTTAGCCACTATTATGACTATGTCGCTCAAATATTAATATTAGACATAGTAAATGTTATTAATATTTTTTTATCTTCAACTTTTGACGTTGACTGTACTAACATATATATATTATTTTAGGTATGCCGACAGTCCATTATACTACACACAGACACATAATTCAAGATATTGACATTCTGGTACATTGATCAAATACCTGTATGAAACGCATAGTACCAATAATTGAATTTATTTTATGACTAAACTCAATGCGGTTCTACTTATTACATTTCTTATCATGTACGGTACACGTGCTCAAATATTTATATATTCTTGTAGCCGTCCTCCAATGTTTGATATGCGTACCTATTTAAATTACACAGCGATAGGTAGGTACCTTACCTATACCATATTTTTTCTCTACTAATGCGACCTTCTTGATTCAAAATAGTGGGTACGTAACAGGTGCCTATTCTAATTATCCCTTTTCGAAAAAAATACTAACGTACTTTATGTTAATATGGAAGAAGTCGCGTATGTTAGAGCATATATTAAAATTTATTCAGGAGACCCTATTACGCTTTGATTAGGCAGTAGTATCTAACTTATTATGACTTAGGATCTTTAGAAATGACTTTGTTACTCTTAAAATGGTTAATTGCAGCGGAATTTGCGAGCTTTTTGACTTCTGATATGTATCTTTTAGGCTATAAAGTAAAACATTTTTGTTTCAGAAAAAGGAAAGTCCTGATTGGGAGGAATGGGCTGAAAACGTTACAAGTGTAGCAGCACCCTTATTAGCAGAGCGATGTTCGTCAGGCGAGCTGTGTGGCTTGTTGGCACGTCTCTGCAGGCGGAGACCTAGAGCTGCTCCCCTGCCTGCGCTTGCGCCACCAGTACGCCGCGTCCTTACACGCAACGTGGACTTCGCCAGGGCACCCAATGCGAGGCGACTAGTCAGAGATTATATTAGGTACATACTTGTCTTACTTGTATAATTTCTAATTATAGTCTTTACTAACGTTGAATCTCCAAGAGACGGAACTCACCTTAAAACTATTGGGGTCAAAATACCTATTTATATTACATTACATTTTTCTAGGCGTCATTCCGAATCCAATGAGCTATCGCACATAATTTTAAGAGCAGTATCTCTATTTTGTACCATTTTCAACTTGTCGACTAGACTATTAGGTTTATGGAACAATATTGAGCGGTAACAAATCATTTTAAGAGACACAATTGACGTCTACTTCTAATAGCAAGATTAATGAATTGATGTCATTTGATTACCAAAAAAATTGTCTCAATAATTGCTCAGTAGGATTATTTGATTAACGAATCCAAATATAGAGCCTATAGCGACGCTTACCCATACCTATTTATTTGAGTTTATTCACACATTGCCTAAAACTTTGTCTTGTTAATGTCGGCACTTAATTGTTTTATTTGGCAAACAATCTCAAGGTGTGATATTATGTACAGTATCGCTATCGCTAAATATCACAACTTTTACCTCATTAATCTATTTGACCAGTAAACCACGAAAGTAAGTAAGTAAATCACGTACAGCCTTCCTGTACGTGAGCTTGTCGTGGTTTACGTAGGTAGGTAACGGGATAAATAATTCTGCATCTGCATGGAAATAATATCGTATGACAGTGATAATCAGTTAAATACATAAAGTGTTCATGTATCAACCAGACATACCTACGGCATATGGTTTCATATTAACCCACTGAACTCATTTGATTCCAATTCAAGTTATTAGGTAATTGCTTTTAATAATCATAGTGGCCATGAATAGGGGTACGTCATGTCTATAACAATGTAATTGTTATGACATCTTGGTATAGAGGTACTTCCAGTTTAAAATTAACTTAAAGCGATCTCAAACTAACCCCTATTGATTAGATTTCATCTGTGACTTGATTGAATTTCTATATATCTATAGATCTAGATAAATCCTTCAAGTAACAATAGAAATGTACTCGTATGTATGTACATTTCTTTCAAGATCATTTCATACAAGACTGGACCAGCCATCCATAACCTGGGTCCAGTCTACAGACAGTAGTATAAATTATTATAACTCATCACGTTCAAGGCATTGATATTATTAATGACATGTCAATTAGTGTGAGTTAATTAATTACCTATCAGTCATTATTGTGAGGGAAGGCTCATAACGATTAGGTACTTCTGTGTTTCATTCGTGTTGATTGGATATTTTAAGAAATAAAATAATTTATGACCTACTAAATGTTAATATTGAATAGTACCTTTTAACCAGTCAGCGTTATTGTAGGCAATCTATAGTTCCTTTTGTCGTTTATTCGCAGTGCACTGAGCGCACACAACTCAGGGACATCCCTGGTACGTCGCTTTGTGGAAGTGACGCACGGCAACCGAGCATCCTGCCCATATCCTCGCGCCGCACTCAACCTCGCAGCTGTAGCTCTAGCAGCCATAGATGACTATTACCGCGACGCTAGTTCTCCGCATGAGTGCGACGATGGAGAAGAAGAAGTACTCTGTTTTGCTGATATCTTAGAGCACATGTAAGAACTATAGAAATATCTTTGTAAATAAAGCTTAAAATATGGACAATACCGGCCAAAGAAGATGTGTTCGAGATTCAAAAATAAATAAAATTAACGTTGCAGGTGTGAATATGAAGATTGGAGGCAGGTAGTTGGTGCTGTATTGCAACCGGTTCCATTGTGTGCAGCTTCTATGAACTGTCCACGCATTGCGAAGAGACTAGGCAATGTACTTCATAGTCTAGCACTAGATTCAAGATGCACAGCGCATTCTTGTCTAGCTCCTGCACGAGCTATTCGACAAGCTCCGCCATCCTGGCTGCGCGTTTCTGCACCCTCTGATCCGGTATTAGCTTTGGGACATGAAGAATTGTGCCAACTTTGGGGTGATATGGTAATCATCAGTTCTGTACCAAATGTTGTTGGTGTTTTTTACAATAAACTTCGAGTTACGTACTAATTGTGTGGAATTTTCAGCTTGGTAGTCTACTAAACTGTTGTAGTAAAAGGAAAAGCTTTCTGCAGAGTATGAGTAAACAAATACCAGATTTTGTGCTAGTTGCTCTAACTGAGCATGTAAGTATATAATTATAACTCCATTTTATATTACTTATGTACTTATAACAGTTATAACTTGTATTATAACATAAAACTACTCAAGCTAAGCCTAGTTGAAGACTTTTAATTTAATATTTTCTTTTGTCTACGCGGCAGCTATTAGTTAGGAATGCAATAATACATTTTTTTCTTTTTTCAGTCCGCTGCTTTAGAGGCTCTATGTTTGATATTGGAATGGGAGGTGACCAGTGGGGAGCAAACACAACTGGAAATCATTGCTGCACTGCAAGGCACTGATCTTGGTCAGAAATATTACAAGGACTTGTGCGATAGACAACAAAATCTTCAGCGACTGGTAAGCAAAGTACCTCTTCACAAAATAAAAAAAAATCCGTCACCGGTACTTTACACCCGTTAGGTATAGGTAGTTGACTTTAGCCATAAGCTACATCTCATACTCGAAAGTTGTGCATAAAACGCAGTTCTTAATGTCAAGGACAGATTTTACCTGAATCGTAGAAGTTGAATGTCGTCAGTCAGTGCTGGCACTTTATTGTTGGTCAGCTTTCTATGTAATAGTGTAGATTACATTCAGTCATTTATTTACGTCATGGCGATTTCCAGGTATCGGTACCTACTTTACCTATACCTATCTAATATCTGGTACCTATCTAACTCTAATATATTAGGTAAGTAGGTACAGTATTCGTGTTATGTTCTAAATTAAATTCTCACTCGTATAATGGGCCAAATTCGGCTAAATCTGTCAAGTGAATAGACCGCGATAAACATCCAAATTATCACATTTAGGAAAATATATTTTATTTGTCGTTTATGTTTTAAGCAAGCGGAAGGTGGACCAAAGAGACTAGCCTTACCCGTGCGAGCGACTGACGCGGATGTGGCCGAGCTATTAGAGGCCGGGGCCCTTGGCAATTTAGAATGCCTGTCACTAGCCTTCACTAGCGTCACCAGTGCCTGTGCACATCATTTAATCAAGGTAAGCTATACCTACCTACCTCCATATTTAACTTTGATATAAAACTGTACAATTTGTAGATTGTGAAACATTATCCAACAGCTTTATTTTTATTTACAGTTGCCGTCACTAAGGTACTTAAACCTATGGGCTACCAAATTTGGGGACAGTGGTGTTCAATTAATTGCCGAGCATTTACCACGGCTGCAGGTCCTTAATCTCTGCGAAACTCCTGTCTCTGACAAAGGAATAGAGGCCCTTTCAGGTAATATACCCTTGTTTAAACAGGCTTATGTACTGTACCCACACAACACAACAGTACAGGGGATATGTCTCCAATTAATTGAATAGTTTTTTTTATTCTAATAAAAATTTATAGTTATGTATGTACAGTGATTAAATTTAACTGTTATTTTTGTTGTTAACTATACAGGCCTATCAAGCTTGCGTCGGCTAAATTTGAACAGCACCAAATTATCTGCGGAAGCCTTCGAAATATTGCGGCAACGTTTACCACTACTGCAGGAGTTCGATATTCGGTACACGGAGGCTTGGTGACAACGAAAAACCTCTCGAAGGACACTCTCCTCTTCTATATGAACTTACGATCTCATGCGCTTTACTTCAGTATTACAACACTCTCATAAGTTTATGAACGCACCAAATTTGGTTAATGAGAATTGTAGGTACTTATTTATTACTATTCTTCCATTATTATTTAGTTACGAATATGTACTACTTATTACAGATTCTTTGGATCTTATTAATAATATAATGGGTAATGCGTAAGTCAAATATCAGTGTAAAAAAGCATACCTATACTTATTATAGATAATTAAGTATATGTGTAAAATATTATGATAAGCATACATATTCCTTTTATCAATTACTTTTAATAAGTTAGTTAAGCAATAGGTATTATTAAAGATTATAATTATTTAATTTTATTAAACTGTTATCGTTCGTACTTACCAATTACAATCGCCTCTGAGAGCATGTGAAGCCGTCATCGGTCCCGGTTGTCATTCGATCACACACATCTATTGCTGTCATTACGGCTATTGGGGGCCCTAAAACAAAAGCTAGTCTAACAACAGAGCTTCGATATCGCCCATGGGTTGTGGAGGTCAGATGGCAATCGCTCCACGGAAAATATTCAAGTTCAGCCGCATCACAGTTACACTGGAAAGCCGACCCCAACTAGGTTAGGAAAATTCTCAGTGGATGATTATGGAACTTTACCAAAGTTAGAATATTACTATGGAATTAGACTCACATTTAATTTTTTCATAAGTATTGTATAGTGTGTATAGTATTATACTTGACGGTATATGTGTGTATAGTATTATACTTGACGGTTATAATAATTTAGCAAAAAATATTCTATTATGTATTTACTAATTTTAGAAAAATATTAATTAAGTATACCTATTTGTGCTCATAATTAATAATGTCTACCATGTATAGATTAGGTATTGTTCACTGATCAGTACCTAGGTATTTATGTGAATTATAAATCTAGGATTTTTAGATTAAGAAAAATGTCATCGTTATAGCATATTTTGAGGTCCAATATGCTTATTAGCTTGACAGATAGACATACATACATCACGCCTATGTCCTATAAGGGGTAGGCAGAAATGCATTACAAATCCACACTTTGCCAGTAATTTCGTTGGCCCACGTAATAGGGGGCAAGTCTATTGCCATTCCGTGATAGAAATCCATAACCACCTGTAATTCTAACAGCCAGGGCAGGTGTTACATTACCACTAAATAAGATCTCAGCAGTTCGAGCAAGCATATTAGTTTGAGCTGCTGGAAATTATCAAAATAAGTTTAATACTTAAGTATGTACATTCATTATGTAGCGAGTAGGCAAGCAGACTAAACGAAGCAACACTTCCGATGTCACATCATACGAGAAGTCAGGCGGTTCTAGTCCCTTCTACAAGCTTCTACCAGTTCTACCTGCGCATACGCCATAAGCCACACCTTCTTATAATTGAACTCGCCAATTAAATACAAGGGAGAAATTATAAGTACTACAAATGTATAGGTATCTTATACTCGTCCTTTGTTTAGATTCACGCCCATTTAAACCTGTTTGTGTCAAGTCGGAAATATTCTTGTACGATATAAATACGAATATTAGGTAGTTACTTATTAAAGATCTGCCACTTTGACGCTTATTAATGTCATCATAATCATAACCAGAGACTTGGGATGGCGCTCGCTTCGCTCCCTTAATCATAATACTAAAATAATGTATGTCTTAACTATTTATTATAATAATACTTGCTTATGTGTATAAATTATGCAATATTTAATACTTAAGAACACCTACTTAGACGTTAACACTTTAAATTTAGGAACTTTAATAAGATAGTGTGTAACTAAAATTTTTATTTAATATAGCTAGGTACAATTATAATGTTGATAAGCATGAAATTGTGAATTAGAGAAAGGAAATTTCGAATCGGTAGATATAATATGACGCATGGTGTGCCAAGAACTGACTGCTGGAAAATTTTAATTAAAATCTAATAAATTGCAGTTTTATTAATGAGAACATTTTTATTCAATCGTAAAATGTGTTGCGATAGACGTAGTTCCATGGAAAACGCCTCATAATGCAACACTGTAACTATTTACATTAATACTCTTTTGCGAATAAGGTTTATTATTCGTGTGTATGGTTTGAACTCAATACTGTGCTTTTATCTTGTAAATTAGGTATGGTTATTGGTAAAAATCGGCCATTCATAGAGGTGTACCTACCTTATACAGTTTCACACCACTTTTAAAGTTCCACAGATTTAATATAAAAATCCCGTTGAACCCATCAATGGGACTGCCCAATGATGGGACCACCAGACCTAAACCATAATTTTAGCTTTACCTAACCTACCTACCTTCCGCCGGGCGCCACTGGAAATACCTTCTGCTTGTAACCAGAGACGCCCGGCAACGGACGTTAGAACGGCCGCAGCCTTGGGCCGCGGAATTAAAAAAAAAACCTACCTACCTATAGCCTATGTCACTAGCCTAACAATCGCAAAAAATACGCGACGTCAGCTACAACTAGAAGTTGTAAGTCAGTAAGGGTTGTCTCTTGTTTGTGACACGGCATGGACCATAGAGTTGATATTAAGGCATTAACGTCATAATTATTGGTCAAATTATGCTGATATATATTTTACTTTACTGACAACCCTACCGTTCTGTGTAAACAAAAGAATGTGCTTTAATCAACGTCGGAGTGCAAGTTCTGTATTTAAGTAGGTACCTACTACGAGTATTCTCTATTGTGCCTATAGGGATAGCATTACCTAACTATAGTTTTTTTTCATGTTTCACAGCTGTTAGCAAACAACAATAGTATAGACAAACTAGTGGTTTCGTAATTGACATTATTTGCTTCTTTGCCCAACTGGCCAAATATAACTGGTGACATAGGTAGGTACAGGTAATTTTTAGTTTGCCAGAGTCTAGTTGTACTTAATTTGTGTACTTACTCGGCATATAATTGTTCCAAAGAAAGACATTCACCTTCGTTTTTCGGCCGTTTAATGAACTAGAATTAAAAGAAAATTTAATTTACCTCCTAATCATAATTTTAATAGGTATAAATCATCTATCCTATACCTACCTACATACGCGCATATCTGCAAGTGATGCGTGAACAATTCTTGTATAGCCTGGATGAGGTAGGTAGAACTGATTATTTATAAATTCGTAAATAATCTGTGAAACAAGAATAGTACGAGTATAATAATTAACAAGACATCATTATTATGTTCTACCAGGCCTGTCACTCGCCTAACAATCGCAAAAATACGTGACGTCAGCGACAACTTGAAGTTGTAAGTCAGTAAGGGTTGTCTCTTGTTTGTGATACGGCATTGACCATAGAGTTAATATTAAGGCATTAACGTCATAATTATTGGTCAAATTATGCTGGTACTTTCCTGACAACCCTAACGTTCGAATTATGTTCTCTGTAAACAAAATAATGTGCTTTAATTAACATCGGAGTGCAAGTTCTGTATGTAAGTACTATTCCCTATTCTGTGGTTCTACCTAGATTTCTACTTATAAGTTCACATTGAGGATTAATGTCCACTGTTAGATTACTGTAGGTACTGACTATTATAAATATTATGCTCGAGTAAACACATAATACATAGGTACCTTAGGTTTCCACCTTATAAACACAATATTCACTTACCTATCTGTAATCTCTATCATACTGTTTTGGCAATAAGATGTACCTTCCTATCTTCTAAGTATACCTAAGCAATTTTTAGCACAAGCAAGCGTTTGGTATAGGTACTTACTTACCAATTAAATAATAATTAGGTAATTTGTCTGTTATCTGAACTGAATAACTGTTAGGTACTTGAAATTATGTGGTATAAAGAGATATAAGACTTATCCATCGTGTGAAGGCAAAAAGAAGAATGTTAGGTTTTAATAAAAATAATGAATGTTTAAATGTGTTTCATACTTACCGTACCTACCTAACTAATCTTGTTTGTTTTGTTACTAGGTAACCTCTGACACTATTCTGACCTGGTATTAAAGAATATTAGTCGCATCCCCGTCGGGAATCTCCTAGTGTGCTCCTTGGCTTTGACGGCAGACAAGGGGCCGTTGCACCTTGGGCAACGAAGTAGTATTGGATAGAAACAGGCGTTACCTGGCGAAAATCCATTACAAAGTAATGGTAAGTAAGATGTTAAAACTTTTCAAAACACAATAGCATTATTTTCACAAAAACAAAAGACAATAAAACGTCGACAATTGTTTCACCTCTAAACGAGGCATTCTCAAGACTGTCTCAGAGAGAACAGCCAGGCTGTTCTGAAAGTGTAGTGTTCGGTAAGTGTGTTTTGAAAAGTTTTAACATCTTACTTACCATTACTTTAACGAAGTAGTACTTACATCTCCCATGCGAGAGAGATGTGCTCGTAGATACTATTGCGGCCAATACCAGACAGAGAGTTGACCCCATTGCACGAGGGGGTCGTGAGATGGCAGGCCTGTGGGTCGCTCGTTCGCTTGGAGTGAGTGAGCGAACAATCGTGAAGGTTCGTTTTTCACATAGAGTATATGAAATCCTAGAGTTAGCGATTGGAAGAAAGTTTGCAATCACACTAATAAATGCGAAAACTAAATTTTAAACCGAAGAAGATAAGCTGGATAGGAAATAACAGATTTAATAGCAATATCTCTAATTCAGACAGTGAACGTGATTGCATTATGAATATCACTCAATACTTATTGTAAGTAGCACTTTTAAAGAGATTAAATTAGCTTTTACGAATTTCATATTGTGGTTTTAGTAATGAGCTTATGCTGAGCTACAAACGGCGCATCCATATTTTTATATAGAGAACTACCAGTAGGTATCTAAGTACCTAAGGAAGTTCACGCCCGCTATTATTATACTACACAATGGAATCGAGTACCAACTCTTTGTCAGTTAATATCAAATGGATTAAGGGTATCATTGTTGTAACAAAATAAAAAAATATTTACTATGTAAGGAATATATTTGAGTAATTTTCTAAACCTATCGTGTATCATACATTACTTATTTATAAATGTCTCCATCACGTTTTAATTTATTAGTTTTGAAGTCGCGGTATCACTTCATCGGTTATATACAAACCAAAATAGGAGAATATCGTATTTATATACACCCAAATATAAATTATTATTAGAAGATTATAAGCATTGTATATGAGACAAACAGTGTAACGCCCCTAACATAGAGTGCTCAATCACGAAATTTATATTATCTATATTTTTTAACTGTAAAATTAAATGACAACACAAACCATAAACTTCCTGATTTTTATATATTCAAAATTACAAAATTGCCATTATACTATTAGTAAGTAAGAAATCTTCCAAAGTAATTTTTATCTAACACTTGTCGCAAAAAAATCGTAAATAAATTACTAGCATTTATGGCAAGCCCCTGGAATTGCTTTTCTTTTTTCAATCTTAATTATTGATTTATTAATACAACTAAAATTATTATAAAACAAACTAGGTATTACCAAAAAAATATATATTGGGATAAAACTTTGTGTACTCAACTAATAATGAAAAACGTTGAACATTTCATATGGAGATAGCAACAAATTAATTACTAAAAAAAGTGCAATTTAAATCTTACATGTAATTTAAATTCACCTGTATCATATAAATAATATATCTGTATTTACACATTGCACATAAGTTAATGCAAAAATGTAGTAAGTGAATCGATAATGTATTCATAACAAAATAAAATCACATCTAATGTTAGCAATACATTATTACATTACAATAAAAAGGCCCCAATAGCAATCGGAGATCAGTAAATTATAAAAAAACACTTCGTATACCTATTAATACAAAATAATACGTAAGTATTTTTAAACTAGTACAAATGGGAGAACTCCAGATAGATAAGTTAAAAACGGTTATGTGTATTCGTAAGTTAATGAGCTTAGCTGTACAACGTGAATGTACCGCCAATGGTATTTGAATTTGCGAAAGAAACTTCTTTATAATAATATTGAATGTTTTATTATACTCTTTCGTATGAAAATGTATGAAGAATATTTTGCACTGAATAATTCCACTGATACTGAACTGTATCGGAGGCTGCACTGATTTGTGTGAATCGACTTTAATACGTAAAAACAGCTGAATCAATTTTGTAGGATAGTGAACAAGCAGGTGATATCTGGGAAGGTGACATAGGAACATTTTTTCCGCGCCTCGGAAATATCGATTTCAGAAAAATGTCTTTAAAAGCCCGTGCAAGAAGTAAAATGCAATAGTTCAAGCCCACTTGTACCACTTTATAAACATTTTGTAGTAATGTATTTAAAAAAAATAATACAGTCGCTCGCTAGTGACACAAACAAGTACATGTTAACACTTAACACTCTCTTTTCTAAAAGCCATTTACATCCACAAGAGGCTCTTTAAATTAAACATCAAAATCTTTACGAAATGTACCTATATCAATGAAAATACATTATAAATAGTTGTCATAATTATTTATCCGCCATGATGATAATTATTTCTGTGTATTAAAATCATATTAATAATAAAATCACCCATGATCTGTGATTTTTCCATAATGACTAAAGTTTTCACGTTCATTAGATGACATTGCGAACCGATTTAAATACTTTAATACTGGTTAATAAAAAGTATCTCAAAAATTGACACAAAAACCGACTCCAATTGACCGAAATGGGACCAAAATGAAATTGGGCCAAACGGAAACGGCTTTAAATTTTTTTTTTTAAATAGGTTCACTGTCGAAACTTAAAAAAAAAATAAAAAATACACTTGAATTGAGAACCTCCTCCTTTTTTGAAGTAGGTTAAAAATAGAAACCAATATGAACAATGAGAGAACTTTGTACAAATTTTATTTCATATGGATAATGCAATAGCATTTGCTACAACACCCGCTAACAGATATGTTGGCTATAATTTCATGATAGTATAAATATTTTTTTAATTTAGTTACAAAACTTATCGATTGGAACAAAACAAACATACCATTTCCGTAGTTGCCAACAATTAATACGGACGGAGAAGTCGTCGCTATTTAGCGAATGTTGCAAACACCGCCCACATAATTTCACAAGCGTCTGGTCGCATCGCTTCGGCCTCGAAGTCTAAGTCTAGCAAAGAGCGCACTCTCCTGGTGGCTAGTTCGTAGTCCTCGTCAGATAGAGGACCGAACGCGTTCTCTAGCACATCGGCTGAATGTGCCAGCATCAGGAGCGCGAGGGATCGCTTATCGGCGTGAGCCACGTCAGTTATAGACCTCCGCAGGGCCGCTTCTTGGACCTGCAATCACGATAGCACAGATATTACTAACTAAAATAAATGCTTTCTGAAATTCTATTCTTTCTACTTGTACTTCCCAAGATTGCCTGAAGAAATCAGTTAGTGCATTCTCGAGTGACAAGACTACAAGAGCGTTAGAAAGGTATGATTGGACGAGGCAAACGAAGGTTAGGAAAGAGATATAAGTTAGTGAAGATAAATAGAGATAGAGTTCTTTTTCTCTTAATTACTTCAGTCATGTGATCTAAAGCATAAACTAAATAACAACATCGAGCCCAAACTAAGCTATAAGCTCGGGAAAAGGACGAAATGGCCCACAAACGTCGCGGGTGGATCGTCCGTCCGGCTGCCGGCCCGCCGGGGCGTCCCCGTTGGAAATAATAAAGCTATAAGCTTGTGTAATGGGATCTATACAACTGTTCTAAAGAAATCTATCCAAATAGACAACAACCGGTTAGATTATGTCAATGAATATATATACCTTGGCAAACAAGTCTCATTCAACCAAGACAGCAATGAAAACGAGGTGGAGAGAAGGGTCAACCGTGCGTGGCACAGCTTTTGGGCCCAGAAAGAAATTTTGAAAGGAAACTACAGCATGCCTCTGAAAAAGACTGTAATGGAAACCTGTGCCAAACATGGGCATTTACTAATAAGATAAAAAACAAAATCATCACAACCCAAAGAGCTATGGAAAGGAGCATCCTGAAAGTAAGGAAAATTGAGAAAATAAAAAGCACAACTATTAGAAACACAACAAACCTTATGGATGCTCTGAAACACGCTTTAAGGCTAAAGTGGCAATGGGCAGGCCACGTCGCACGGCGCACAGACGGGCGGTGGACCTCTCAAGTGACAGAGTGGTCGGGGCCATTAGGAAAAAGGAAAGTTGGAAGACTAAAAAAAAGATGGGCGGACGACATAGCGTACACCGCTGGAAAAAACTGGTGCACCCTTGGAAAACACAGACAAAAATGGAAAGATTTGGAGGAGGCTTACACCCGAAAGGGGTCCATTTCTTAAATAAATGTTCAAATACCATTTGTAAATTAGAATAAGGGAATGGAAATAAAAACCTATTTTATTATTTTATTATTATATCAAATATCATCATATACATAGAAAACACTTAAACTCCGAAACGACCCGGATATCGAATCCTAGACTCCGAGTAGTCGAAAGCCGATGCACTACCGACCACGCCACCGCACCGAAGCAGTCAAACTCGTTTTTGTTGTGATAAGGCCGCAATTTGTACATATTCACTGCCTCGGTGTTGCAGTGGTATGAGTATGCGACTGCCGTCCCTGAGGTCCCAGGTTGGATTCCGGGACGAATCAAATATTTGTGTGATTCACAAATATGTATTTCGGAGTTTGGGTGTCTTCTATGTATAATTGTATGTTTTTAAAAATATTTAAGTATGTTTATCAGTCGTCTAGATCCCATAGCACAAGCTTATATTCGCTTATTTGGGCTAGATGACGTTGTGTGAGAATGTCCAAAAATATTTATTATTTAAAGCTGGATTTTATTTTTTTTTTTTTTTTTTTTTTAATCTTTATTTAGGGAGCTTAGCCACAATTATGACTATGTCGCTCCATTATAGCCACTTTTTATGTTACTTGTAATTATACTATAGTTAGTCTTAAATATTCTAAATACAATGTGTACATGGCCTTAGCTGTGTCTGACTGTGGACTGGCCAGGATACTGTTGCACCTACCGGTTTCCATTACACTAATATTTAGCACACAATTTCTTTGTTGTTGGATCCGAACACATTCCATCAATATATGTTGTACGTCCTCAACAACTCCGCAAGTTTCACAATTAGGCGTAGGTGACAAACCCATTAAGAACGTAAACTTTCTTGATGGGATGTGTCCGGATCGTAACCGCATAGCTGTTACCAACTTATGTCTACTCAGAGAACAGTTATCAATCCAAGGAATAACCAATGGCTCAGGTTGTATAGTTCTGTACCAGATCCCTTTTTCGGTAGACCTTTTGTCGAAGTATTCCCTCCAAAGCTTTATACAGTACTCTTTTATTAGATATAGTCGGTCTGAAAAGTAAGGAAGTATCGACATGGATATACCTTCCGAACAAGCCTGCTTTGCAAGTGTGTCAGCTATTTCATTACCCTCTATACCAACGTGAGATGGAATCCACTGAAGTTGCACCGTTTTACCACTTAGTTCTAACTCCAAAATTTGATTAATAATATTGTAAGCTATCGGTGTGCCTCGAATTGTCGAGGTACAGCGAGCTACATGTAGAAGGGCACTTTTGGCGTCAGTAAAAATGATAAACTTGTCGTGCTCAACAGAATGAATATAGGATAATGCTTCATTTATGGCTATTAATTCTAAGTACATTATTGACATTTCTATATTAATGGTAAAACGACTACATGTGTTTTGCTGAGGATCGAAGAAGGCTGCCCCTGCACTACTATTCTCCCTTGATCCATCCGTGAATATTTGGTAAAAATTTGGAAAGGAAGAACTTATATACTCTAAACACAAGTCCCTTAAAATGGTGGTCACATATTCTTTTTTAGGTTTGTTTACATTATCTACATTATACTTTATATTTTTGGAAATATCTATATAGCTCATCCACACCCTATTTTGAAACATATCCAAATTTTGGCTGCAATGAATATTTACATTTTGAAGTTGTCCATACATAATAATTAATATTGGTTTATTTTTCCTACGCCATGTGATTAAATGGTTAGCTAAATCGTCTAATAAGCTGATTATTCTACTGTTAACTAGTGAAGATTTAGATTTTAACAAAAATTTACCGGCTAAGTAGCATCTACGTGTGTGTAATGGTTGAATGGCGAGTTCACTGCTCATTACATGAATGGGCGTCGTTTTAATAAATCCACCGATGATCCTCATAGCCTGATTTTGAATTTTATCTAACTTGCATAAATGAGTTTCACTACTGGCGCCGTATAAAAAACTACCGTAATCTAACCGACTTCTTAAAAGAGAAATATACATTTTTCTCAAGTGTTTAGGATGTATACCCCAGGACGTCCCTGCTAAAAACTTGAGAATGTTAAGAAATTTAGATACTCTTTCCTTAATTTCACTAATATGTTTAGCCCATCTGAGGGAGCGGTCCAGCCACAAACCCAAATATTTAACATTATCCACCGTTTGAAGTCTAGTATTGTTTAATGTAATAGAAACGTTTTCTCTATTGCAGCCTCTTTTAAAAACGCATATTTTAGTCTTAGATGTTGAGACCTCCAAACCAAGGTCAGACAAGTTACCCACAATATTCCGCAACGAAGTATTTACCTGTTCAGCGGCTGTAAATATGTTTTTATGCGTACAGTAAATAACAAAGTCATCTGCGTATTGTGATACGTGTACGTCTCCGGTATTGTGTTGTTTACAGATATCAATTGTTGCCACGTTAAATAGCAACGGAGAGAGTGGGTCCCCTTGTGCCAAGCCTCTGCTGGTACTGCGAGTGATTGTTAAGCCGTTTGTTTCTAGTTTAAGGTAACGTTCCCGGAGAAATTCCCATAAGTAATTACAAATTTTATATCCTACTCCTAACTCGTCCAATTTATATAGCAGACTATTGATATTTACGTTGTTATAAGCATTATCTACATCAATGAAACAGCCGATCGTTACGCAATTTTTACAAAAACCTGTTTGAATGCTTGTCACTAATTGACTTAAATTATCTAGACAAGACCTGCATTTTCTAAAGCCTAACGTACTATTTGAAAATAAACCATTTTTTTCTAGATACCACTCTAGTCGTTTCTGTAGAATCGCGTGATAAATCTTGCATAAACAAGATATGAGGGAGATCGGTCTCAATGCCGATGAGGAGTTGGGGTCCCTCCCAGGTTTAGGGATAGGCACTACGCTGATATCTCGCCACTGACTAGGAACTATGCCCGACGAAAGAAATAAGTTATATAACTTTAATAGAACTAATTTGGCGTTAAGAGGTAATTTTCTTATCATACTGTATGAGATATTGTCAAACCCGGGTGCCGTATCTTTTATTTTAATATTTAGTTTTAATTCCTGTAATGTGATTTCTATGTCTAGTGTCGAATTTTGAGAAGAGAATATAGGCTTACATGGAGGTACATCATCCGGGGTCAAGCTATGTAGAAGGAGGTTAGCTGTATCAAGGTTAATGGGTTGCTTATGTATGTTGTAACCTTTAATCCACCTGACCTTATTCCAAAGTTCAGTTACTGAGACCGTTTCGTCTATTGAACTACAAAATTGTTGCCAAGACTGTCTTTGAGCCTGTCTAAGCATCCTCCGCGACACACTTATTTTCATTTTTAACATAATTAAATTGGTTGGAGTGGGGTTACGTCTAAAGTTAGCAAGTGCTAGTCGCCTTTCTGCGACTGATTTTGATAACTCGGAGTTCCAATATGGCTTTGGTTGGAACCTACTTGTAGGGTTGGCACTAAATTTTATATTGGGAATATACTTGTCAGCGGCATCATTGATAATATTCAAGAACTCATCATAAGCTAATTGTGACCTATTAAGGGGGGATAAACTATAAGTGTTAAATTTTTCGTCAAGGTAACGTTCATAATTAATCCAGTCAGCGTTTTTAAAATTTCTTCGTTTATGAAATAGTTGATTTGAATAAATGGTGGTTGAAATTTTAATAATCATGTGATCACTACCCAATGTTTCATTTGACACCTTCCAATTGAAATTCAAGTATATATCAGAAGAAGCAATGGACATGTCCGGAGAAGATTGCCGGCACACGTTGTTTACTAGCTGAAAACGGGTGGGACTACCATCATTTAAAATAATATAGTTATAGTCTAGTATTGAATCTAATATTTGGTTTCCCCTCGAATCAGTTTTGTAAGACCAGTTAGAATGGTGACCATTAAAATCCCCTAATATAAGAGACTCTCTGTTCTCCATGGAAAACAAGTAGTCCCACGTCTGAGGATTTGTCGAAGCTTCCGGGGGACAATAGATAGCAATTATATGTTTTAATCGATTACAGTTAAATATTTTTAAATGAATTAATTCTAAGGGAGAATTGGGATTGCTCCGTATTTCAACCCGTTGTGTTTGTATCGAGTTATGCACGATAATAGCCACCCCGCCATAGCCATCCCTATCCAAACGAAAAGTATAGTAGTTACTGATATTTAAATGGGTATCTGGTTCCAGCCATGTTTCACTTACCACCGCAATATGGATATGTTCTTGGATTAATAACTGTTCAAATGACTTGAGCTTAGGCATAATGCTGCGAGCGTTCCATTGTATTATGTTCAACTTAATAACTGTGTTTGGTGTGTTATCCATTAACTGATGTAAATATTTTTTTTAACATAGATGTATCGGGTATGATATTGCTTAGAAATGTGTTAAGCCACTCCACCACTACTTTTATTCCATTCTTAAATTGTGTTTTAATTTGATCTTTTATATTATGTATCATCTCTTTTATGTTTTCCCACAAGCGCCACAGAGACGATATTCCGGGGCGGTTTCGATTTGTATGAGATTGTGTCGTTTCCGGTCTTTGAGGATTTGCTTCGGAATCTGATTCGGAGTCGGTAACAGACATATCCATTACAACGTTGTCGGACAAGTAAAACGGAACTTTCTTTTTCTCCTTTTTGTGTTTTTTTCTTGAAGTGTTTTGTTGCTGAACGTTGGTCTCGACTAATTGTTCGGTTTCACAGCTCGATATTCTGTTACTGGGTGCTTCTTGTAATCTACTCGGGAAAATTGTATCAGAACTTACAGATTTGTTTACTTCTCGATTGGTTGTACGGGCAGGAGTAGGTATAAATACCAAGGCTTTTTGATAGGTGCATTTCATTTGTGACATAATCTCACGAATCCGTTTTTCTCTTGCGTAAACAGGGCAGACCCTTGATAGCGATATGTGATTACCAGAGCAATTGACACACTTATATATATCAATATTACAATTGTCGTGGTCGTTCTTCCCACATTTCGGGCATAGGGGTTTGCTAGCGGGGCACATCTTAGCCGTATGTCCGAACCTCCAGCATCGTGAACACTGAGTCACGGGAAACACAAACGGTGAGACAGCAATGCGTAAGTTCATCAAGTAAACATGGCTTGGTAACGAATTACCCTTAAAACCAATTCTGACAGTTTCGCTTGAGGTCCATCCTTCATCTGTTCTTCTGTTCATCCGCTTAACCAAAACCACTTCTTTATCCGTCTGTATGTATGTCATCAGCTCCTCCTCTGACAGATCGATGTCTATGTCCTTAATAATGCCGTAGCACAAATCGACCTCCCACGTTTTTTGTCTTCGCCACCCAAATTTGTCAAATGCCGCGCACGATATAAGCATCTCAGCATTCGTTTCATTATCGAAAGTAAGCGTTAGTTTATATGGGTTAATGTATTTAACTCTCGTAATACCAGATATCTTATTTTCAGATAATAATTTTGCCAACGCGAATTGTTTGGGTAATTTTTCCTTGGAATGTACGCAAATTTGCCACGAAGTTTCTGTTGATATCATGTTGGAGCGATCAATTGACTTTCTTTTTCTTGCCACCGTCTGCCAGTCTTTTTCACTTTCTTCCAGTCTCATTCGCTTATTTGTTATGTCCTCACTAGACTCCTCTAAACTATATGTGTATGTATGGTCAGTCTCACACAGTTGATCACCAACGGAAATTTCCAATAGGTTGGTCTCGTCGTCTATATTATAATTCTCTCCGCTAGCCATTCGGAATACGGTTCATGTTCGCTTGCGCACGGTAAGCGGTCGGGCGACGATCGCGCTGCGCCTATCGATAGGGAACCGGTTATGTTGTTTACTATTATGAGCTGCTCAGAACACGTTCTAATTGCACGAGGTGTGAATTAGCACTGTGGATTTTATTAATGACACATGTTGTATTGGTGGTATTCAAAATTAAAACGGGATTAAGACTATTATACGGTACTACAGGGCTTCCCACGAATACTTGGACCCCAAATATAATAATCGTAGGTATTAGTATTCAGCTGGTACAACACTAGAAGCCCAGTAGTAACGTATATTTTAAATGCAGTGCCTAATGCATTATTTCATTATGTTCTAATGCAACAATGGCTCTAACGATACCACAAATTAGGCAAATACTCGTAGTACAGAATTATATTAAAAATAGTTAGTACCTACTCAAATGTAGTAATTTATTCCCAGTTAACCCTCTACTCAACAACCAACAACCATTCGTACATTGGTTGTTATGAAAAATAAATATTGAAATATAGTAAAGTACATAAAATAGGGGCTCGTGGTCTAGTGGTAACCGACAATGTTAACACATTGCAAAGGTTAAGCAACATCGACTCAGGCCGATCTTAGGATGGGTGACCATTTCTTAATACATTGAGACCCCTCCGTGCCTCGGAGAGCACGTTAAGCCGTCGGTCCCGGTTGTCATACTAACATCTATGGCAGTCGTTAGGGGTAGTTGGAGCCCTAAATCAAAAATCCGACCGGTCTAACTGCAGAACTTCGATATCGCCCATGGGTTGTGAAGGTCAGATGGTAGTCGCTTCACGGAAAATATCGAAGTTCAGCCGAATCGCAGTTAGACTGGAAAGCCGACCCCAACTGAGTTGGGAAAAGGCTCGGTGAATGATGAGTAAAGTACATAAAATAGCCATGCATATTTTATTGATTGATAAATATCAAGCTATAAACATGTTTAGAAAACTCAAGAATAACTTTAAATTGAAGTTTAAAGACCATACATTAAACGGCAAAGCATTTTTTATCAACAAAATACAGTAAGTAGGTCATGAACCAAATAGGTCCTATCTTGTTGTAATGAGAACTGATTAAAGGATCAATAAACCCAAATATTCACTGTCTGCATGCATATTTAGGATGTTATGCTGGCAAATAATAACAATTTTGATATTTCTCGTATGTTGTGCTTAAAGGTATTAGACTGAAGTAAACATCTGTTTTGTGAAGGAATCTAAACAACTACATGTAAAGAAATATATATGTAAACAACTACATGTATACAACTCTGTTGTTATTTACTAGATTTCTAAATCAGAAGAATGTTGCCACTTAATGACCATACAAAATTATATTTTGTGATACACTGGATGGGTGATATTTAGTTTTTAAGACTTTCCATTCTACATGTGCCATGAATAAGAACTGCTATGTCATTATCTCTAGCCATGAACTAGATTAAAAATATTGAATTTGTATAAAAACAGTCACATTAAATTTCCATTAGTATTTTATCATGAGCTATTTATTCCAACAGTAGGCACAGATAATTAATGAATTAATGATAAGGAAAATAAAGGTTACCTTTTTCACCAATCTACATTTTACAACATTGTCAGTCAAAGGATGTGTTGTCATATCAAACAGTAAGAAATTTTGCTTCTCTGTTGTCAATACTCCTTTCTCAACTAGGTTTTTCGCCAATCGTTCGCGTACATTTTTTAACTGATATTTTAATTTCATGGGATTCCATGTTTCTCCTGAAAAGAATTTAATTAAAATATTAGAATCAGTTAACTATGTTACTGTAACTTGTGAATTTAGGTTAAATGTTATCTACGACACAGACAGACACAGATCACATCTTTATCCCCGAAGGCACACCAAAAATGCCCACGTTTCGCCAGTCACATCGTCAACCTCACATAACAAGTGGCAAGCCTATTGCCGTTTCCGGGGATTGAGTATATTTGCCAGAGCCTCGTCGATTTGTTAGCAGGTGCGTGCAGGTGCAGGCATAGAAATAGAACTGCATTCTATTATGGCTATTTCCCGAGCACTGTCAATTATGTAAAATGCTCCATAGATTAACGTTCCTACAATACAGCAACAATGTTCATACATTGTGGGACCTGATTGCTGATTATTTGGTCGGCAAAATAATTTACTGTTTCACGGTTAATGTTATCAATGGATTCTCAGCAACAGGACACACAGATGGAGTGAAAGTCCAGTGCTACTATCAATGTTCAATAAGGACAGACAGAAAGTCAGTAGACAGAAATAAATCAGTGGTCACTAATGGAGCCCAACCCATTGTACACAACACAATGATGAACATTGTTGCTGTATCGTAGGAACGGAATAATTTAGTCCATCAAGTTACAGCAACTGTTTAAATTAAAACCCATTCAGACACTTTAAAATAAATTGTGTGAAGATATATTATGAACTTCAAATAGTATAAGTGCATGATGTGTAAAGACAACATACCACTGAGATATTCTATCCAACTTTGCACCGATTCTGGTGGATCTGTATCTTTCATATGCTTCAAAGCTTCATCTAGCAAAACATCACCAGTTGGTGTATCTGGAATTAATGAAATAATAAGTTATGTAGCAATATCACCAACTCTTATCAGTAAATTGTTTTATTTCCTTCCAGCTAAAATACTGTAGCCATTAGTGGTTTTAACTAAAAAAAACTTAAGTATTTATTATCACGATTGCTGATTATAGCACCTATTGTTTATTAACTGTAAGTACCATAATGTATGTTTATCAATACATATATTGATATTGCCTAATTGTGTGAAGGAAAGAAATGACCATGACATATCGTTTTTAAATTAATAAAGTATGCCAGTTGCAATACTAGATATTCATACGAAAACTTTAATTGGATGTGCCTTTCTCCTTTTCCTTACCTGATTTAACTATAACTTTTCTAGATAGTAGTCCCTTTCGGCGCATACCAGCTCTTTCTAATTCAACTCTGCCTCGAAGACCCAGTTCAATTAGGATACAGCCTCTCAAACCGCTGGATATACAATCATTCCAAAAAGACGTGTAACCCTGAAATGTCCGTCACATGAAAAGTAGTCACGACATCAATTTTATGTTTCTATGCATAGTATTGCTGCACTAGTACTTTACCTCTTTGTCCTTTAGACCTAAAAGTAACACTTCTTCCATAAGCGTCAATCTAGTTTCCTTAGAATCCCCGTCATCATAACTTTTATCATTTTTCTTATCATCGACGTCGTTATTTTCCTTGATTCCTCCTTCTGCATTTTCCTTTAATACATTTCTTCGTTGCACCAACCCCTCGGTTCGATTCATTTTATCATTTAATTGAATTGGAAAATAAAACAATGCGATTTAAAACAAATACCAAGATAATTTTCAGAAAACGTAAACGAATAGTTGACGTTTATGCGACGACGTGATGTTATTGTGCAAAACATGGCCGACCGCGGACCGACAGCAAGTGCATTCCTTTCGTCTCTGAACCTGTACTGATAAATAAGTTAATAATACTGTGTCAGTAAATAGTACTGATTAAAAAATAAATAAAAAAAGTTTTTAACAAAATTAAAACTTTAGTTTTAATTTAGAGGTCGTTGAATGTGAAACTTATTACTGTCTCATAAATAACACATATAACCACATATAACACATTTATTACGAATAATTCCTATCACGGTGATTGAGAAATGCGAAATGGAGCGTACTCAGTTGATGACGATAATGAGTGAACTGCGCGGGAAACTTGAACAAGTCGTAGAGGTTAAATAATTTTATTTATAATATTTGTTGTGTATTGATCTTTACCTGCTTTATTGCAATTCCAACTATGGCAAAATTGGCATCGCTGTATTTTGGATGCGCATTGTCTTACATAACTTTTCAACTCCTATCATCGGAGGTCCGAAAATGTTTCTCATACCATTTGAAATTACCTACTTTTTTTTTTGTTTTTTTTTTTCAATTCTGCGGCCCAAGGCCGCGGCCGCTCTAACGTCCGTAGCCGGGCGAAAATTACCTACTAGTTATACCAGCGAACTTTGTATCGCCTCAAATAATAATAATAATAAAAAAAAAATTCATGCAAATGTATGTATTATTAATTATAATTGAAAAACGCGACGAACGGACAGACAGACAGACAAATTGTCGTATTAAATATATAGATAATGATCGTTATTCATAAAAAAAATTACAACTAAATATTAAAAAACATAATCATTTAAATTCATAATATCACAAATTATACACTTGGTTTTAATATATTTGTTTATACTAATGATCGAAACTCATAATCATTCGAATAAATAACTATGGATGCTACCAATATACTCGTAGATGCTACCAGACAAGTAGGTTAGGTTAGGTTAGAACTGTGAGCACAACAACGCGCGAGCGGAGCGAGCGTGCCGCGGCAGCGGCCGGCGAAGCGCCAGAAACTAATAAAGATGCTACCAATATAGATGCTACCAGACAAATCGAGTCCTTGGCTATTAGCCTGGACATCGCCAAAGCTTTCGATAGGGTCTGGCATGCTTCGCTCCTTTCCAAGCTTCCGGCATATGGTCTACCTCCTCAACTGTGCAGTTGGATTGCCAGCTTTTTAAACGAGCGCCGAGTGCGGGTCCTCTGCGATGGCCAGGCTTCTCGCTTCTTGCAAGTGAATGCCGGGGTACCGCAGGGGTCCGTACTATCACCAACTCTCTTTCTTCTGCATATCAATGATATGCTATCCCTCGGGAACATTCATTGCTATGCAGATGACAGCACACTGCACGGGAGTTACTCGGTTCGTCCGACGGCGGGGCGATCTGAGATTGAGGAGGAGAGACGACGACTCGTGGTTGGTCTCGACCGTAACCTCGACAGTATCTCCCAATGGGGTGCCGAGAACTTGGTCGAGTTCAATGCCCACAAAACACAGGCGTGTGCATTTACTCCAAAAAAATCCCTTTTCCTTCCCCTACCCACTCTTCAGAATGCAATATTACCAATGAAGGACAATCTAGACATTCTTGGCATAGACGTTCGTCGAGAGCTCAATAACACAAACTACATTGAGAGATGTATTGGGCTAGCTTCGCGGAAACTAGAAATACTGAACAAGGTAAAGCGATTCTTTACACCGCACTAGAGGTGTCTGCTGTACAAAACGCAGATTAGACCCTGCGTCGAATACTGCTCTCACCTCTGGGACGGCTCCGCGAAGTATTTGCTGGACGCACTCGACGCTATGCAGCGACGCGCTTGTCGCATTATATACTGTCCGGAGGTAACGGGAAGCCTTGAGCCGCTAGCTCAGCGCCGAACAATCGCTTCCTTGGCCGCGTTCTACCGTATTTACCACGGTGAGTGTTCTGAAGAGCTCTTCAACCTGATCCCACCCTCTCCCAATAATTTTAGATTTAATTATTTAATTACTCGAGACAATGAAAATGTTAATGAGCTTCTTTTTTTCCTGTGCCCTTCATATATGAAAACACATTTTTTTTTGTCTGTATGTTTGTCTGTTCCGGTTAATCTGTATCCAGATAGACAACTGGTGGTGGCTTAAGGTCTTGAAACCAAGCCATAAAATCCAAAAATAAAAAGATCGGCGAATTGCGTGTCACGCATACTATAGGGTTCCGTAGTTACCCATTATAGGCTCTATTACTCCTAAACTAACAAATTCATCTGGTCCGTTATAGTTTTCCTTCAAAGTTCATCATATGGACTGACACTGACTGGACATGAATTTATTTTAGATACTTCGACTCAGTCGTTTAGATTTTAGTGGGGGAGGACGCTGTTTCAACAAAAAAATACGCTTTAAAGTTGAATATCTCACAAACGAACACCTAAATCAAAAAAATGAATTTTCAATTTCCCAATGTTTTAAAAAGACCTATCTAATGATACCAAACACGATGGGATTGACGCGAAAAAAAATTCATCCCCATTTTACTTGTATGGAAGGTACAGAAAAAAATATAAAATAGTAAATACACCTGCAAAATTTCATCTTTTTAGCACTAACCGTTTGGGAGGAAGGCCGAGGACGGGCAGACAGACATGACGAAACTACAAGGGTTCCAAGACTTTACTACGGAACCCTAAAAAGATGTTATAAGGAGTCACTTAAGCTACTTTTATCACGGAAATGAATTCCCGTGGGAATTTGGCACAAGAAAACTAGGGATACCACGTGAGTGAAGCCGTGGGCATCAGCTTGTCCTATAGAAGTTGTACCAGGCCTATATGTCACTCGCCTAACAATCGCAAAAAATACGTGACGTCAGCGACAATTTGAACTTGTAAGTCAGTAAGGGTTGTCTCTTGTTTGTGATACGACATTGACCATGGAGTTGATATTGAGGCATTAACGTAATAATTATTGGTCAAATTATGCTGATACTTTCCTGACAACCCTAACGATCGAATGATGTTCTCTGTAAACAAAAGAATGTGCTTTAATTAACGTCGGAGTGAAAGTTCTATTCCTTATTCTGGTTGTACTGTGTCCTAGTACAAGTTATTCTGCCATTAATAATATATATTGTGAGTTATTTTTACTTTCACTTATATTCAGCTAGCGGATGCCTGCGGCTTCAAATTTTATAGATAAAAGACTAAAACCTTCCTCGACAACCACTCTATCCATTGGTGAAAACCGCATCAAAATCCGATGCGTAGTTTTAAAGATAAAGAGCCAGACAGCGTGAAGCGACTTTGTTTTACTACGTGTTATAAAAGTAGTAAAAATCGATTCTGAGTTTCCTATGATCCCTGAACTCCCCTGAGTCGAAAACAGAACATTTCTGGAAAATGTATGTACATACATACATTTTCCATAAATGTTCTGTTTTCGACGACTCATATATATCTACGTACCTATGTACCTACAGAGAGCTAGAACCTAATATAAACTATAAACCATTTGACCGATTTCGCTCAAGCGCACGAACGTGTATTGTAATAGTGAGACATCTGACCGCGACGCACATTGACATAACTTTTCCAGGGCCGGATTAAGGAATGAAAAACCTCCAAAAACAGGTAGAAACCAATTTTTTTTTCTACCTCTTTTCTAAAAATTAATAAAAGAATCCGCATCGCGCATAACCTATACGACGACAGTGTATACGACGTCCGCGTTGCTCTATGCGCATAACCCATGAAAAATCAAAATAATATTAAATATTGGATAGAAACAGGCGTTACTTGGCGAAAATCCATGACAAATATTACTTATAAATGTTTGAAATTTTTACATGCAAGTGAAAGTAACTTACCATCGAAAATACACACTATACATTTCCTCAAAATTGGTCCAGCCGCATGCTGTCCCGGCGAACTTCGTAACACCACAACAGCGCCATCTACCAAGTCTACTTGTAAATTTAAAATACCTCTAAGCTACTTGAACACACACTGCATAATATAACTCCTGGCCACTCCGACCAGAATGAATATTATCAATGCGTCAATATCGGTAATTAGGTATTATAGTTGACTAGCGGCCGCCTGCGGCTTCGCCCGACATATTATATAGATAGATACTAAAAATCTTCCTCGCCAACCACTATCCATTGGTAAAAAACCGCATCAAAATTTGTAGCGTAGTTTTTAAGATCTAAGCATAAGCATAAGTATGTATAATACATAGGTAACGGAAGCGTCTTTGTTTTATACTATGTTATGATTACATTGTAAAGTCGCAGGAATTATTACAAATTTCGAAACCGCAGCTGATGTAACGTAGAAGACTAGGCCCACTTGGGCTTAATTACAAACTCCTTACCGAAAATCATCTATGACGCTCTGGGTTATGAGTAGTTATGACAATAAGGCAAGATCATAGATTGATAGATAATTGTATTCTCTTTGGATAGATAATACAAGAAATATTAAGTTTCTTTTTACAGGTTGCTGTTTTTGTTTTCGTAGCAAAGTAATATATAAATCTTTGAATATATAGCTGACATATATATAATCAAAGATAAAAATTTTAGTTCACTGGAAATTAAAGCAGTTCTAAATGCACAAAACCAATATTAACAATTAGAACTTGGTAAATTAAATATTATACCTACCCATATTTAAAATTATCTAGGTTACTGGTAATTTCATAATATTTTTTAGGTATAATTATTAATTAACTTACCTAATAAAATATATTTTAGTGAAGGTCTTATCCTACCTTTCTACCCAATGTGATTGTACCTAGGTACATGCAATGACGTTTTATACATCATTGGGTACATGAAGGTATATTATGGCTCTTTAAAAGAGAGCCAATGAGTCCAATACACATTACTGGCGAAATGTGGACGTTATAAACGCCACTATATTCCCCTTTGAAGACGAAAACGTTACGTGGAAATTTCATGTGTTTTAATATGTAGGTATAATCAGGTATATCTACCAGCTAGCTAGGTTTACACCAAACTACTTAATTGTTTTTAGTCTATCGAAGGAATTGGTGAAGTCTTAAAGAAACCCGCAGGCAGGAGGCTTGCTTAGAGTAGAGCCTAGTAGAGCCTATATGTATAGTGGCTTGCAGTCTATATGTCACCGTAGGATTGTAAGAACCGTTGGATTGTAATCAGACTCACATGGTTGATGGAATTATTGTAATTACTGGTGGCCCTGAGTTTTTTTTGCCAGGTCCTTCTCTTATAGGTAGGTACCTTTATTTTGAGTCCGCGCGCGCGGCCGCTCCTACGTCTGCCGGTCGTCTCTGGTACGCACCAGGAGGTATTTCCAGTGGCGCCTGGCGGACAGGCAGACCTACCTCTAAAAACTCACAATGTCACCGCAAAATATTAAATACTGTCAGATATATTACAATCAATCTCGCAAAACTGACACAAAAGAATATGGAGTTTTTAGATGTAGAGCGTTTGAGATAGGTAAGATCCTGACAATAAAAACTCGGTGCCACTTTTTCCAATCGCCAATAATTACAATCATTCCATGAAATTCCATCAATCATGCCAGTGTGATTACAATCCAGGTTTTTCAACCCTATACGGTAACCGGAAAAAATATCGTACTACTGTACTACTGTACTGTATCGTACTACTGTACGATATTTTTTTAAGTGAATTTAAAATATATTTTGTATAAATCTCTGATGATGCCGTGAGGTGAAACCGGTCAGTGCAAGTAAAATTATAACAGTGGAAAAGTATATGTGTTTTTGTGCAATATGTGTAGCAGATTCCACCAAGTGCCGTCAATCGACAGTATAAATAGTCTATACGGTGACATTATACCTACCTACACTATTAAATACGGGTGTATTTAGTGTAGGAAGGTATGAAATTGTCGCTAGGCTCTACTCTATGCTATTAGGTAGGTACTTACTAAGCACTAAGCAAGCATCCTTTTAACAGGCAGGTATGCAAAGTTTTTTTTCTAGTCGCTCACTGTCTTGGATTTTGGTAGGTCTACCTATTATATAAATTTAGTGCTATCAGTATAAGCGGAGGGTTCTACAGCGTCGATAAATAAAATAAGCATAAATGGATTACAAGGTAGATATCTGATAATCTATTTATTTTTTGTAATAATTATATCTTGTGATTTATGTTAGGTATTTAAAGTATCAACGCCTAACAATGTCCGACTGCCAGATGGCTTTAACTTGACACTCGTGCATTATCCTACCTAAAGCCATTTATGTAACAATTTTAGTAATTATCACATTGCATTAAGGTATTTCCGTATTTGGTACCTATAGATATTAAACTACTTATATTATGTAAGACCTACTCTTAAGTAGTCATTTAATTAGCTCAAATGTGAATTGAGGAAAACCATTCTAATACAAATTGTGTATCTCTACTAATTCTCTATTTTTCCACTTTTAACTTTCAGGAATTAATTTTTTAACTTAATGGAGACTAATCGATTATTTAAATCTCAGTGGTACCAAGAGAGCAATTTGTATACAAAATGGATGTCCTTCAAACCTCAACAGGTAAGCTGAATCCTTTTAAGGAACCAACATTACCGAACAAAGCTATATATAAAAGTACTAAGTACATAATTATAATTAATATAGGTACAATACCTACCTACTCTTTAAAATAACTTTCAGTGGAATAGTAATTTCCTTCCCAATTCCAACGAAATCACTTTAGGTGGTAGTACATTTTTATTTAATATTTTTTATTTTTTTTATTTTTATTTTTAGGTAGCAGTACTGGGATAAAATTATCATATTTGTCAATTACAGGGAATGGTTTATGTATGGGCTAATTTTCATCCAAATCTGTTCAACTGTTAACGCGAAATTGAGTAACAACTAATGAGTAATAGAATACAGTCACATCAATGACACTAATATTGACCGGTTTACGGTGCAGTATCGTACCTAATAATGTTATCATTAACATACATTCTGATTAGATATTTTCTTACAGAGAACGTAGCAGTGTGGCGACTACTTCTGATTAACCAAAGCCAGCCTTATTATCAGTTCAGAAATATACAGCTCAAACGTGTAAAGTACGCGCACTCAGTCATCTGCGCGGTCGCCGGGTAGCACGTGTTTCGTTATAAAAATGAGTGCAAGTGATCCTATCGTCCAAGAAGTAGAAGACCAATTGAACCACACTACCGTACGTATATTTACACCTATTATTTACCGACATACAAGTTTACCAATTGAGAGTTTGTGTTAGCAATTTATTGCCCAATCTTGAATGTGTGATTAGCGCGCGCAAAATTAAGGTGTTTACCATGTTTTTGTGAACAGTGAAGTGAACTTTATACTCAAAGTATACGCGGTCGCAACTATAGGGCACATCGCCAGTTGGCTGCGGCACTCGCGTTACTTCGGTCGCCACAATTTTCCGTCTACAAAGTCGACCTACACGAGGTCAGCCGATGGCCGTAGACGATATTAAACTATTTGATATTAATTTTTTTTACGTATTTATTTTTTAAATAAATAGATAAGTACAAACTACTTATCAATAACTTTTGTGACGATAGGTCAGTGCAATAAATAAAATTTAAGTTGCAGTGAAACATTGAGTTTAATATCGGTAAGCAATAAAAAATATATTTATATTATTATTATATACCTTCGAGCGAGCGGATATCTCAAAGAAATCCATCTTACAGAAATCCATTTCAAAAAAATGTAGGTACTTACATACTTTCTGCCTAAATACTTAAAAGGTACGAGTACTTACCGAGTACCAAATTAGGTTTAAAATGTTAACACGAATGGTTCAAAGTTTATGTACACAGGTTAGTACCTACTTACCTAACTATATCAAAACTCCCGCCAAGACCGAATTTTTAAGTTACAGTAACCTCAGTACTTCGTCTACCTAAATACATTCTACTTATTAATCACCAAACACCGTAGGTACACGTATAAGTGCGTGCTCTTCTGGCTGGTTGAATACCTAAGCATAGGTTTCCTTGAGATCATACAAAATATATTATAATCAATAATAATCATACATCAAGCTGGCTACTTAATACATATGGCCACAAGGTTGATTCATACTCCTCATATCACTTTAGAGAATTTGTCCTGTAAAAAGTTAAGATTTCACCCTTACTGTAAAGTTTTCACTGGAAAGGAACGATTGTTACGAGCAAGAAGAAACATGTAAATACACTAGGCCGCGAATCCGGGTCCGTAACAAAAATATCAATAACTTCCAAAATATTAAACGCAGCCCAGTGCATGGTACAAGTAAAAAAACATAATTTTGAGTAGGAGTATCTAACTTGCACATAGCAATCGAAACACGACAGGCTGTAGTGCCTACTTATAGTAATTATTGCAAATAACTAGCTCCTTAGCAGTGTACAATAAATAAGTACCTTCAAAAGCAATACTGAATAAAGTAGAATGATAATCCAATAGCTATGAACATATTATGACAACAGTAGCTGGCTTGTGCTTAGGTAGGTACTCTATAACATTAAATAATTATAATGGTTCCCAACACGAACTTTCTTAGTCAAATATTGGATAGAAACAGGCGTTACTCGGCGAAAATCCATGACAAAGTAATGGTAAGTAAGATGTTAAAAACTTTTAAAATTTAATAGCATTATTTTTCGCAGGGTTAAAAGGACAACAAAACGTCGACAATTGTTTCGCCTCTAAACGAGGCATTATCAAGACTGTCTCAAAGAGAACAGCAAAATTTGTAGCTTGAACATATTTTCTTATAAGTAAGAGTGTGCAAATAACGTTAGCGCGATGTAGGATTTCTCACAATAACCAACGCGGGTAGAAACAACAAATCATACTAACGAAGTTCAAAATAGGTATTCACCAATGCATGACATTATCTTTTTAAATATGTTGTTTAGAAACCCAAGTGACACATACAAACCAACAAACAACTAATGTGTCTGTCTGTTCACAAACAAATTAAGTAAGGGAGATGTATGAAAATCTATTTGTTCATTGAGTAAGGTATCCACATCTCTTCTAACTATTTCCAGCCGCTCCCAAACACTCAACTTGAACCCCTTCTCACATAATCGTAGACTTCTCAGGACAACCGTTGCGGAACGCTGATATATGCTCTCTGTATCTGACAGATACAGAGAGCATATATCAGCGTTCCGCTACGGTTGTCCTGAGAAGTCCCTCTTCGCAAAGCATCTCCTTGACACCGGTCATTCCTTGAATAATAATAACACCTTTAGAGTTTTACGATTATGTGAGAAGGGGTTCAAGTTGAGTGTTTGGGAGCGGCTGGAAATAGTTAGAAGAGATGTGGATACCTTACTCAATGAACAAATAGATTTTCATACATCTCCCTTACTTAATTTGTTTGTGAACAGACAGACACATTAGTTGTTTGTTGGTTTGTATGTGTCACTTGGGTTTCTATACAACATATTTAAAAAGATAATGTCTTGCATTGGTGAATACCTATTTTGAACTTCGTTAGTATGATTTGTTGTTTCTACCCGCGTTGGTTATTGTGAGAAATCCTACATCGCGCTAACGTTATTTGCACACTCTTACTTATAAGAAAATATGTTCAAGCTACAAATTTTGCTGTTCTCTTTGAGACAGTCTTGATAATGCCTCGTTTAGAGGCGAAACAATTGTCAACGTTTTGTTGTCCTTTTAACCCTGCGAAAAATAATGCTATTAAATTTTAAAAGTTTTTAATATCTTACTTACCATTACTTTCTTAGTCACCCTGAATATTTTTTTACGTTACTTAGGTAGTAATGGTGGCAAATTTTAAAACCAAATTTTATCCTATTTTTATAATCTATACAAATTGTATCTAACTATATAATTTTACAATATGAATCACAAAATCTATAGTCTTAGGCTGGATTCAAACCAGGCGACTGATCCATTTACTTTCTTTGTTTGTGGTGCACCTAACTACACCAAAAACAAAGGTAGAGCATACAAACCTATTATATTTAAGTACTTACATATGTTATCTAATATTTTATATTATTTAATACCAATAAGATACTTAGATAGGTACGTATAAACTTATGGCATTCATATTAACTCGATGTTTTACCTACTTTAGCTTACATAGCAGTTTCAGTTTATAGTATTAGTCCTATAATAGTACCTACACTGACCTACGGGTATAACACTAGGTATGCAATGCATGCTGCTGTTGCAAAAAACTGAGCGAAGTGTTAAATTTTCGAATTTAATTTATTTAATTACTTAATTAATTTATTAATTATATAATTTATTTTTTAATTCAAATTAAATTAATAAATTTGAATTTCGAAAATTCTTTACTGCACGTGAAAATTTTACGTTGTTTTCAATGGAACCATTGTTTTTTCCGGTGATTATTCCTCGATGGTATGTCCGATTTTCAATATTTTTTGTTCTAAACCACCCTCACGCCACACGTTATCACTGTGGTAAGTTTGAAGGAGATCGGTTCAGGCGTTTAGGAGGAGTATGCGGACAAACGAAATACATGAGTTAGGTAAACAACCGAACCCTACATACTGATACCTAACTGATAACCATAACATAAGTATCACGCGTTTATCGTTTACTTGTGCAGTAGGTACCTACCTACCTACTTAGTTAGCGTGAATGTGATTAATAATATAATCTTACTGAATAATATTTTTGATAACGGACTATTTGCAATAAAATAGGATAGCAGTTACATATACCTACTTACTTATTTTTTATAAATTAATAATATTAAAATATTGTAGGTAAGTAAATTTAAAAAGATTGGGAAACTAAGAACTCTTTGAGTCTTCATACGTTCTAAATGGAGACATCAAACAGCAGGCTATTAGTATAAAAGTGGAAAAATATGTTTAAAAATCATGATTACTAATATAATTAACTATTCTAATACTACTGCCTACTATAAATCCAGTCAAAATAGACATTTCAGGTTGCATCTATTCGCATAGAGTTGAAAATTTGGTGGACCCATTCTAAATCAAATATCAAACAAATAAAATAGGATCATTATTGTAGATAATTTGATAATATACAATTTTGTTTTAAATTATTTTTTTATAAACGATAAATTTTTAACTTTAAAATTATAATGGTGTACCTAATTTAAGATCGCCGCCAATTTTCAGCACTACATATGCTAATTAAATGCAAGTTTACCATTTTTATTTTAACTGAATTATATACCTTCTTACTTCTTACTATATTTGTTGGTATATTAGTCATCTCGACTCTTCCTTTTGAAACGCCAGGATCTCTATCCTCAACTTCGCACCTGTGCTTGTTCTAATAATCTTAAATAATAATAAAATAACTAAGTATCGTAGTGGTGAAATAAGTTTCCGTAGAATCGTCCTGACAAGATTTAATTATGTAATAAACCCAAATAAATAAATGCTTTGGACGTTCTCACACAACATCATCTAGCCCAAATTAAGCCATAATCTTGTGCTATGGGATCTAGACAACTGATAAACATACTTATATATTTCTAAATACATACATAATATACATAGAAAACACCCAAACTCCGAAACAAATACTTATAGAGCAAACAAATATTTGATTCGACCCGTGAATCGAACCCGAGACTCCGGAGTCGAAAGCCGATGCTCTACCGACCACGCTACCCAAGCAGTAATGTTAATTACTTCATAAAATTACATTCATATTGTCACAACTTAGGTATTGTAGTACTAATACCGGATAAACATACAAGGAAAATACATAATTGTATGGAATTGGTAGTTTGGCTTTTCAAATGAAATCTACCGGTTACAAAGCAGTTTATTCTACGACATTGTTACAAATGGTACTTAGTCACTTACTAACATCTGATTAACAGATCTTTAAGATTAGATAGCAAACAAAACAAGCTTAAATTATACAATTTATAGTAGGAAAGATAGTACAATGATGTAGATATAGGTACATAATATAGTGGTTTAATAATATTGCAGTCAAATAGTTTCCCTCCATGGGACCTGGAACCGAGAGCCCTTGCGTCATTGTTCCAATGGCGCAAGGAGGCACTGGAGCGGGACCACAGACCAGCGTCTCGAGAAATCGAGGACCAGCGGTCCCAACTCCGCCAGGATCTCATGGAGTCATGGAGGGTGCGACTTGAGCAACCCAAGTGGGGAACCACCAGTCCGCTGGGCGCCACTGGAAATACCTTCTACGCGTGTACCAGATACGCCCGGCAACGGACGTGAAAAACTCCCTTATTACCTACTAAACTAAGTAAATGTCTAGGTTGTTATATACCTACTTATTATTTGCATAATCTATGTTATTATATCATTGTTCCAATGCCTCTTAATAAGTTTAAAATAGTAGTGAAAAAACGTTTGATGAAGAAAGGTTATTATAATATAGACGAATATCTTAATGATAAAAATGCATGGTCACCCTAATCTGCTGTTGTTAGCCACTCGTACAATATAAATTGTAACACAATGTAAACAAAACTTTATAAAAAAAGAAAATGGATAATCTACCTGAGTTTCTTGCTGGTATCTTCTCAGGAGAACCAACTTACCGAACCAGCGAAAGAATCATTTTCAAATGGTTATTTATGTACTTAATTTAGTATTTTCATAATATTGCTTGACATAAAATTGTAAAATTTTGACATTCATATGGGCTCTTTATGTGCCTAAACTGAATAAACGAAATTGATTCTTTGATTCTTTGATATAATGTCTTTTACTTATAACCTTCCTAAATGTCGGTTTCAAACCTCATAGGATAGGTTATAAATAAGAACTATAAGTACCTACAATCATCAGCATTAAAAACCTTAAAACCGGCAGAAATATTAAGAACACATGCTTTTTTTATCTACACTTCGGTAAGTACTATATAAGAACGTCAGAGATAGGTACTAAATAAGTACCTAAGTAGGTACGTACTTGTATATAGTACAAAATCTATCAGTCGGCAAATTATAATACGGGCGGCGGCTGAAACTACCAGACACTTGATACCTAGGTATGCCATATATATATATATATATATATATATATATATTACATAATGCCGTGTATTTTTAGATAATTGTACTACAGCCTAGTATGTGATCTACAAATTCTATGTTGGTTAAAGTCTGTAGATACTCGTATATTATAAAATTGTGGTGTGTTTTGTTAGATTAGTGTGTGAGAGGGGCACGATAAGGAAGAGATATGGATGACCCCTTAACTGGTAATGCGTGTTTTATATCTGTGCTATTCATTTTATCTGTTCAATATAAATAAGCCTAAATTAACATTGTGAGAGCGATATATAACTTATTATTAGAAAGAATTATTTATATATATATATAAAATTTAATCATAAAAGTATTCATAGATATAAATTATTAAATAGTTGCAGAAAGGAAACGTCTGTTATAGACAGATGTGACTCATTAAAGTAATTATTTAACTTTGTTTGTTTTAATGTCTGTAAAACAGCATTTTTACTCTACCAAAGATCTCTCTTATTTAAGGTAACAATATTTTCTTATTTTCTGTTACCTAAGTTTAGATCTGTCACTAATCGGCAATACCCTAATTTAACTAATTATTATATCTGTCCCCAATTTAGTTAAGTATCAAACTAATCGAAAATGTCTCTATATAGTATACTTAAATCGCCGGAATAATGAACATGTATCCTAAATAATTCCAAAAATAGTTAGAGCTGTCACCTAATAAATCTAATCAGTAGGTTTTTTTTGTTTGGTGATTCAGATTTAGTGATACCTACTTTTATTAATTAGACACCCAATATAATTATTTGGTGACTGATATAATTTCCACGTAATCTTTCATTAAATAATAGTTTTAAAGTTAGGTATTTGGTGATACTCGTAGATCTACAATTTTAGAAACAAATATTACTTATAAATTAGGTCACTGAAAATGCATCGATAAAAATGGATAAAACCATACGCACTACCTATTTAATACCAACCTCTACATATGTGGTATCTTTTTAAAGAGTAATTCCTATAATAAGGAGATGCTGGAGATGGGAGGAAGGCATAGAAGCGTTTCAGCAGAGATAGGTATTCCTATGCCACTTTTTCTTCGACTAACACCGATAAAGTTTTGCGAGATCAACAAAATTTTGTTAATCTTTGAGAATGATTGTCTAGTTGTCACACACTGTAGTAAGTATGCAATTGCTTATTTTATGAATGAAAGCAGATTATGCATTGGCGCTTTGGCTCGTATTTATGTACTTATCTATTAAAATACACCTGCATCGAACGATGAAAATGCCGGAAAGTAATGTATGCGATAACGATACTATGTAATTAAAACTATTTTTGGACATCAGTCTGTAAACAGAAATAGCCGAGGACTTTACTGCCAATGCACTAAATTAGGTGAAGGGTGAATGATTAACAAAGTTGTAATACACGTGTGTGCTCATGTAAACACGAAATAGATATATTTCACATACACGAAATATATATATCTACGAGTACCTATCTGCAGTGCGTACTTACCAACCTTTGTTTCTTATATACGATATTATCTGTGCATGCCTTCTCGTGTGAAATCGATGGCATTTTGATTTTAATAAGTAATTAGCACTCTGTCTGGAATAGGAACAAAAACAATTTTTTGTTGGCCTCAAAATACCCGTTGCGATAGGACATATTTAAGAGATATAAACGCTTAGGTACCTACCGCAAAATGTTTAATCACACCTTACTGCTTTGTTGAAGTTCAGCACCTTACTTGTAAAATCTGATTATTTATTTATTTAGAGAACTCAACAACTTATTTATAAAGGTACCTACAAGATATTGTCGCAACTACATCAAACACTAAAGCTAATTATAGAGTTCTACGACATCTATGTAGACCCTTATACTAAAAGTAGTTCAACTGTGAACTTATCGCAACTAAACCAAAAATGATAAACAATAATAAAACAATAAAAAATAACAATAGAGTAAAAAGAATAAATAAAATACCAAAAAAACACAACACAGTCAACTATAATAACTACAATACATATAATATTATAATAACCTCGCATTATAGACTCGTGTGGGGCTCGTGGTCTAATGGTAACCGACAATATTAATACATTGCAAAGGTTAAGCAGCATCTAGTCAGGCCGGTCTTAGGATGGGTGACCATTTCTTAAGACACTGAGACCTCTCCGTGCCTCGGAGAGCACGTTAAGCCGTCGGTCCCGGTTGACATACGAACGTCTATGGCAGTCGTTAGGGGTAGTTGGAGCCCTTAAAAATCCGACCGGTCTAACTAGAGAACTCGATATCGCCCATGGGTTGTGAAGGTCAGATGGCAGTCGCTTCATGGAAAATATCGAAGTTCAGCCGAATCACAGTTAGACTGGAAAGCCGACCCTAACTAAGTTGGGAAAAGGCTCGGTGAGTGATATAGACTGTCCGGAGGTAACGGGAAGCCTTGAGCCGCTAGCCCAGCGCCAAACAATTGCGTCCTTGGCCGCGTTCTACCGTATTTACCACGGTAAGTTTTCTGAAAAGCTCTTCAACCTGGTCCTACCCTCTCCCTTCCGATCCCGAACAACGCGTGCCGGGCAGAGATGTCACTGTTATACTGTGGAAACCGTCTTCGCGAGAACCGAGCGTTTCAAACGTTCGTTTCTCCGCTGAACGATGGTGGCTTGGAATGCACCACCTGCGCACGTGTTTCCTCCCATATAACCCTGGGTTCTTTAAGCGAAGCGTGAAGAGACACAATACTAGGTCTTCAAGTTGAGGGCCACTCTCTATAGTATTTCTGTGTACTATGACAGTCGCCGACAATCGCCAGACGTCGCCACAGCTTACCATTAGGCGAGTGGCGTCAATTTGTCGACCTAAATAAAAAAAAATAACCCAAGTTCCTGGTTCACCGGCGAGTACCCTCACTATTTCATTGCGGTAGGACTCCTTCGACAAATGAAATATGTCCACATCCTTAAATCTTTTCCCATATGTGCGAGGCAAACGAACCATGATAGTTTTTTTGGCGTAGTTGGTGCGGACGTGCGGTGAAACGATAGGTTCGGAACTTTGGCGTGCAGAATTGTACCTTTGAGAGAAGTTCACAACTATCCAGCCGATCACGCAAAAAGTCATAAAGCAGCAACATATCCATCATAATGCGCCTGTCACCGAGAGGAAGTAGATGGTAAAGATCACAATATCTTTCGTAAACCTTCTATTCTTCATCGTGTATTGTGGTTACAATAACCTCACAGAGAATGTTTAAAGATTTAGGTATTAATTGCCTTGTACCTTAATGGTCAATGATAATAATAAGCAATTAAAATAGATATTTTAAATTGCGTAGATACAACTAGTACCTTCAGGTGCTTCAGGTATTCGTGGTATAAAGCCTTACCTACTTATAGGAATTCCCCGTTAAAATACTCAAAAGGTACAAGATAGCCTATTTAGGTCAACGTATTGGGGTTTGCCGAAATCACAAGACGCGGTATTTGGGCCAATAATCTGCAGTTTTTTTACTAGCAAAGTGCCTATAATATGTATACAGCGCTATAGGTACTATTGATATGCAAACATCGTATTGGGGTGAATGTCCGTACGTTTAGGCGGTTCAACCAGCCATATTGGAATCTAAGAGCGATATTTATACAGGTGAGCTCTTCGCAGCTTCGGTAGTATTAACCGTCGTCCATAGCTTTGTTGACATGGTATAGTTTTTCCTTAATCGCTTGTTATCGAATTAAAATTTCTCTTTTAAAATACCTTTCGCTTCTATTTATATATTTATTTACCTTTTAACTTAAGTCCACGTAAGACCCGTCCGTCTGTTACCAGGCTGTATCTCATGAACCGTAATAGTTAGATATACAGTTGACATTTTCACAGGTATGATGTATTTCTGTTGCTGCTATAACAACAAATTATTAAAAAAAAAACAAAACAAAATAAATATTAAGGGAGCACCCATACAACAATCGTGATTTTTTTGCTGTTTTTTTACAGAAAATGGTACGGAAGTCTTCGTGCGCGAGTCCGACTCGCACTAGACTGGTTATTTAATATTGTACATAAGATGAGAGGCGATTACTGATAAACTTACCATGTCAGCAAAGCTACTCGTATATATGGACAGCTAATACCGAAGAGCGCCCCAGTACAAATAAGTAGGACCTTTTGCTTTTAGATACATTTCATGATGTTTGGTCGGAGCGCCTAAACTGTATTCGAAAACAAAAATTATCATTAATTTATAATCTAATTCTTTGAAAGCGTATTTTTGTCACTTTAAATTTATTGTTATTATTACGTTTGTTACAACATATCAATAAAATTGTTTTAATCTTTTTATGTTACAGAGCTTTATATAATCTATAATAATCGTTAAATATTTATCTCTGTGGATTACTCGGTGAGGATTTGTGATCGGTATTTATTTAAAACTTGCACCCACTTGGTTTCTGTTTAACTTGTTGTACCTACTCGGAGGTGCTAAGGTATGTTAATATAGGTACTCAAACACCTCCGTATGTCTATAAATCAAAGATAAAATATTATTAACTACTAGTATGACGATATAAATAGGTACCTAAGTAGGTAATTTTACCTATACCTACCTTATTCATCATTCAACATTCATTCATGTTTAAATATAATTGTTGATAATACGTGGGCCCTATATAAACTAGAAAGGTGGTATTTTCATACACCCCTTTATTTAGCTTGGGTAGATTATATCTGCTGATGAGGAGACCAATTTCTACGCAGATGTGGCGTGTACTAGCATACACCTACGATTTTCCTGTTCGTAAACTACTTCTAATATTTTACTTGTGATTGTTATCGCCATGTATGTTTAAGAATAAACATATTTTTCGTCTTTCTTTCTTTTCTTCTGCTTACTGGTAAAATATGGTAAATGCATTTTTTTATGATATCGGGTTAAAAATTCAGTTATGTGTATTTTTTTTAACGGTATCTACTGGTAAAATCGAATAACTGCTACGTCCAATAATGGTTGTAGAGATAAGCAGTTTGTAAACGTGATATCTTTATAGATCTAAAAAAAAACCAGTCAAATACAATAAAATAACCTTTTATATAGAGAAAGGCAGGGTTATTTGCTGTAGACTAAAAAAATATCTGCAGCAACAACGAAATCAATGCTTTTTTACTTTTTCGATGATATGTATGAAAACTGTTTTTATTTTCGCAATTTTTGTCATAAATCTTCTTTCTAATCGAGTAAGGTGTGTTCGGCTAAGACCGGACGGATTTTTGTTGTGTTAAGAGGATGTTCTAAATTTTATGTTTTTGTCTAGTCATATGTAAGTTAGCTCAACCAAATATACAATAAACTAAGCGTAAGAAACCTTGCTATTATCGTGAGATTGATAGACTTCATACGCAATGGTTTGGTTTTAACAACTGTTCAAAATTCAGGTAAGAATTATAAAGAGGCAGAAAAAGATCGGACCTTCGCGTGGTAAGACCGGACTACTATCTAATTTCACTTCTATTACTAGTAAGATATGATGCATATGAGCAAAATATCCGGTGTTTCTTGTAGTTTACAGAGATATTGTATTTAAAAAGAAATACCTTTTATGTGTAGCGGGAGCGTTTTATTTATTTTTTTATTGTTTTAAATGTCCGATCTTTTCCTGCTTGTCTAATTTCAAGGAAATTATGTTTCTCAAACTTATGTAAGTATAAGAAATCATTTGATGGGGCCTTAAAATTTGTTGAAGAAACTATTAGTAACATGGGCAGCAAAATCATAATTGAATAATATTAAATACACACATACATACATAAATTATATTTTTAATATTGCAAGTACCTACTTGCTTATGTTTGGGAAGTAATGAAACCATAAAGTATATCAATCAACATTATTATTAGCAAACTTATCACAATTTTACTACAATCCTTAAATCTTCTTTCGTGTAATTTGTGGGTCTGTCTGATTTTCTTTGGTATTCTGGTAAATCTGCAAGTATGGACAAAAACACAATTTCTTAGTAATTATATTGCTATTCTTAAATTGTGTTATAATACTTAACAGCGCTAGGGGTTCCATCTCCACCATTATGCTGAGTCTTGACTCAGCATAATGATGGAGAAGGTCTTGACCTGTTCCTGGTGCGGCACACATTAACATGCCGCCATTTGAAAAAAAACATGTCTCAATATCAAGGGCCCAAATTGAACATAGTATGTCATGAGCACAACCTCCAGTTACATGTATATTATTTTTTAATCGTAACATCAAAACGGTTAATAGTGACATCGAGAAACGAAACTCATTATTGTTAAAAGTGGCTACTTTCAGCAATAATCTGTTTCATTCCTCGAAAATATCCTATTACAGTTTTGATGTTACTATTTATTTTGGCCCTTGACATTAAAATATGATTTTTTTCCAATGGCAGTGCTCGTCTGTCCGACCATCTGTTACGCCGCTCCGTTTGAGAACCAGTGGCATATTTTACATAACAAAAGATCGGACTGTTTTAATCCGATCTTTTCCGAATAATGGAAAAACCGGATTTCAGCTTACAAGAGCCCTAGATCAATTTCAATTACTTTAATCTAGAGGTTATTTGATAATTTATATTATTCAATTTAAATATTAATGAAAACAAGTGAATACGTACCTAAATCTATCAAAAAAAGTCGGTGGGTAAAAGTCCGGATCGCCGTCCAAAACGAGAAAAATGTCCTTTTCGTTAAACTCGCCACTACACACAACCTATCATTCGGAGCAATAAACGCGGTCTGAGGAGAGGGGCACAATAAAATGGAAACGCATTTTATGTTGCCAGCATCGAAAAATATCCCTTAATCCGCTGGATTTTTACAAGACACGATCTTCTACCAGATCCGATCTTAGCCGAACACACCTTATTTGATGCAAAACACAATAAGCCATAGTACAAAAGTAATATAAACCTTTGAAGTCATTTAAACGCAGAAAATATAGCGCTTTTAGTAGTATAGTACCTACCCATAATAAGTGCAGCTGCCTTTTAACCTTAATTTTATTTTATATAATTTTTACTACATGTTGCATGGACAATTTTTTATTTAAGAAGTCTTCTGCGAAATATTAAAGTTAAAAGCCCTTTCCTTGTTAAAACAGGGGCGTCAAAAAGCTAAACGGCTATCTCAAAAAATCTGAAAAAAAATCTGATCATAGTCCGTGCACTGAAATTTGCAGGAAAACTATAACTGATTACTTAGATAACTCTGTCAGTTCAGGAGTTATAGAGACAATTATAGGTGACAACGGAACCCTATTCTATGCGTGGCCCGACATGCATTTCGCCGGCTTTTATGTTCCTGAAAGACTCAATTGTGTAGATAAGAATTAGATAGATAGGTAAATAAAACTCCTTGAAAGTTAAGTAATGTAGTAGGTACAATTAGGTACAATACCATTACTTGTATTATGTATACATATTATTATATTGTAGTTTATTCACAAATGACGTGGTGATTTTAATTAAGTAAATAAGTAATAAACTTAGTATTCATTACAATTGATAAGTAAACAAATTGTCAATGACTGGAACTGGAACATTAATTACCTACAGACTGAAGTTGTTTTACAAACTGTAGCATTCTTATTCTATGATAACCTTGTTAATTATAGCCAACCTTGATAGATAGTTACTACCTATGTTAGCTACCTCATTTCCAAGCAAATAACATTACAATGAGACAGGAGTTCCCACGCATCTATGTCAAATAAAAACCATTAGGTATGTATTATTTAGTAAAATGATTTTTTATTTATTTATTATGTTCATGCTAAATGCTAATTAAAACCTAGGTACCTACTACCTATAATTACCACCTTACTTCTTCTGTTTATATTCTACTGATACCACAAAATAGTACTAATACTCTCGGTAAAATGTGGACATTTGGGCATTCATAAGTCATGCAACAAACTCTCGAATGGTAAATATGAAGCGTAGTTAATGCCAAGATTATTACAGTAGTTAGTCAAGCAGTGGGCCAACGACCAACATTACGTTCGATTTTTTTTTCAGAAAACCAACGGTACCCTTGGAAATTTTACTAAAGATAATACAATGGAAAATACACAAAAAGACCTAAAAAATGAAAGATACATGAAAGGTAAGTTTTCTCTTAATAACTTGTTTTATTACATACACATTATGAACATTTATAGGTGAATAGAACATGAATGCTTATTTTTTGTACAAAATAATGCAGTAGGTTATCGATTGTCAGTTATTGATTGCCGCCTAACTAACTACTTGGTGAGGTCAATACCAACTGTTGGATTCTGAGCGCACCTTTTTTTTTTTTTTTTTTTTTTAGTTCCGCGACCAAGGCCGCGGCCGCTTCAACGTCCGTTGCCGGGCGTCTCTGGTTACAAGCAGAACGTATTTCCAGTGGCGCCCGGCGGACTTTGACCACCTCTGTGGTCTCTGCGGGGGGTTGGGTCGGGATGACAATCCCGCGTCGTTGGGGTAGGGTTTTATCCCGCGTCAATGAGTGAATCTGGTTGCGTGCTATGGGGCAAAGGCCCCGCAGCACGCAACCCTTCTAGCCTGCTTCTGTAAGGACGACGGGTGGCGATCCCGCCGTCCTCAGGCCCCGATCATGGAGGTCGATGGTCTTGGGCGTAGATGAGTCTGCGGCGGCCTCGCCGCTGACTACGGAACTCGGCGGGGAGGGCACGCTCCCTCTCCCTCTCGGCCGCCTCCTTCGCGAGCACGACTTGCTCGCAGAAGGACACGGCCGCGTTCCACCTACTCCCGCTGGAGACCATGGCTTGAAGCATGGTCTCCAGCGAGAGGGTATCCACGCCCAGACCCACTACGAGGTCCCGGCGCTGACTCGCCCACGCTGAGCACTCCACCAACGTGTGGAGTGCGGTGTCGTCGTCGGAAACCTCGCAGTGTTGACACCGGGGTGTGACCTCACGATGGATGCGAAACAGATAGCTACCGAAGCATCCATGCCCGGTAACGATCTGCGTCGCACGATACGTGAGGTCACCATGCTGCCTCTGCAGCCAATCGTCCATGATCGGTCTCACCGCCGCGATGATGGTGGCACCCCACTTGGGTTGCTCAAGTCGCACCCTCCATGACTCCATGAGATCCTGGCGGAGTTGGGACCGCCGGTCATCGATTTCTCGAGACGCAGGCCTGTGGTCCCGCTCCAGCGCCTCCTTGCGCCATTGGAACAATGACGCAAGGGCTCTCGCTTCCAGGTCCCATGGAGGGGTCCCGGCTAGGAGACATGCAGCCTCTCCGGAGATCGTGCGGTAGCCCCTTATTGTTTTGACGGCCAAGGTCCTCAACGGTCTGTTAAGGAGCGTTGAGTTGTTGGCCGTCAACCGCGCCGCCCATACGGGAGCCCCGTATAGGGCCATACTCCGCACGATCCCCAGGTACAGTCTCCTGCAGGAAGCGTTGGGTCCCTTTAGGTTGGGCATCAGTCGCGAAAGCGCGACCGATGCCTGTGTCACCTTGGGGACCAAACTTCGGAAATGTGGTCCGAAGTTCCATCGGCTATCAAGTACGATCCCTAGATACTTCATCGAGGGCTTGATGCCGATGCTAACGCCTCCCACATTTATGCTGGAACCTTCAGGTGGACCGTTCCGAGGTCTGTGAAAACACAGAACCTCGGACTTGTGCAAGGCCACCTCCAGTCCCAGCCGCCGTATCCGACCCACGACTTGAGCAACACCCGTCGTGACCTTGAGTGCTGCCTCCTGGTACGTTGCACCCCGCGCCGTGACGAGGGTATCGTCGGCGTAGCACGTTACGCCGACGCCCTCAGGCAACGCACCCCGCAGCACCCAGTCGTAGCCGATGTTCCACAGAAGCGGCCCCAGGACCGACCCCTGCGGAACACCGCACGACACATCTCGCCGAGCTGGCCCGAGCCAGCTGGGGAAAGCTATGGCCCTCTCCGAGAGATAGGCCCCGACAATACGACGGAGGTAGAGAGGCGTTTCGTGATACACGAGCGCCTCCCTAACGCAGCTCCATGGCAAGGTGTTGAACGCGTTGGCGATGTCTAGAGACACCGCCACCACCACCTTGCCCTGTGAGACTGCTTCCTCCGTCAGGCTCTTGACGCGCATGATCGCGCTCACGGTGGAGCGTCCCCGACGGAAACCGTACTGGTTGTCCGCCAGGTCTGGCCCCACCGTCGAGAGATGCTCGACGAGGCGTTCCGCGATAATTCGCTCAAAGAGCTTACACACCTCGTCGAGCAACACGATCGGCCGGTATCCGGACGGTGAGTCCACCGGCCGCCCCGCCTTACGAATCAGGACCAGTTTCCCCGTCCTCCACACCTTGGGAAACTGGCCCCTTTCGAGGCATGCGCTAAAGAGCCCCATCAGTCGAGGCCCGAGTTCTTCGAGGGCCAGGACCCATGCACGGCCAGGAATGCCGTCGGGTCCGGGGGCAGTGATTTTCCGGCGTTTAAGCCGGAGCACTGCCGCACCTAGCTCCCCCACCCTGACTTCGGGTACGTCGTCTTCACTGATGCTATCCGCGTCGGGCAGAGACGGAGCCATGCGCGGAGGGACGTGTTCCTCCGCGCTCGTCGGAAACAGGGAGCCCATGACCCGCTCCAGCTGCTGCGGCTGGAGACTCTGGGTCAGTGGGGGCGCCCTAGGTCGGAGTTTCTCCCTGACCTGTAGGTACGGGCGCCCCCATGGGTTCTGCTGCAGGGTCTCCAGGAGCTCCTCGCGGGCCGCCGTCTTGGCCCGCTTTATTGTCTCCTGGAGATTACCTTTAGCCTCCCTGTAAGCCTGATAAAGCTCCGCCTCTCGGGTTGCCGCGTCGTCTGGGCGGCGATGCCTCCGGCGAAACCTGGTGTACTGGCGGCGGGCGGAGATGCATGCTGCGCGCAGCTGTGCAATCTCCGGCGACCACCAGTACACCTGCTTCCTTGCCGGTCTGGGTGTAACCCTAGGCATCGCCGCATCACAGATTTGCGACATGGCTCTCCTGAACCACTCCGCCTCGGCATCCACATCGGCAGGCCGGTCCGGTGCCGGAATCCAGGCCTGCACGATGGATGCCTCCAGGAGAGCCTCCCGATCCAGATGGTGAAGTGCCCAACGCGGATCCGGGGGATTTTCTACCGGCTGTGGGAGGTCAGGTGGGGGGACGACATCGAATCGGATGTACCGATGGTCCGAGTGCGTCTCCTCACCCTCCTCCACGTGCCAGCCAGTAATACGGGCGGCGAGGGCAGAGGTCGCGAACGATACGTCCACGACCGAGCTGGTCCCCCGCCGCCAGAAGGTGGCGACATTCCCCCGGTTGAGGACCTCCAGACCACGTGTTCTGGTCCAGTCCTCAAGAAGCCTCCCCTTGTCCCTGGTTTCCCGGGAGCCCCACGCCTCACTCCAGGCGTTGAAGTCTCCCAGGAGCAGGACAGGGCGAGGACGGCACGCAGCGAAGACGACTTCGAGCTCAGTGAGCCATAGCTCAAACTGAGTCTCGTCCAGTGTCGGCGAGATGTAGGTGGCCACGACTGCCAACCCATCATATTCCGCCGCAACACACCCGCGGCCCCTTGCAATGATAGCAAGGCGCGAGTTGTCTGCGGCGGACCCCCCGAAGATAAAACAGGCCGAGCCGTCCTCGTCCACCGGGCTTCCCGGGTGGACGTAGTACGGCTCGGCGACCACGGCCAAGTTTATGGACCACTGCCGGATGCTCTGGTACAGAAGATCCTGAGCAGCGCGGCAGCGGTTCAAATTCACTTGCAGGATGCGGATATGGGCGTCAGACATTAATGGACGTCCATATCAGCATCCCGCCGAGAAACATCTGGCCGTGCAGTAGCGGCACCCCCACCGCTCTCAGCGGACGGACGAGGCTTTGGCCTCGAGGCGGCGCAGGTTGTGCTGCCGACCCGGTGGTCCGCAGTTTTGCCCTCCGCCTCGCATCTAAAGCAGCGAGGCGGGGCATCACAGGCACTTGCCTTGTGACCGGGCCGGCTGCAGCGGAAGCATCGATCGCCCACGGTGACTTCCGCTGTGCACTGCACTCCGACGTGCCCCACCACCATGCACCGGAAACATCTAGTTTCCCGGGCACGAAGGAGGTGCACCTGCGCCTTTAGGAAGCCCCCTACGAGGAGGCTTCGTCCGTCCGTCACTTTCAGTGCCGCCGCGACGGGGCACTGGACGACTGTCATCCCATGACCAGTGGTGCCGAAGGAGATGTCTCCAGCCTTCACCTGGTCACGGGGGCAGCCGCCCGCCTCCACGACGGCGGAGATTACTTCCTCCGTCGTGGCCGCGTCATCCAGACCCGTGATGCGCAATGCAGCGCATTTGGTGGGCCTGGTGACGCGGACGGCTTCTGCGTCCAGCGCGTCCCTAAGCTGCGCTGCTAGGGCGTCAGCTTTAGGGCCGCTGGAGGCGCCGGAGACCTCGAGGAGGCGAGCCCCGGTGCGTGTCGTCTTGCACCGGAGACCCCCCTGGATATCGAGGGCTGAGAGGTTGACTGAGGACTTCACGGTCCTCAGGACATCAGCGTACCCCACACCCCTCTCCACACCCTCCGTCGTCACCGTAAGGACGACGGCTGTGGAGCGAGGAGCGCGGGGCCTCTTCGGCGCCTTCGCCGCGGCGGCTTTGGCCACTTTCTTGGCCGCTTTCTTGGCGGCCTTCGTCTTCCTCTTCTTGGCCCCCACTACCTCCCATCCCTCCCGTCCGGAGGGATGTAAAGGAGCAGCGGGAGCGTTAGAGGAAGAGGAGGCGGCAGGGGTGCCGCTCTTCTTGCCGCGCCCCTTCGCCTTCCGCGCCTGGGCCGCGGTCTCGGCCGGCAACCGGTACGCTGGAGCGGACTGGGGCGGAGCGGGGCGGTGGACAGCGGGTGTGCCGCTTGGTCCTGGAGCGGGAGAACCGCCAACAGCCGCCGCGTATGAGAACGCGGGACGTGCTAGCGGAGGGCGGTACGCCCGGTCCTCCAGGACGGCGAGGCGCCTCTCGATCGCCGTCAGGACCTGTACCATAGTCGGCACAGGCTGTGGCGGCGATCCGGGCGCCGTGTTGGGCGCCGTGGTGGGCGCCATGGTGGGCGCCTTAGTGGGCGCCTTGGTGGGCGCCTTGGTGGACGCCGTGGTTGGCGCCGTGGCGGGCGCCTTGGTGGGCGCCGTGGTGGGCGCCGTGGGTGGCGCCGTCTTCGGCGCTGGTCCAGCCGTCGGAGGAGGAGGCGGCAGCATGGGACCGGGAGGCGCCTTGACCACCTTGGTCAAGTCAGCGACCTCCCGCCACAGGTCATCCATCTGCTTCCTGGAAGCAGCGAGCTCCGCCTCCAGGCTCGTCACCTGCTTCCGGAGCCTCGCCTCCTCCTTGGTGACGCTCCGCGCGAGGAGCTTGTTGAGGGAAGATTGGGCTTCATCCACCAGTGAAGCCACAATCTTCTTCCTCCCCGCCACGTTCCTGTTGCCCCGCATGGCCGCGTTCATGCGGGCAAAAACGCTCATAAGCTCCCGCGCGGGCGGCCCACCGATTTCCCGGCGACTTCGCTGGGACAGTTGGACCGAGGACGGAGGAGGAGTTGGCGGCCGCCTTCTGTACGCGTCTAGACGCGTACGCACCGTCTTCACCGGCACCTCCTCCTCCGAATCACTGGAGAGGAGGGACCCCCACCCGGAGCAGCTGGTGCTACGGTCGCGCGGCGGCCCCCCCTTCTCCTCGAGGGTCCTCTTCTTCGTCCCAGAAGAGCGGCCCTTCTTCTTCACACTGCTGGGAGCTGACCCATCGTCAGTCCCAGCAGCATCAGTTCCTTGGGGCGTCGACATCGCGCTGCAACTAGGCGGCGCGGTGCGAGCCCCCAAATCCATAGGCATCAGTATCAAGTTTGAGTGCGCAATGTCGTCGGTTGACACTGCCCGTGAAAGGGCAGTGTCGGGACCGGAGGTATCTTCGATGTTATCCATAGCAGGAAAATCGCAAAAAATTTGGCCAATCACAAGTTCAGACTAAATACGTTCGGTCACCCAACTTGCCACTGCGTTACCGTGGTCAAGTTGGGGTCCAGGGCGGACGGCGAGGACGTAGTATCTAATCACTTGGGGCCCCGCCCCCACTTGGGGCCCCGCCCCTCTGAGCGCACCTACGTTAAGTATAGTGCTGTTCACGTAAAAATAACGCTGGGCAGTCGGAGGGGTGTATTTGCGCATCGGTACTCTCGCTCTTACTCGCTGTTACTGCCTTAAAGATTTATAAATCGTCTACTGCGCAGCTTGAAGTTCAGCGTTCTTCTTATGTGACACGAGGTATAGATTACCTAGGCTCTTTTGACCCTCTGATCAGGAACGACAAGTTGAATAATAAGGTCATTGACTGTAAACTCGGTTAAAATATGAATTCAATTAATCTTAGACAAGAATTTCTATAGAACAGAACATTATAGGTAGTCTTAATACAATTTCGCGTACCCTTGAGTCCTGACTGGTAATCGTAAGATGAAATTCAATCGATATTCTTGGGTGCAATTTCATCGTGTCATATTTGGAGCTTGTGGTCCCTTTTAATGTCACCTTCTTTGGCCTCGAAGCTGGACTGTATGTAATGTCCTATTAAGTACTGCCGGCTGAGAAATATCCAAGCCAATGAAGAAATACAGGAGCCTCCTTGGCTCCTCGTGTATTTTTCGCTCTCTCGCGCACGGTACACTCTTACAGGCCGGTAAACCCTTTGAGTGTGATTACTTCGATGGTATTTATCAGGAGATATCAATCAAAACTGATAACTTAAACGTTATCGTTGAATCGTAAAGGTACGATGTCTTAGGGCTTATGATTAAGTTCCGTTTAGATATCAGCAATGAGGTGAAAATCGTGAAAGGTTAAAAAAATAGCAACTAAATGTGTCAATTGCATTGCAGGGCCAGACCAGGTGATGCCGGCGGAAAGTAGCACGACCTCAGTACCAGGTGATTATGTTAGAATACGGATTGAGTCAAGAGGGTTGGCCTCAGAGCCTCCTATATCAGTACCAGGACTTCTCAGCAGGACGACAGCCCGATATCCTGATGGCCCGGCATTGGCGTCGAAGAAAGCTGATGGAAAATGGCATACACTTACTTATAAGTGAGTGGTATTTTTACTTTCACATATATTCTATAAGTGGGAGTATTTAAGGCAGAGCTATAACAGCCTGAACCACTTGACCTCGGTTGATTTCGGTAAAATTTAGTACGAACATGTATTACTATAGCGGGGAAGCTCATTGACATACGAGTTGACAGAGACGGATTAAAGAATGAAAAACCGCCAAAAATAGAATTTGATTTTTTTCTTAAAAACGGCTCGAACGATTTGCTTTATAATTATGTAGCTAAAAGGGTGGTATTTCCTTATCATTCCCTTATCATTGAGCTTAAGCGGCATACTCATGGAAATTCTAAGTTTTGAAATATATATTTTTTTACGTGTATTATTCCTTATTCTGTGGTAGCTACCTACTACCGTCCTATGACGGTCAATTAATTTTAATTATGAAAATGTTAGCAACCGCTGAGTTCTTGCCCTTCTTCTCTGATGTGTGGTACCTACCTAATAGAATGGGCGGCTTCTTGACATTCATTTGGTAAAATAAAAATATTTTGACTTCGACTTGACTTTGATAGAGTTAACTACACTAGATTAATAAAGTGTGGAATATTCTATAACTATGACGCACATGTAAATTATCATGTTTTATAGGTAGGATTGCATTATCGTTAGATAACAAAAGCTTTATATCGTTATGGACGTCTATATTTTATTTAAAACCACTAATACGCAAAGTTGTTTCCCATACATTCCCATACTGACGTGAAGAACTTGAAAAAATTCATAATGGTAGTCCATATAAGTAAACTTTGAAGGAAAACTACAACCGATTGTATAACTCTGTTAGTTCAGGAGTTTAATGAGGTTTTTATGGGTAACTACGGAACCCTGTTTTATGCGTGGATTGATACGTACTTGGCCGGTTTTTTTTAACTAAAATATTGCATACTTCTCTGTAAACTGCACTGCGTTGAGAATAGCATAAGCCCCGGGGGTGGTACAAATTCATAGACTGCAGATATATCACCACCTGAGATCATAATGTTGTGTGTATGTGTATTTTTTTCTTCGGTGGGTTATTCGGTTCTGCCCATAATATCAATTAAAGCTTATCATGTAAGGGATATCGGGAGTCGAACCCATGGATTTTCCCTCACAGAGGGAATCACTGAGCTAGATGACATCAGTTTCGAGTCCTGCCGATGACATCAGTTTTAGTGATCTCTTTAACCCTTTACACCCAAATTCATACAAGCGTGCATTTAACTTAAAAAAAATCTGGCACTCTTTTTATTTTATTTTTCCGAACGCAACCGGCATCGATCTATCGTGCATGACCTTACGCGCTAGAATAAAAATACTTTTACACGTTATGACGTGTTAATGAGCCGCAGTGCCTGGTGAAAGATGGCTGCGTTTTTTGGCGGAAGAGGCGCTTCACGTAAGTATTTTATTCACAGAGAATTTACTTCAAAATTATGATTTATGTTATTGAACACACTTTATTGTGAAGTAATAAATGTGTTTTGTGCATTTTAAAGTAATTTAATTCGTTAGTTTTCTACTAATTGATCATGTAATTTGAAAATGCATGTACGTGCTTGTTAGGGTTCAACTGTACTTTATTTGTGTAAATAACCTATTTTTGATATTTAATTATCGTGTAATATATCCCTATTTGTTTTGTTGTTTTTAGATGTTCTTGGCGAAGATGAAATTATAACGCTTTAAGAGAAGGAAATGAGTCATAAATCGAAGAATTCTTCGACGACTTTGAAGATGAGAACTGAATTTTAATCAGGCTTTCCTTGATGGTTTGGATGAGCAAGCAAATAATATAGAAGACATTCCTGATCCTGCACCTTCCACCAGGTCACCGCCAATAAGGGTAACAACTTCAGCACGTCCTAGTCGCTCTGGTTCCCGCCCACGTCGCTGGAGAGTCACAACGTTTGAAGATTTGCCACACACATACCTTGATCGACCTGTCCATGTATCACTAATTAGTTACTTACAAGATTATTTCGATGACGATTTCTATGAACTCGTTAGTAATTGCACTAATTTATACTATTTGCGAAAAACTGGCCGCGAATTAAAAACCTCTAAAGCTGAGATTATGCAGGTTTTCGGTATACATATAATCATGGGTTGTATTCCATACCCTAGATTACCCATGTACTGGTGTACTGGAATATCGTTGGCTTTTTTTCTATTGATGAACAGATGATCTCTTTTACGGGACGTTGCCCACTAAGATAGGTTGTAAAAAACAAACCCCGCCCTGTAGGACTCAAGAATTATGTTCTTACAACGAGTGATGGCCTGATGCTCGACTTTGACTCTTGGTCTTGGTCCATCAATTGTCCTACATTTGTCTAGAAGTATTCCTGCAAACAGCTGTGTTTACCACGACAGGCACTTCACAACCATTCCATTGATAGAAGAAATGCAAAAGCGTAACCTTCACAGTACAGGAACTATTATATCTGGCTCTATCAGGCACTCTGTTATAGAGTGCCCGATAGAGCCTCCCTCAAATTTAAAAACGACAGGCAAATGTTCCGTGGTGAAAGCCAGCAAATGGTTAGAGCACCTGCTGTTTTAGTGAAGTGGAAAGACAACAAGTCTGTTTTAATCGCCTCTAACTGCACTGGATCAACTCATACTGAGATAATTAAAAGATGGGACAAAAAAACCCTAACTATAAAACCTGTTGAGGCTGATTACAGATACTTACAAAGTGTTTCTTATGTTCATTTATGATTATTTATGTATGGGACTAGCAATTCCATACAGATTAAACAATTTTTTTGCACCTCATTTGTTTTATTTGTGTTTAAACATAAGAATATCAAAGATATGCACGATCATGCATATATCAGATTATACCTGAGGTGCACGGTCGTGCAGGGAAATTCCCGGGAAACTGGGCTTTCCTGATTTTTTAAATTATTTTTCCTAGGTCACTGGGCCCACTAACAATAAGTATATTATGTCAAAATACCAAATACGAAAAATTTTTCAGTCAGGTTGTAAAGGGTTATAATTTCTATCTTAATATTTTAAGACTAGTTTAAGCAAACTCATTGCTTTGAAATACAAAAATATATGTAAGGGATATTGTTGTAAGCAATTGATTTTTATTTGATGTCATACAACTTGGCGCATCATCCTTTACTATATTTAACCTACTTTCCCTTCAAGTGCAAAATGGTCTTGGGTCATTCGTACGGCTAGGTACTGAAACAAATTATTTATTTTCCAGACAGTACCAACACCGGGTGCGGACAATAGCGAAGGGTTTCTTGAAACTAGGCCTCGAGCGATATCACTCAGTCTGCATTCTAGGATTTAATTCAGAAGAATGGTACATAGCCGACTTAGCAGCGATACACGCCGGGTGAGCCAATTGTTTGTTTTTTAATTTATATATTAACTTAGGTGTCATTAACATCTATTCTATTTTGTAGTTTTTGCGGGCAAAAGTTCCTACCTAAACAAACATTTAAGTACAAAATTAAATCCGTCCATAGATACACATTTTCAGGTTTATACCTAACTAGCGGACACGCGCAGCTTCGCCCGCTTTTCAAAATATACACAAGAACCTTCCTCGAGAACCTTTCTAGCTAGTGATGAAAACCGCATCAAAATCCGTTGCGTAGTTTTTAAGATCTAAGCATACATACAGAACGGGCGACTTTGTTTTATAATATGTAGTGATGATGATGATCTAAGTAGGATTGAAATAAGTTAGCAAGTTTTGTTTATTAAGTACATACTTAAGATGATTTATGTAATGATAGTTATACATATAATTTATATCATACGGTGTGAGCAAAGGTCATTATAAACATTGTAGTATGATCATTAAGAGTTATGATTACCTATTCAAGCAAATATCTCTGAAAGATACTAACTAAACTAGGTATGTTCTTTACAAACGTATTTCATAACAGCCTTAGATGAACATACTAGATGGCGCGTCTCCAAGCAATCACTGCAATAATTACGTAGAACTATTTATTAATCTGTGACAATAGAAACACTTCAGCTTACGCATGCTAGTGTGCGTGAGCGTATGTCATACACTCGCCTTGTTTGACGTTGTGTGGGTGTATAGTGGTGCCAGCTAAAGAAACTTTTGCTATTTTCCCATTTTATTTAGGAAATTTTCAGGGGAATAAAAAACAAATTTGCGTCCAACTTTTTAACTTTTTATTTTTAATATTTAACTTTGATTTTTAATTTATTATTTTTAAATTTTAATATTTATTTTTCATTTTTAACTTTTTAATTTTAACTTTTATTTTTAACTTTTTATTTTTAACTTCATTTCTAACTTTTCAATTCAATTTTAACTTTATATTTTTAATTTTTAACTTTTTAATTTTAACTGTTATTTTAACTTTTTATTTTTAATTTTTACTTTTTTATTATTGCAATGAAAGCGTTTGCGTTTGCAATGAAAGCGCAAAAAAATCTGTTTATTTACGACATTACATTAGAAACCTCTAAAATAATCGGTATTACTCTAGTATATTATACATGTATTATACATATAAACCTTCCTGTTGAATCACTCTATCTATTAAAAAAAAACCGCATCAAAATCCGTTGCGTAGTTTTAAAGATCTAAGCATACATAGGGACAGACAGACAGGAAAAGCGACTTTGTTTAATACTATGTAAAGATAACCATAACCATCCATAATTTATGTAATAAGTAAGCTACCATATTAATTTGTTAGGCTGATATTCTTCAAGGGGATCTTCTTCATATTAGAGTAATTCCACAGACAGAAAATATAATAAGTAGGCAGGTAGTAGGTAGGTAAGTATTTATTGTGGTGATTCCTTTTTTGTCTAAGGGTTTTGGGTCCCTTGGTATGCTTAGGATTCTACGATAAAAACTTCGCTTCGCTCTAGATTCAAAATAGCGCTTTTGACAATAATATCATTTTACTAAAAAAAGGAAATGTACTAGCGTTCGCGCGTTTTGTTTTTTTTTTGGTTGGATTACTATGAAAGATTTATGTTCCAAATTCAAATCTCATTATTGCCCGCTAAATAGTCTCTGAACACAAAAGAGCTACTTTAGGCGCACTTATGTAGGAATAAAACGCTTCTTTTTGAATAGAAGTGATGAAAACTACTACATATTATTGTTATTTAATTATTTATACTAAGTATTTTTGTAGTCGGTTTATATTTTTAAATCACTTTTTATACCGATGCTCTATTTCTGACGTAGCGGTTATGCAGCGGGTATCTACACAACAAATTCAGCGGAAGCCTGTTTCCACTGTCTATCATCATCGCGAGCCAATATTTGTGCCGTCCAAGACAAGAAGCAACTTGAAAAAATCCTTTCATTAAGAGATAGGCTGCCACTTCTGAAAGCCATTGTGCAATGGGACGGACCTGTGGACACGTCTATTTCTGGAGTCTACAGTGTAAGTCTAATATTTTGCTTATGAACTTAGATATTTTTGCAGGATATTCTTCACACTGATGATTATATTCATATTCGGACAAATACAAAAAATACAGACATTATGAAGCCACTTAAATGCGTGTTGCCTTGGTTTTCAGTGAGATCAATTTATAAATTGTCCTATTCAAAGCGACTACCGACTCTCTCCGTAGTAAAGAAATCTATTCTGACTATGGACTTCTGAACATCGGACGCCTTGGTCTTTTCATTCTCTAGCCTAGTGTCTTTAAGTATAACCTAAGGGCACTCTTAACGTTTCCACCGATAATGGTTTGATAATTGCAGTACTTAATAGTAGTTTCAGAGTGAAGATATTTTATCAATGTTACGATATATTAGGAAAAACAATAGGTATTTATGTTAGACTAGCGGACGCCAGCGCCTTCGTCCTCGAGAACCACTATCCATTGGTGAAAACCGCATCAAAATCCGTTGCGTATTTCTAAAGATCTGAGCATATAAGGGCAGGCATATAGGGACGGAGCGACTTTGTTTCGTATGTACTAACTACTAATTATGTGATGATGAAACCTGTCAAACCCGAGAGTGTGTGTATGCCATTGATCCTATTGGATAGATATAAGGAGTTAATAATATAAGAGGTTATAATATGTTTTCAGTGGGAGCAAGTAATGAATTTAGGAACCAAAGAGCCAGATACACAGCTGGACACTATACTAAAATCGATAGCAGTGAACGAATGTTGTACGTTGGTTTATACAGTAAGTATTTTTTTTTAAATCCGCGCAAGCGCGGCCGTTATTACGTCCATTGCCGCACACTTGCGACTAAGTTGACTTTCATTGGGTAATTTGAGAATCCGCCAATGAGATTTCTCAAGTCTACTGTCTATGAGCGGACATCCACGTAGTGTGAAGTGCTTTAGAGACATAGAGATATGCCAGTCTTAACTGCAAGTGGTGCATGCATCTCTGACAAACATTTACAACTCCCGGAATGTGGCAGTCGTTCCTGGGAGACCTATTCGACAATTTAAACGCGACAGCGAAAAGTGGGAGAATAATATGCCTCTGCCTAACCTTTTGGTCAAAAGTCGTGATTATTTATGTAATTTTAAGTACTGATAAAATATTACCTCTACCTATTGTTTTCAGTAACTTTCATTTTGATATCGACTGCATATTTTACATTTTAATTTTTATACATTATCTACATCACACATAGGTCATTTTATTACGTAGTTCGTATGACGTCCACTTTGTACCATCACTACTTATCATAATATGTTTATGGTTGCGTACCCAGAGGGTAAAACGGGAACCCTATTACTGAGACTTCGCTGTCCGTCCGTCTGTCTGTCTTGGGGTGTATCTTATGAACCGTGATATTTGAAAAGTTGAAATTAAAAGTGTGAAGATGATGTATTTCTGTTGCCTCTACATATAACAAGAAATACTAAAAAACAGAATACAATCAATATTTAAGGGGACTCCCATACAACAAACGTGATTTTTTTGCCATTTTGGTACTTAACGCGAGAGTCCGACTCGCACCTGGCCGGTTTTTTATCATAAGGCCACGATTATCAATAAAGATGTTCCCCAGTCAGGTACAGTGGGCAACCCGAAGGCGGTGATGTTATCCCATGACAACTTGACGTGGGACGCGTTTTCGATAGGCGAGCGCGTGAGGGACATCGTCCCCACGCAGGAGAGACTCATCACGTTCCTGCCTCTCAGCCACGTGGCCGCACAGGTAATTAACACTATTGTACTACGTTAAACCATGTATTCATTAACCCCATGATTTCAGCATTCCTAGAAAAATCGGCCATCCAATACTAGAAGAATTGTTTACTAATTCAGCTCCTGAGATTAACGTTAAGCCAGTCGGTCCCGGTTGCCATAACAACGGTCGTTACGGGTAGTTGGAGCTCTAATACATTCGACTGGTCTAACTACAGAACTTCGATATCGCAAATGGGTTGAACTTCACGGAAAATATCGAGGTTCAGTCGCATCCCAGTTAGACTGGAAACACGACATCAACTGGATTGAGAATAGGCTTAGTGGATGATGAGCTCCTAAGATTAACAGGTTGGAATAAACACATTTGCAAACAGCAGAAATTTTATTGGATTGTTGTGTTTTTAAAAGCTGCTGTAGATAGACTAGGTAGACTAGGACTTCCCATGCTGCCGCCTCCTCCTCCGACGGCTGGACCAGCGCCGAAGACGGCGCCACCCACGGCGCCCACCACGGCGCCCACCAAGGCGCCCGCCACGGCGCCAACCACGGCGCCCACCAAGGCGCCCACTAAGGCGCCCACCATGGCGCCCACCACGGCGCCCAACACGGCGCCCGGATCGCCGCCACAGCCTGTGCCGACTATGGTACAGGTCCTGACGGCGATCGAGAGGCGCCTCGCCGTCCTGGAGGACCGGGCGTACCGCCCTCCGCTAGCACGTCCCGCGTTCTCATACGCGGCGGCTGTTGGCGGTTCTCCCGCTCCAGGACCAAGCGGCACACCCGCTGTCCACCGCCCCGCTCCGCCCCAGTCCGCTCCAGCGTACCGGTTGCCGGCCGAGACCGCGGCCCAGGCGCGGAAGGCGAAGGGGCGCGGCAAGAAGAGCGGCACCCCTGCCGCCTCCTCTTCCTCTAACGCTCCCGCTGCTCCTTTACATCCCTCCGGACGGGAGGGATGGGAGGTAGTGGGGGCCAAGAAGAGGAAGACGAAGGCCGCCAAGAAAGCGGCCAAGAAAGTGGCCAAAGCCGCCGCGGCGAAGGCGCCGAAGAGGCCCCGCGCTCCTCGCTCCACAGCCGTCGTCCTTACGGTGACGACGGAGGGTGTGGAGAGGGGTGTGGGGTACGCTGATGTCCTGAGGACCGTGAAGTCCTCAGTCAACCTCTCAGCCCTCGATATCCAGGGGGGTCTCCGGTGCAAGACGACACGCACCGGGGCTCGCCTCCTCGAGGTCTCCGGCGCCTCCAGCGGCCCTAAAGCTGACGCCCTAGCAGCGCAGCTTAGGGACGCGCTGGACGCAGAAGCCGTCCGCGTCACCAGGCCCACCAAATGCGCTGCATTGCGCATCACGGGTCTGGATGACGCGGCCACGACGGAGGAAGTAATCTCCGCCGTCGTGGAGGCGGGCGGCTGCCCCCGTGACCAGGTGAAGGCTGGAGACATCTCCTTCGGCACCACTGGTCATGGGATGACAGTCGTCCAGTGCCCCGTCGCGGCGGCACTGAAAGTGACGGACGGACGAAGCCTCCTCGTAGGGGGCTTCCTAAAGGCGCAGGTGCACCTCCTTCGTGCCCGGGAAACTAGATGTTTCCGGTGCATGGTGGTGGGGCACGTCGGAGTGCAGTGCACAGCGGAAGTCACCGTGGGCGATCGATGCTTCCGCTGCAGCCGGCCCGGTCACAAGGCAAGTGCCTGTGATGCCCCGCCTCGCTGCTTTAGATGCGAGGCGGAGGGCAAAACTGCGGACCACCGGGTCGGCAGCACAACCTGCGCCGCCTCGAGGCCAAAGCCTCGTCCGTCCGCTGAGAGCGGTGGGGGTGCCGCTACTGCACGGCCAGATGTTTCTCGGCGGGATGCTGATATGGACGTCCATTAATGTCTGACGCCCATATCCGCATCCTGCAAGTGAATTTGAACCGCTGCCGCGCTGCTCAGGATCTTCTGTACCAGAGCATCCGGCAGTGGTCCATAAACTTGGCCGTGGTCGCCGAGCCGTACTACGTCCACCCGGGAAGCCCGGTGGACGAGGACGGCTCGGCCTGTTTTATCTTCGGGGGGTCCGCCGCAGACAACTCGCGCCTTGCTATCATTGCAAGGGGCCGCGGGTGTGTTGCGGCGGAATATGATGGGTTGGCAGTCGTGGCCACCTACATCTCGCCGACACTGGACGAGACTCAGTTTGAGCTATGGCTCACTGAGCTCGAAGTCGTCTTCGCTGCGTGCCGTCCTCGCCCTGTCCTGCTCCTGGGAGACTTCAACGCCTGGAGTGAGGCGTGGGGCTCCCGGGAAACCAGGGACAAGGGGAGGCTTCTTGAGGACTGGACCAGAACACGTGGTCTGGAGGTCCTCAACCGGGGGAATGTCGCCACCTTCTGGCGGCGGGGGACCAGCTCGGTCGTGGACGTATCGTTCGCGACCTCTGCCCTCGCCGCCCGTATTACTGGCTGGCACGTGGAGGAGGGTGAGGAGACGCACTCGGACCATCGGTACATCCGATTCGATGTCGTCCCCCCACCTGACCTCCCACAGCCGGTAGAAAATCCCCCGGATCCGCGTTGGGCACTTCACCATCTGGATCGGGAGGCTCTCCTGGAGGCATCCATCGTGCAGGCCTGGATTCCGGCACCGGACCGGCCTGCCGATGTGGATGCCGAGGCGGAGTGGTTCAGGAGAGCCATGTCGCAAATCTGTGATGCGGCGATGCCTAGGGTTACACCCAGACCGGCAAGGAAGCAGGTGTACTGGTGGTCGCCGGAGATTGCACAGCTGCGCGCAGCATGCATCTCCGCCCGCCGCCAGTACACCAGGTTTCGCCGGAGGCATCGCCGCCCAGACGACGCGGCAACCCGAGAGGCGGAGCTTTATCAGGCTTACAGGGAGGCTAAAGGTAATCTCCAGGAGACAATAAAGCGGGCCAAGACGGCGGCCCGCGAGGAGCTCCTGGAGACCCTGCAGCAGAACCCATGGGGGCGCCCGTACCTACAGGTCAGGGAGAAACTCCGACCTAGGGCGCCCCCACTGACCCAGAGTCTCCAGCCGCAGCAGCTGGAGCGGGTCATGGGCTCCCTGTTTCCGACGAGCGCGGAGGAGCACGTCCCTCCGCGCATGGCTCCGTCTCTGCCCGACGCGGATAGCATCAGTGAAGACGACGTACCCGAAGTCAGGGTGGGGGAGCTAGGTGCGGCAGTGCTCCGGCTTAAACGCCGGAAAATCACTGCCCCCGGACCCGACGGCATTCCTGGCCGTGCATGGGTCCTGGCCCTCGAAGAACTCGGGCCTCGACTGATGGGGCTCTTTAGCGCATGCCTCGAAAGGGGCCAGTTTCCCAAGGTGTGGAGGACGGGGAAACTGGTCCTGATTCGTAAGGCGGGGCGGCCGGTGGACTCACCGTCCGGATACCGGCCGATCGTGTTGCTCGACGAGGTGTGTAAGCTCTTTGAGCGAATTATCGCGGAACGCCTCGTCGAGCATCTCTCGACGGTGGGGCCAGACCTGGCGGACAACCAGTACGGTTTCCGTCGGGGACGCTCCACCGTGAGCGCGATCATGCGCGTCAGGAGCCTGACGGAGGAAGCAGTCTCACAGGGCAAGGTGGTGGTGGCGGTGTCTCTAGACATCGCCAACGCGTTCAACACCTTGCCATGGAGCTGCGTTAGGGAGGCGCTCGTGTATCACGAAACGCCTCTCTACCTCCGTCGTATTGTCGGGGCCTATCTCTCGGAGAGGGCCATAGCTTTCCCCAGCTGGCTCGGGCCAGCTCGGCGAGATGTGTCGTGCGGTGTTCCGCAGGGGTCGGTCCTGGGGCCGCTTCTGTGGAACATCGGCTACGACTGGGTGCTGCGGGGTGCGTTGCCTGAGGGCGTCGGCGTAACGTGCTACGCCGACGATACCCTCGTCACGGCGCGGGGTGCAACGTACCAGGAGGCAGCACTCAAGGTCACGACGGGTGTTGCTCAAGTCGTGGGTCGGATACGGCGGCTGGGACTGGAGGTGGCCTTGCACAAGTCCGAGGTTCTGTGTTTTCACAGACCTCGGAACGGTCCACCTGAAGGTTCCAGCATAAATGTGGGAGGCGTTAGCATCGGCATCAAGCCCTCGATGAAGTATCTAGGGATCGTACTTGATAGCCGATGGAACTTCGGACCACATTTCCGAAGTTTGGTCCCCAAGGTGACACAGGCATCGGTCGCGCTTTCGCGACTGATGCCCAACCTAAAGGGACCCAACGCTTCCTGCAGGAGACTGTACCTGGGGATCGTGCGGAGTATGGCCCTATACGGGGCTCCCGTATGGGCGGCGCGGTTGACGGCCAACAACTCAACGCTCCTTAACAGACCGTTGAGGACCTTGGCCGTCAAAACAATAAGGGGCTACCGCACGATCTCCGGAGAGGCTGCATGTCTCCTAGCCGGGACCCCTCCATGGGACCTGGAAGCGAGAGCCCTTGCGTCATTGTTCCAATGGCGCAAGGAGGCGCTGGAGCGGGACCACAGGCCTGCGTCTCGAGAAATCGATGACCGGCGGTCCCAACTCCGCCAGGATCTCATGGAGTCATGGAGGGTGCGACTTGAGCAACCCAAGTGGGGTGCCACCATCATCGCGGCGGTGAGACCGATCATGGACGATTGGCTGCAGAGGCAGCATGGTGACCTCACGTATCGTGCGACGCAGATCGTTACCGGGCATGGATGCTTCGGTAGCTATCTGTTTCGCATCCATCGTGAGGTCACACCCCGGTGTCAACACTGCGAGGTTTCCGACGACGACACCGCACTCCACACGTTGGTGGAGTGCTCAGCGTGGGCGAGTCAGCGCCGGGACCTCGTAGTGGGTCTGGGCGTGGATACCCTCTCGCTGGAGACCATGCTTCAAGCCATGGTCTCCAGCGGGAGTAGGTGGAACGCGGCCGTGTCCTTCTGCGAGCAAGTCGTGCTCGCGAAGGAGGCGGCCGAGAGGGAGAGGGAGCGTGCCCTCCCCGCCGAGTTCCGTAGTCAGCGGCGAGGCCGCCGCAGACTCATCTACGCCCAAGACCATCGACCTCCATGATCGGGGCCTGAGGACGGCGGGATCGCCACCCGTCGTCCTTACAGAAGCAGGCTAGAAGGGTTGCGTGCTGCGGGGCCTTTGCCCCATAGCACGCAACCAGATTCACTCATTGACGCGGGATAAAACCCTACCCCAACGACGCGGGATTGTCATCCCGACCCAACCCCCCGCAGAGACCACAGAGGTGGTCAAAGTCCGCCGGGCGCCACTGGAAATACGTTCTGCTTGTAACCAGAGACGCCCGGCAACGGACGTTAAAGCGGCCGCGGCCTTGGTCGCGGAACTAAAAAAAAAAAAAAAAAAAAAGGTAGACTAGGACTTACAGTAAATTGTAATAAGTAAAATGTTTATGCAACAATTTCAATCGTCTTTAGGTGGTTGACGTGTACACAACATTATCAAATGGAGTGACGGTGTACTTCGCCCAACCGGACGCGCTCAAAGGCAGCCTCGTGGAGACGCTCAGGGAAGTCAGACCCACCAGGTAAGGTCACAATAATATTATAATTAAGTACATGCATAAAATCACGCCTAGGTATATCCCCCAGGAGTCAGCATAGGTGAAGTAATGCTTAGATTTTGCCTGTCATTTTGACTGATAGCCTAACTAAATGGGGGACATGACAGTTCGAATCGAAATTCCAACAATCGGGCATAATTACAATAAGTAAACAAGTAGGAATAGGTACATTAGGCAGGTATATTATAAGAGTGAAAGATTGTGAGTAGGTAAGTAGGTATGTGTATGTTAGCTTGTTACTCCTTTATGCTATAACGGTTGAACCAATTTTGATTTCACAGAAACGCTCGGACTGCAGAGATTCTATTTAGTGGTAAGATAACACCTGTGCTAGTTGTTGGAAATTAAGTTTGAATTACAGAGTGGTTATGAACTTTATATAGTGCCCGGTAACGGCAATGGGCTTGCCCCCTATTACGTGGGACCAAAAAATTATACTGGCAAGGAGTGGGTGTGCCTGCCTACCCCTTTGGGGATACAGGGGTGATGTATGTATGCCTGTCATAAAAACAAATACGTCCCAACAATGCCATGGCAAAAAAACGTAATTAAAAACAAACATCAGACAAACATGTTAGGTATAATATTAACCTAATAAGTAGAAACCTAATAAGTAGAATAAAATTATAAAATACATTACACAATTAAATATTATTATAATGTTATGAGTAGGTTTTTGTAAAATTGTGAGATAATTTAAATACCTGCTTATGTACCTACCTATGTTTAGCAGACAATCAAGTTTGTTTTAGGTAACTTACGCCGTAATCCCACGCTATAATCACATTTTCTGTAAAATTTAATTAAAAATAAACTTTGTACTTACTTAATATTAAAAAAAAACAATTAAGTAGAGGTATTATAGCATAACTTGACACATATATCTGCACAATATAATCGCGCCTCTTTACCTGAAAAATAATACAACTTTGCTCGACCCACGTAATACAAGTACAAATAAAGTTAACAAAATGGAAGAATTCCTTTACAAGAATTTTAGCTAACTTTACCTGGCTGAAAACTTGTATAAACTTATTTGGAATCCTAAAAGTTGTATCAAACCTACATATGGTAAGGTGTCCGCGTCTCTTAAAATTTGAGGTCAAAAGGTTTTAGGATGTGTACAATATACAGGTTGAATTTTTCAAGTGAGCTTGGATGGCCAAATCCGGAACTATAAGGAATAGCGATAAATGCTCAAAGGAGTCACGAGCCCGCTTTTGATGAAACTTAAAACCTCATCATTCGATTTTTTAAAAACCTATAATCCTAGCTGGGAATCGAACCCATTGATTTAGAAAAAAAATCACACCCTTTATTATTACACCATACGATAGTGTTGCTGTTAATGATCAAATTCTGGGAAGTAATGATATATGGCAAATTTAAGGAAAACTTAGAATTTTAATAAAATTCATATTTCTTGTCTGTCTCTTATATAGTCTCTTATCACAGAGGCGCGCGCGCTACCACCGCCTCCGCCCATTGTGATAAGAGACAGACATGTACTTGCCAGCTGGTTTCTTATAGTGTATTAAACGCGAGATTGCGGTACTTACTACTTACTAATTCCATACGCGAGATACAACATTATGTTCTACTTTCAAATTTTAGCTGCCCACGAGCATCATTTAGAAGACGAAATAGTCAGTTCTGTGATTACGAACAAAATTGACTCAAAATTGACACAAAATATGAATTTTATGAAAATTCTAAGTTTTCCTTAAATTTGCCGTATATCATTACTTCTCAGAATTTGATCCTTAACAGCAACACTATCGTATGGTGTAATAATAAAGGATGTGATGGTTTTTCTAAATCAATGGGTTCCAGCTAGGATTATAGGTTTTTAAAAAATCTAATGAAGTTTTAAGTTTCATCAAAATCGGGCTCGTGACTCCTTTGAGCATTTTTCGCTATTCCTTATAGTTCCGGATTTGGCCATCCAAGCCCACTTGAAAAATTCACCTGTATTTAGGTTCGTTTTTACAAATTTCTAGCCAGGTTGGAGAAACTTCGAGATAATATTCGCTTACGTTACTGGCCTAAACGGGCGTCGTTATCAGTTACGAATAGAGATTTCATCCAGACAACCTTATACCTACCACAAGATAGCATCCTAATGACAAAAAGGAAGAGTAGGTAATTTATCGTCTCTGCCAAATAATAACACTCTATATAATGTGGTTACTCCATTGTTTATACAAAGGCGCTGTGTCGAAAGACCGTTGATCCACACTATCTACGTCTATAGGGATTTTAGAGAGAGTAGGTGTATTATTGTGTGTGCCAAATAATTATACCCTATTAGGTATCTACCCCAATGTTTGTACACAGATGCTGTGTCAGAAGACCATTGATCTACACTATCTACATCTATTGGGATTTTAGAGAGAGTAGGTGAATTATTGCGTCTGCCAAATAATTACACTCTATTATTATTATTTTTTTATCATTTATTTCAGGCTACAGTATAAAAGTTACAAGATGTTATATTAACTTATTCTACGGCCCATAGATATATACCTTAAACTTAAAAATATAAATATAAATATCTTATAACTATATTATGTACCTTCCCCAATGTTTGTACACAGACGCTGTGTCCAAAGACCGTTGATTTTCGCTATCTACGTCTATTGGGATTTTTATGTAAATAACCGTAATATAGAACTGCCCTATTTATTAGTAGGTATGGGATGTGTTTACTTAGTATTGATTTATCTGTGGTTCAGCTAAAATTTTCTTTTTTATTTATTGTCAGGTTCTTGGCAGTACCTCGTGTATGGGAAAAAATGTATGAGAAAATTATGGCAACGGGTGCTGCTAGTGGTTACCTTAAGAAACAAATAGCTTTATGGGCTAAAGACAAAGGATACAAGTATCACACTGCTAGGATTAATGGGTGAGCATTCTTAAGATAAATATCTATAATAATTATCTGAGGTCGAAAAGGCGTTTTTCGTTTCGCAGCTTTTTGTGTATTGTTGTTCATTCATACGTTTTCTATTATATGTTAATGTTTGTTGTCTTATGTCTTAATTTGAGTTTTGAGCGAAGTTGAAGGTCCATGATCGTAATAAAGATAGGCGAGTAGGTAAATGAGAATTAGTAGAAGTAAGCTAGTTAAAATACAAAAATATATCTACCTACCTAATACAATGTGGAAATTAACACCATAAACTTCGATTTAGATAGTAAATACAAAGTATGCAACGTCTATCCAACCAACCACATCTATCAATAATGTTGATTGCACTTGATATTGTGCTAAAGATAAGATAAAGATCTATTACCTATTTTGTGAAACATGTGTCATGTAGTGATACCACACACTACATCGTTTAAATGCAAATATTACTCGTATGTAGATTTCTTTAAAGATTTTTACCAACATGTTTAACCAAAAAAATGGCACATAAATTGCCTAAATAATTATATTTTGAGTTGTGGAGCTTAGATGGAAGTCACTTTCTGACTTATTGCTATTATACTCGGGTGTCCCCTAAGTAGAACTTTGATCACCTTAAACTTGACTTGAAAGTTACAGAATTTATGTGTTTTTAATTTATTTATTATAAACTTTCTTCGTCGTCAAACGTATTAGAGCTATATTTGTGAATTTTGTCGCTCAGCACCCTAGGAAGCAGTATGTACAACTTGCCGCTAGACTTCACTACCGGTGAAATGATGAAGCTTTGGTATGTAAGGTTCACAGTGTCCCCTGTAATGCGCATGCGTCCTACTGCACTATATACCCATGTAGTATTTTAGCAAACATTTCAGGTATACTAGAATAAATGAACATTGGAGTTGAGTATGTATGCCGCACTATTGTTATAAGTTGAATGCTATATTACGTATTTGTCTTGCACTAGGTCTAAGTATTTATCAACATTTTCACAATGATTCCGTACTATCCATTACAGTTTGTTCTAACAGGGTTATCATAGCCATTATATTAAAAATAGGAAGTGTCCCTAGCCTAGTGATTTAGGAAAGCGATATTCGGCCACCAAGTAACCCAAGTTAACTGCTTCGGTGGCGTGGTCGGTAGTGCGTCGGCTTTCGACTTCAAAGTCTCGGGTTCGATTCTCGGGTCGAATACTATTTGTGTGATCCACAAATGTTTGTTTTGCAGTTTGGGTGTTTTCTATGTTTATTATGTATGTATTTAGAAATATACTAGTATGTTTATCAGTTGTCCCATAGCACAAGCTTTATAGCTTAGTTTGGGCTAGATGACGTTGTGTGAGAATGTCCAAAATATTATTTAAAAAAAAACCACTCCTGACATAAACACTTTTAGCTTATTGGATCTGGAGCTGTCTAAAGGAATGCTAATAACTGGTATCCACAGCTAGAATTATTTTCATAATAAGATTAGTAAGAATGTGCATGCTAGGTGTCTTTGTAAGTTCATACGCACGTAGATATATAGAGATAATATTTGTCACAGAGCCTTTATACGTAGGTGCGTTTTATTAGAAAACCGCAAAGTTGTAAAGTATGAACACAACTAGATATACTTAAGTACCTATCTAAGTATTTACTACATATGTAGGTACAACTAGATATACTTAAGTACCTATCTAAGTATTTACTACATATGTAGGTACAACTAGATATACTTAAGTACCTATCTAAGTATTTACTACATATGTAGGTACAACTAGATATACTTAAGTACCTATCTAAGTATTTACTACATATGTAGGTACAACTAGATATACTTAAGTACCTATCTAAGTGTTTACTACATATGTAGGTACAACTAGATATACTTAAGTACCTATCTAAGTATTTACTACATATGTAGGTACAACTAGATATACTTAAGTACCTATCTAAGTATTTACTACATATGTAGGTACAACTAGATATACTTAAGTACCTATCTAAGTATGTACTACATATGTAGGTACAACTAGATATACTTAAGTACCTATCTAAGTATTTACTACATATGTAGGTACAACTAGATATACTTAAGTACCTATCTAAGTATTTACTACATATGTAGGTACAACTAGATATAACATGTTGCTGTGTGTTTCTATTGTGATACGTAGTATGTTGTAATAAGTAGTTGGGCTCTGGTACAGATTAAATATAATTGGAGGCTCTGCTTAGTTATCTATGTATTCTACGAGTAGGTACTTAGAAGATGTCGACTAATTGCGATGTAGGTGTATCTATAATTTAAGTTAATGTAGGTACCAGTGTAATTAGTACTTAATCGATGCTTTTCATACAGACCTACCTAAAGAAACAATGCTCTAAGTTACGAAGCAAATCATGATACGCTATCCAGAGACCGATAGCTGCATGAATTCCCTTGCATTTGGTTCATATTCATTCGCACAAAGCTCACACACAAATCGAGCATCTACCTACAATAGACAAGTGGTCGGAATTTTAAGTCCATGACGCATGATTTAACAATAAAAACGAAAGTTTTACGTAAAGTGACAGTGTTATATAATTCTTAGGATCGATGGAGCATCATTTGGATACAAGGTGGCGAAGTATCTGGTATTCAATAAGGTCCATGAGACACTCGGCCTTGACAAGTGCACTTCGTTTGTGACGGCCGCTGCTCCTCTCTCACCGGATATAAAGAAGTTCTTCCTTTCGCTCGACATACCCATTGTCGATGCGTTTGGTATGAGTGAAGCCGCTGGGGCACACACGCTCAGTATTTATCCCAAGTAAGTATTTTAGGGTTGATGTTCTTACGTTTTCTTTATAGATCCATTAAATCATATAGGTAGATACTGCTGCATAGTAGACTGACGTAGAAAAGGGAGGTTGGTCTTCAATTATGGTAGGTACTTTATTACAGGTCATTTAGGCTAAGAAAGGTCACTGAAAAATTTTATAGGTATATGAGAGCAGCGGAAAATATATTATTCTATAGGGTACTTAGGTCGGTATGTAGATGTAGTAGGCAACAGCCTGACACAGGTATATGAAACTCTCATGCTCAGAATATCAAACGAAAGGTTAGTTTATTAACGAAACAGGAATGAGAGAATATGCCTTTTCGCACTCTCCTTTTTTTATATTTGGTTCGCCAAATTTACGCCGCCTGCCTGGTGGTAAGTCGTGACGACGTCTAGCGATTGTGGGCCACTCTCACAGCACACAATACTATAGAGAGTGGCCCTCAACTTGACGACCTACTGATGTGCCTCTTCAAGCTCCGCTTAAAGAACCCAGGATTATATGTGGGAGGAAACACGTGCACAGGCACGGCGTTCCAGGCCACTGTGGGAGTGGCATCTCTGCCCGGCACGCGTTGTTCGGGATCGGAAGGAAGAGGGTGGGATCAGATTGAAGAGCTCTTCAGAACACTCGCCGTGGTAAATACGGTAGGATGCGGCCAAGGAAGCTATTGTTCGGCGCTGAGCTAGCGGCTCAAGGCTTCCCGTTACCTCCGGACAATCTATTATACGGATAGCGCGTCGCTGCATAGCGTCGAGATGGATTCCTTGCCCAGATGGAGTAGGTGTTGGACTGTATTTTGGTGTAGAAAGGGGCTGATCCAAATGAAACTATAGCGTACAACTTTCACAACGTCTGTAATGAACCACGTACACGAGAGAAGAGAGAACTGTTACATTGGTACATATTTTTGGTAGTGTTGCCACCACTTTCGTTCTTAAATATTAACATTATAATATGGTCCATTTGACCATACCGTTGGTAAATTACATTTTGGTTTCCCAACAGTTTATAATCTGAGCTCCCATGATTGAAATTATAGGTACTATGGTTGGATTTAGGCACGATGTATTACGGCCATTTTTATAGGTTATTAAATATGTAAATATCTAGTGTCCCTAATGTCGTGAGATAATTTTTTGTTAAATTATAAAATTAAATGATTAATATACATTATTCAAGTTTTAATCAAGGTTAATCAAGATAAGTATCATGTACTAACAAAATAGAAGTAGGTACCTACTTTGATGTTTATTCTAATGAATCTACATCGAGAATTTTAGTTGTAAGTAGGCAACATACACACATACTTATGTATACATATCTTACTCGTATCTTTTACGTTAAAATCTACTACTTTTGCGATAGGTCCGGGCATCCTACCATGTATATTTTCTGTAGAGAAGGATTGATAATAGGTTATCTCAAAGGATTGGTACGGTAATGGTTTCCTTTGCCTTCCTAAATAAATTACCTAATAAATGATAAAAATAATTACAGAATGTCAATGGACTCGTCAGGTGAACTCCTGGAAGGTACAGAAACGAAGTTTGGCGGTTCTACAAGTTCGAACGGCCCAGGGGAGATAATGATTAGAGGGCGACACGTGTTCATGGGATACCTCAATGATGCCGTGAAGACTAAGGAGGCTCTTGACGACGACGGCTGGCTATTATCCGGTGATATTGGAAGGGTGGATAGTAACAACCTACTTTATATAACCGGGAGGATAAAGGTACATACATACCTACATATTTTGTTCATCATACACCGCCCATTTTTCCAACGCAGTTGGGGTCGGCTTTCTAGTCTAACTGCGATTCGGCTGAACTTTGATAATTTCCGTGAAGCGACTGCCATCTGACCTCCACAACCCATGGGCGATATCGAAGTTCTGTAGTTAGACTGGTCGGATTTTTGATTTAGGGCTCCAACAACCCCTAACGACTGCCATAGATGTTTGTATGACAACCGGTACCGACGGCTTAACGTGGTCTCCGAGGCACGGTGGGGTCTCAATGTCTTAAGAAATGGTCATCCATTCTAAAACAGGCCCGGGTAGATGTTGCTTAACCTTTGCAATGTTTTAACATAGTCGGTAATCACTAGACCACGTGCCCCTATTTTGTTATCATAACAATTTTACTATTGATAGTAGGTACCGTAATGACTTGGTTGATTATTTTGCTATCTGTTATCTTCAATACGATTGTCTATTCGCTAATCCATTTTCGCTAAAAGCAATGATAGTACATTGATTCATGTAATTACTATGTAGGTACTTATTTGACCGATTGACGCACGTACTTTTATATAACGATTGTATTTTAGTTGTCGCTAGCGATGAGTCACTGTACGCATTTGTATGTTACTTTTACATCCTTTTACATATCCTTCTAATAGTAAGATAGGTATTATCTGTACTACTAACTAATCTATTATTGCTAGTAAACAAATATACGAGTAGATAGTTATCGCTATGAGAGATAAACAATGAAGGGATCCGGTTGCGACACAGTAAAACCATAGTAAAACTAAACACTGCATATTTTAGAAATGGGGCTATTGTTGCGCAAACTGATATTCGCTACTGCTATTTTCCTAGCGACCGTTAGGCCGGGTTTCCACTGACGCGGAGCGGGGCGGAGAGGAGCTTAGCGGTGCACAAATTGACCAATTACTATGCTCGAAATCTCCGCTCCGCTTCAATGGAAACAGCACGAGCGGGGTGGAGCCGAGCTGAGCGGATATTCATAATAAAAATACAGCTAGGCGATGCGGTGCGGAGGACAACGAGCATTGGGGTGCGGAGCGGAGGACAGCGGGGCGGTGCTGTGCGGAGGACATCGGGGCGGTGCTGTGCGGAGGACAGCGGGGCGGTGCGGAGGACAGTTATTTTCTTTTTAAACGACAACATGACGTATTGTCTTTCTGAGAGATTGAGTGTAACTGAGCGCAAAAGTGCGCGATTCCAAATGTATGGTCCGCTCGGCTCGGCTCCATTCCGCTCTGCTTCAGTGAAAACACAGACCACTTTTCACCGCTCTTCACCGCTCTTCTCCGCCCAGCTCCGCTTCAGTGGAAACACTGACCACTTTTCACCGCTCTTCACCGCTTCTCTCCGCCCAGCTCCGCGTCAGTGGATACGCGGCCTTATAGTACCAACGTAAAATCGACTATGTAGTGTAACTTAACCGTCTTTTGGAACAGCGTACGTTTCACGTTTTCACGCAAATGTTATGTCATACTTGCATGCAAGATTTGCCTAATGTAATCGGGCCTTAAGAAAAAAATTCAATAACTAGCTACGAGGGGGTGTACCTAAGTGTCATCAATCCGGTGCGGAATTGAAACGGAATCCTTTTCTTACAAGGATAACGTTTAACTACCACCAGATGATCTGTGAGAAGTAGTGTAACCTCACGTTTGGTCGAATCCGGCTTAAGACTTTTTTTTTAATCTTGTTTTTGGTCACGTAGAGACATCTACCGGTAGTTTCGCGAACTACTGGAGTCCATTATTTATGTTCCCGATGGTCTCGCAATAAAACAAAAGCCCACCTAATACTCACTGCTATGACATTGTTCAGGAGTTACTCATCACGGCCGGAGGAGAGAACATAGCCCCAGTCCTGATAGAACAGACACTACAAGCCGAGTTGTTACACGTGGGATACGCTGTCCTCATCGGCGATAAACGCAAGTTCCTATCTGTACTGCTTACGCTTAAGGTATAGTACCCACCTTCCATTTTATTTTTAACTAGTAATTAGAAAGCTTTTCCAACTTTGCAGTGCTTCGTCGATGGAAGTTTCATAAAACCTTGGGATTTGGCTCTAAGAAGAACGCGAGAGTGCAAGGGGTATGTTTCCACATCGGTACTCTCGCTCTTACTGTAGTAGTAGTACCCAAGTAGTGGAATTGGGAAATTGGGTACGAGGAAACTATATCACGTGGGCAGAGCCGCGGGTATCAGCTAGTTTCTAAGAAATTGTTGTATCAGACTACAAAATATTACTCATAATATCTATATCTGCATGATGTCACCTACGTTCTACGTAATACACATAGGTAGGTCTGTACAAATAGTGACGTCCGCGTGTGTCGTGTACGCACAGTCTAATTATTTGATCGAAGAGATTGTGTAGGAAATTAGATACAAATAGGAAGAACATAATTACGTAAGTAGATCTTGGTACTTATTTTAATGACTATAAATATGTACTTACCTACCTACTTATTATTATTTAACTAGCGGACGCCCGCGGCTTCACTCGCTTGACAAATTATTTATACAAAAGCCTTCCTCGACATCCATTGGTGAAAACCGCTTCAAAATCCGTTACGTAGTTTTAAAGATCTACTCTAAGCATACATACAACGACTTTGTTTTATAATATGTAGTGGTAGCGATTTCCAAAACGTTTTTTTTATATATATTTCGGTCAGGATGTACCTACCTACCTACCTAGTAGCTTGGTATGGTGTATGGTACACTTTATTTAAATAAGTAGGTGTAGGTATGTACCTACCTACTAATATCATCTTATCTAAAACATATCGTCTACCTACACTATCTCTTTTGCGTATGTACCAAAGACCCCCGGCAACGGACGTAAGAGGCCGCGGAATTAAAAAAAACCTATATCTATATATATAATACGCCAGTGAAGCCGCTTCTCCTCCTAAACTAAGAGTCGCACAGTCAAGTGTGGCACACCGTTGGAAAGGTCGTGGTCTCAAGTGGTGCGATAAGATTAGAAATTTGACAAAAAGTAAAAAAAAAAAAAAATATTACTTGCGCAGTTTGCGCTAAGGGTGATATGATTCGCCAATGTCAAGGTAATGCTTGATTAGTTGATAGTCCCGCACAGAAGAACTGGTTATTCCTAACTAGCTCCAGGTGCAGGACAAGAAACGTTGTTCGGTATGAGAGTGTCTGGAAACCCGATTTTTGCGGAGCGCCAGAGGTAACCTAAAAAGCCACCTGCCACACGCTCAGCAAAATTCGAACTTCCTATTGCCTACCTAATCGATTTTAATATGTGAACCATCCGTCAGTCTAGTACGTCAAATTGACGCGACTGACGGCAGATTCTGAAATATACCAATGAGATTCTCGGGACTCGAACGCGGCATAATATGTATAGCTTTAGTTGACAGAGGCACAGATAAAATACTGCATGTAAATTCGTTTATCTCTAAGCTCTTTAACCAGCAATAATAGTTCGGCAATTAAAATGTTTTTCAATTTGCAGAGTAAGATCGACCCCGAGACGGCGGCTCCACTGGACGACCTAGACACTGAGACGAGGAAGTGGGTCGCGAGTCTCGGCAGCTCGGCGACCAAGATCAGTGAGATTGTCAATAAGAAAGATCCCGTCGTGAGTTACTTGTTTAGTTTTATTTGCAAATGAATTACTTTCTACCTAACTTATTTGTGTGTACCTAGTTATTGTTCTGAAATCTTGTTTTTGAAGTTTTTCAATGTAATGTGGCGCCCTCATTGGAACGCCAATTTATACTGGCAACCTAGTGACATTACGTCATCGCAGCAATTTGACTGTTCACGGCGGTTGTTAACAGTGCAGACTAGTAGTTACCAGCGCTCTTGTACGAGGTAGTAAATAATAGGGGAGTAGATAGTTACTCTGAGCTACCTACTATCATCTTAAAACCATAAAGGCCGATGTACACATTGGGCCAACCTGACCCAGACACTTGCCCAAAAGCTTACAAAAACCGACCCCAGCTGAGTTGGGAAAAGGCTCGGTGAATGATGATGATGAAATAAATACAATCTCGACCCATCGTATACCGATGACCTTATTTCTATAAAACCTTGGCGAAATGCACAACACCCATAGGTTATCTATAATTTATTGTTGTTGCATATAAATAATATCACTACCTAAATACTTATTATGACCAAGCAAAGTCCTCCACCGTGTCTGTTCGCGATAAACTCAAAAACTACTGCACCGATTTTCATGCTGTTTTCACTGGTGCCCATAATTTATCAAGCGGGCGAAGCCGAGGGCGTCCGCTAATTATAGATATAAGTAGATAGGTAGGTACATTCTACATTAGGTAGATGGAGGGTAGCCGCTATCTACCAAGAACTGAAAAGTCCAAACCCTGGTTGGTTGGTGCAAGAGGTGCACCTGCCGATCTACGGACGAGACTAGTATTGCGGCACTAGGCTTGGTGTACAATATATCCCTGCTTAGTCGGAAACAAGCGTGGTGTTCTGTAGGTACCTATCATCATTCACCGAGCCTTTTTCCCAACTCAGTTGGGGTCGGCTTTCCAGTCTAACTGCAATCGTCTGAACTTCGATATTTTCCGTGAACTGACTGCCACCTGACCTCCACAACCCATGGGCGATATCGATGTTCTGCAGTTAGACCGGTCGGATTTTTGATTTAGGGCTCCAACTACACCTAAGGACTACCATAGATGTTCGTATGACAACCGGGACCGACGGCTTAACGTGCTCTCCGAGGCACGGAGGGGTCTGTGTCTTAAGAAATGGTCACCCATCCTAAGACTGGCCTGACTAGACGCCCGGCGGAAATTACAGATACTTACCTAAAGCACAGATATAAGAATATTATACCTACTAGTGCCCAAAGTAAGACCATCGTTTTCTTATAGTTTATAAACAGTACCCACATACTGTGTACTGACCAAATGTACTTACCCGTTGCAGGTGTATAAGGCTATTGAAGAGGGTATAACTCGCGCAAACAAGCACGCTATCTCAAACGCTCAGAAAATACAAAAATTCGCCATCCTGCCATCGGAATTATCAGTAATTACTGGTGAATTAGGTATGTACTAGTGTAATCTTAACCATACCCTTTTAATGGGTTTTTGGTGCGCAGTGGGACCATCAAGATTCTTTGGGACTTAAACCTACCTCTCCTGCAAATTGGTGCACCTGTCGATTATACCTTGTCTATTTTTATACGGTTTCCTGACAGCTTGGTTCGAAGGTATATTAATATGAAATACTTCCGTTTTAATATTTGCTTTTATATAGATGGTATATTTATTGTTATAATATTTATTTAAACATACTTATAATAGCATGTATTACCTTGTATACATCAATGTACACAATTACACAACCCCTATCAGATCTCACGATATTATATTCCATCCTTTTTTTTTAATTCCGCGAGACCGCGGCCTCTCCCATGTCCATTGCTGTGGGCGTCTCTGGTGACACTAGAATAGGGTTGCCATAAGTGGGGGGACTCAGACCGGGACAAAAATAGGAACTTTTATTATAATTTAATATAATTAACAAAGATTTTATCATTTCTCGTTTATACATGGCACATTTTTGAAATTAACACAAAATATATATAGTCTGGCCATAAATACTGTTACATTAAAACTTTTCGTTTTTTTTTCAACTTTTTAATTATTTTGAATTTGGAACACGTATATTATTTTAAAAACTTCTTTCGATTTCGCGCCATTTCACATAATTTTTCGTGTTCATTATCGAATTACAATATGGAATGGGGTGTTAATGAAAATAGGATCGCAATCGCAATGATCGCCCAGCACAAAGTGGGTATGGAGCCGTCGGTCAAGATACTGTCGTGGATCATGTTGTGAAACCTCTCAGCAATACACTTTTTAAAAATATACCGTGGAATTTCCAGCAGGACTCTGCTCCTGGTCACAAGCCACGAACTACTCAAGCCTGGCTAGAAACCAACGTTCCGGACTTTTATAAGAGCTGAAGACCGGCCCTTACCTAGCCCAGACTTCAACTCTTTAGACTACAAATTATGGTCAGTTTTAGAGGACATGGCCTGCTCTAAACGACACGGCCACATTGAGTCTCTTAAAAAATCTTTGGAACAAGCAGTGGGAAAATTTCCCTTGGAAACAGTGCGTAAATCCATGGATTCGTGGCCAAACAGATTAAAGGCCTGTATAAAAGCCAAAGGTGGCCATTTCGAATAAAATATATTTTTATTTTTTGCTATGACTTTAATAAATATGTAGGTATAAATTTTAATAATATTACATTACTTAATTTTTTTTAAATTGCATTTTCATTTGTAACAAAACTTATTATGGCTGGACTAGGTACTATCGTCATCTAAGCATGGCATTTTTTTCTTAATTAGGTAGTACAAAATATAATAAATTAATCAACAAATATACCAATTTTTTTGGGGAATTTACTTGCTTGTAAAACTCAATGCATGCTTTTGAGACTGATAATATTACAAATACCTTTACGAAATCAACATTAACTTAAAGTATTAAGTATCTGTCATCATTTTTTAAATTAGCACACTATGTAATCAACAAACATAAAATTATCACATCTGGGCGCGCAGTAGTGACACCCCCGCTGCCTTCAGGCAATGGACGAGGCTTTGGCCTCGAAGCGGCGCAGGAACGGCTGCCGACCAGATGGTCCGCCGTCTTCCCCTCCGCCTCGCATCTATAACAGCGAGGCGGTGCGTCACAGGCTTTGACTTGTGACCGGGCCGGCTACAACGGAAGCACCGATCACCCACGGTGTATTCTGCACACTGCACTCCTACGTTCCCCACCATCATGCACCGGAAACACCTGGTTTCCCGGGCACACAGGAGGAGCACCTGCGCCTTGAAGAATCCCCCTATGAGGAGGCTCCGTCAGCCCGCAATTTTAAGTGCCGCCGCGACTGTCGTTCCGTGACCAGTAGGGCTGAAGGAGATCTCCCCAGCCCTCACCTGGTCATGGGGATAGCCACCCGCCTCCACGACGGCGGAGATTTGCTCATCCGTCGTGGCCGCGTCGTTCAGGCCCGAAATGCGCATTGCTGCGCATTTAGTGAGTCTGGAGACGCGGACGGCTTCTGCGTCCAGCGTGTCTCTCAGCCTAGCCACGAGGGCGTCAGCTTTGGGGCCGCTGGAGGCGCCGGAGAACTCGAGTGGATGAGCCCCAGTGCGGGTGGTCTTGCACCGGAGCCTCCCCTGTATCTCGAGGGCCTTGAGGTCCACGGAGGAGGTCTTGATGCGCTCTTTCTCTGTCGACGCCGAGAGTCCGCGATCCCGAAATGTGTTGACACTGTTAACGTAAATTCGTGAAACGTGAACGGACAAATGTCAGCGCTTACGTCGTTCTATTCACGTATTAATAGCCTTGCTAGGTAGTCGCGTTTATTGTAGGTATATATACTGTTTACCAAGTCCAGCCCTCTAATATAAAACTATGATTTTTAAATCGGGACAATTTGCTTATCGGCCGGGACGCCAGGACACCGTGCTTCAAACCGGGACATGTCCCGGCGTACCGGGACGTATGGCAACCCTACACTAGAAGGTATTTCCAGTGGCGCCTGGCGGACTTTGGCCACCCGTGTGGCCTCTTCGGGGGTTTGGTCGGAACGAAAATCCCGCGTCGTTGGGTTGGGTTTTATCCCGCGGTGGTGAATGAATCTGGTTGCGTGCTGTGGGGAAAAGGCCCCGCAGCACGCAGCTCTTCTAGCCTGCTTCTGTAAGGACGGCGGGTCGCTATCCCGCCGTCCTCAGGCCCCGATCATGGAGGTCGGTGGTCCTGGGCGTTGATGAGTCCGCGGCGCCCTGGCCGCTGACTGCGAAACTCAGAGGGGAGGGTACGCTCCCTCTCCCTCTCGGCCGCCTCCTTCGCGAGCATGATTTGGTCGCAGGACACGGCCGCGTTCCACCTACTCGCGGTGGAGACCATGGCTTGGAGCATGGTTTCCAGCGAGAGGGTATCCACGCCCAGACCCACTACGAGGTCCCGGCGCTGACTCGCCCACGCTGAGCACTCCACCAACGTGTGGAGTGCGGTGTCGTCTTCGGAAACCTCGCAGTGTTGACACCGGGGTGTGACCTCACGATGGATGCGAAACAGATAGCTACCGAAGTATACATACCCGGTAACGACCTGCGTCGCACGATACGTGAGGTCACCATGCCGTCTCTGCAGCCACTCGTCCATGATCGGTCTCACCGCCGCGAATACGGTGGTTCCCCACTTTGGTTGCTCAAGTCGCACCCTCCAAGTCTCCGTGAGATCCTGGCGGAGTTGGGACCGCTGGCCCTCGATTTCTCGAGACGCAGGCCTGTGGTCCCTCTCCAGCGCCTCCTTGAGCCATTGAAACAATGACGCAAGGGCTTTCGCTTCCAGGTCCCATGGAGGGATCCCGGCTAAGATACATCAGCCTCTCCGGAGATCGTGCGGTACCCCCGTATGGTTTTGACGGCCAAGGTTATTTTTATTTTATTTTCCATCCTAAGGTTGCCTGGAAGAGATTGCTCTTTAGCGATAAGGCCGCCTATTGTACATAATTTTAAAAGCACGTGTTCCAATATTTCTTTGTTTTTGTGTACAGTAAAGAGTGTTTATCTTTATCTTTTCTTTATTGGACTTCTTGCCTCTGTGTTAACGATCAAAGCTGTTAAAAACCATTCATAAAAAAAACAAAGTAAGATACTTTGTTTTTTTTTATGAATGGACGGACGAGCTATGCCGTAAAAAAACAAACATATTAATAGGCTAAACATGGAGCTTACCTAGTAGAGCCTATCCCTTTGGATATCTACAGACGTCATTATTATGTATGTATGTACCATTTTTATGTATATATGTACCACTTTTATGTATGTATGTATGTAACACTTTTATGTATAAATGTATGTACCACTTTTATGTAAGTATGTACTAATTTTCGGTGTCACATCGTTGTAACAAATTTAGAATATGACTAAAATTTAAAATATTTGCCACAGGACCAACGTTGAAAATCAAGAGGAACGTCGTCTACGAAAAGTACAAAGATATCATAGAAGGTTTCTATAAGGAGTAATATTTAAGATTTAGTGTTTACGGCGAGGGAAATAAATTGTTAATTTATCCTGTTTGCTCAATTAGGGCCTAGTGAATTGGAATCATTGTGATTTATATATATATATAGTAATAATTATGAAAGAAAGGAGGTATGTACATAGGGTTATATTTTTGTTACAAAAATATATTTTTTTAATCGAACCGTCGTTTTAATAACAAAACACTTTATGATAATACATTTATTAACTATATTACACAAATAAATTGGAATGGACAATAAAAATAATACTTAATGTTAACAATAAAATACTAATTCAGGTATCAAATGTTTATAAAAATAAGATAACAGATTCTCGTCCACACTTGCTGAATATCGAATTATATTTTTAATACTAGATTGACAATGTACCATTTCTATATCGTAAAGTACTATAATTTTACCTAAATAAATATTGTTGGACATTCTCACACAACGTCATCTATCCCCAACTAAGCTATAAGCTTGTGCTATGGGATCTAGACAACTGATAAACATACTTATATTTTTCTAAATATATACATAACATACATAGAAAACACCCAAACTCCGAAACAAACATGTGGATCACACAAATATGGATTCGACCCGGGAATTGAACCCGAGACTCCGGAATCGAAAGCCGATGCACTACCGACCACTCCACCGAAGCAATCAAAATTATTTAGCAAATCGTGAGTTTGGATGTTAGGAAGAATCTTCTATACTGCTTATCAAATTCTGTAAATTCTTTCACTAATCGAAAGATATTTTATGAACCATAAAGAAACAAATAAAAATTTGAACATTCTCACACGTCATCTAGCCCAAATTAATCTAATAAAAGCTTGTGCTATTGAATCTAGACTACAACTATCACATTGGAGTTGGTAGAATCAGTTAATACGTTACTGTCGATTGAAACTATACATTCATTCATTCAATGTCAGTAAGTAGCTACCTAGTAATTAATTACTAAACTAATTCAGCAAGTGTAGACGAGTCTTATTTTTATATAGAGGATATTTTATAAAGCTCTAATATTTTTTTTAATTATCTACATAATTCCAGCATTTCCATTTAAGTACCAACCTATTAATGAATAATATTACTACGCTATATAGGGATCACAGTATCATTAATATTTCAATTCAATAGTCATAAGTACAATAAACATTATAGTCATTGGAATAGTCGAACGTGAGTCATTCTTTAAGTACATAGAATTGGAAGATATATGCTATCGGTAACTCGATATCTTTTTGAATATCTCCTCCCAAATTGATCAGAAATAACGTTATATATCAATATTTAATTGATAAGATATCCAACTAAATACATAAGATTCAAAACACGTGAGTAATAATTCTATAAACACTTATTATACATTGATAAAATCAAGAATTAAAACTTAATCTGAATCTAAAATGAGGAATTCTGAGTCAATTAAATGTATGTAATTTAAGCTAAGAGCAACCATCTACTACTAGAGGGTGAGTGTCCCCCGTTTTCTTCGAAACAATCATTAACCAGCTGTGGATATAGGTATGGCTAGGGGCGCCACATTACGTTGAAACACGTCAAAAACAATACAATTAAATTAGTTCCACTTTTTTCCACCAACTTAAACTGGAAAAGCTGTAGTGACGTTACGCCATCCTCTACTGGTGACTGTTCGGACGTGCAGAATGGTTGTTAGTGGTTCGGACCGGTTATCAGCGCTCTATATATACGTAGTATAGAGATGGTTGCCTTGAGAATTTAAGTCATTGAGAACTTGCGGACATTGCCAACTTATGGTAAAATATTTTGTTCATATTCATAAATAAATCCGAATTTCCAATAGTTAAATTTTTAAATTTGTGTAGCATTACCTTTATATTCATAATGAAACGCTATTATTGGTTAAAAACCTTATTAGTTAAAAATGCTCTATTGAATCTGTTTAGATCCAGAAGAACTCAAGAGAATCTTCTGTATCTGTCTGATGTACAAGAGAACAGAGTGTGTCCCTTTCTTTTATGACAATCGTATTTCCTTTTCAATCCTATTTTAAACCTCTGATCATCATCATCATGATTAAGACCGATTTTAACGGTATTTTAAACCTCTAAAAATTCATTATGAATAAGGGGGTTTAGACTTTAACCATCTTCTATTTTACCCCCGATATTATTACTGACATCTACAGGAAAGGCTAAAAATGTCTACAAAGTAGATTTCTGGATAGAGGCAGGTTGGCAGATGTAAGCTCACGACATGTATGGATGGCGGACATAATTTTATAATTAAACTGTCCCGCATCGATACACGCTGCATTTATGAACGTTTTGGAAAAAAAAAATGTAGACTTAGTTTTGTAATAAATTAAATTCAAACAAAAGAAAAGGATAACAGAAATAACCAACTTTTTAGGAACACTAAATAAACTCTCATAAAAGTTTTTGGGGTGCAAAACGAGCATAAATTCGCCGTGTATATTGGTAATGTCCGCATGTAGTAGAGGCAGGTCAGGCGCGTTCAGGGCATGTGCGGTGGCGCCGTGTGCGGCAGCGGCGGCGGCGCGTCGGCGAGCGGCAGCGGCTTGGCCACGCCGATGCGCACCACGCCGCGCGCCGCTCCCTTCAGCGCCGCCACGGCTTGCTCCAGACTCGCGTCCGACAGGTTCTAATAGACAGACAGATCACGATTTTATCCATAAAGGAGTATATAGTGGTGTTCGGGTGTCTCCGCTAGACATCGGACGTCGTCGGGGACCGTTCGGCTAACCGCGGCGGGCGCTTGCACACGACACAACGCTTTCGATCACGACGCAAGGCACACGCTCGTTTGTTACTTATAATTCTCATTATTAACACCATTTTTGTACGCGGTCAAGAATTATACCAGTTTATACAGTCCACTGAATTTTATTGACTACTAGTTGAGCATCGTAGGAACCGTGGCGCTTATTAAGTGTCCTTTAGTATTTACGTGTTTGGACGAACACCACGGTAGACGTCCATATATCATAGACAAACACCATTCAAACAAACCAGTCAAACGGGTAGATTTTGACAAACGTTTCAAACAAAGCCGTAGACAATCAATTTAATTATTAAAGACGTCACGATTTTTTTTTGTTTACAATCTCACAACGTCATCTAGCCCAAACTAAGCTATAAGATTGTGCTATGGGATCTAGACAACTGATAAACATAGTTATTTATTGCTAAATACATAGAAAACACCTAAACTCTAAAAACAAACATTTGTGGATCACACAAACTCCGGAGACTCCGGAGTCGAAAGCCGATGCACTACCGACCACGCCACTTTACGGCCACATTTCTCCATCTCATAGCCGTTTCCTGAGACTGAGTCCGTTTGACAGCAGCTGCACCGCGAGCGAGTGAGCATGACGGCCATGATCGACCACAGAGATGTTGGTAGGACGCCTTAGCACCTAGCCTAGCACCTCTTGATTCTGTATACACTTTTGTTTACCAGCTGATGCCTTCGTGGATTTTCTTGTTTCCCAATTTCCGCGGGAACACATTCCCGGGTTAGAAAGTAACCTAAGTTACAGCTTATTTCCTTTTTTTTGTTTTTTATTTTATATTTAGGCATATTGACGTCACCCGCCTGATGGTAAGCTGTGACGACGTCTGGCGATTGTAGGCGACTCTCATAGTACACAAGAATACTATAGAGAGTGGCCCTTAACTTGACGACCCAGTAATGTGCCTCTTCACGCTTCGCTTTCTTTAAGCAACCCAGGGTTATATGTTGGAGGGAACACGTGCGCAGGCAGGGCGTTCCAAGCCACCATCGTTCGGCAGAGAAAACATAACACTTTAACATAACACTATTTATACTATCGATTGACGGCACTTGGTGGAATCTGCTACACATATTGCACAAAACTATATTTTGTATAAATCTCTGATGATGATGTGAGGTAAAACCGGTCAGTGGAAATAAAATTATAACAGTGGAAAAGTATATGTGTTTTTTTGCAATATTTATAACATAACCTAACATGCAAGTGAAAGTTCCATTAAAAACGGTCCAGCCGTTTCAGAGATTAGCCGGAACAACAGACAGGCAGACATAGAAATGCATATTATAGAATACTAACCTGATCGTTAACAAACAGCAGTCGGTCCCCGGGTATCAGTCGGCCATCTTGTTGAGCCACTCCGCCCGGCACTAGCGATCTGATCACTACCAACGTGTGGGACGGACGCAGCGGGTCTTGGTAGTCTAGTATAGAGAATCCTAGACCTCGCTCGCCTTTTACTAATTCTGTAATCGGATAAGTACACCAATCTATAATTCTGAAGCAATGGTAATAAAATTATATTAGAGTTTTCGAAACGAAAATCTCTTATAAAACAGTAATGTCCGTCCGTCGGTGAACAACTTTCAACTCGAGAACGGTAAGAGCTAGAGACTCAGTGTAAACGCCAATCGACTTAGCATTGTCAAAGACCTCTAAAATGAACTTGACCTTTAAACTCTGATCTCAAGGTCAAAACGAGGTCAAATCGAGAACGGTAATAGTTAGAGACTCCAGACCAGCTGCAATCAACTACGCGTGGTCAAAGACCTCTAACATGAACTTGACCTTTGACCTCTGATCTCAAGGTCAAGATCAAAACGAGGTCAAATCGAGAACGGTAATAGTTAGAGACTCAAGACCAGCTGCAATCAACTCGGCATGTTCAAACTCTAAAATGATGTTAAAACTTTATCTCATGACATTTTTTAGATTTTATGAAAAAACTTTATAAAACTCTAAAATATATGGTAATTTTTTGCCATATTTTTAACTTGTTTATTATCATATTTTGGATAAACATTTCCCCTTAACAATGTTAGTAGGATATTTTACACCAAACGTTTTAGCCTTTGAGAGGGTAGGTTTATCAGAAACTCCAAACAATACATGGTAAATGTCCGGAAAACTCTAATAGTAAAAAAAGGATTAATTACCAATAATTTGTGGTTCTGAAGACCACATAGCGAGTCCAGTGAGCGGCTCAAGACTACGGGAACGCACTTTCCCTCCTGCCGATAGAGAACCACCTTCTTCCGAACCGGCGCCTGCTAAACTACCGTCCGATTTGGCCTGGAAACACGAAGATTATGAAATTTTTGTAATGTCTTAACATTTAATATAACTTTTTTATATAACGTTGACTCAAAATCTCGAATCAAGTGAGAGCTCAGTAAAACGACCCTGGTTGCGGTTCAGTTGCGGCGCCTGGAGCAGTGCCGCGATGGCGTTCTACAAACAAATCAGTATGTTATGTATGACTTATTATGTTACATACGACACGTTTGGGGCAACGTTTTGATATATGAGACGGGTAGGCTGGGAGGGGTGATTCTTTAGCCATCGCTCTTATCAATGTTTAGGGGGAGTGAGGCGGGCGGGGTATGTGTGGCAGGTGGGGTGTGTGGTACCTTGACGAGGGTGGGCGCGGGCGGCTGCAGGTCGAGCGGCGGCGCGGGTCGCGGGCGCGCACACACCATGCACACCTCACTCGACAACTCCTTCAGGATCGACACCACCTCCAGGTGGTTCATGCCCAGCAGCCGGTGACCGTTCACCTCTGCGAATACAACCATACAACTCAAAGACATTATAATACAATGGACATAGGATCTAGAACAAATCGCAAGAAAATAATGTCCCGAGTCGACCTATACATTATACATAGGCATACATAGATATAAAATTTAAACCTTGATTCAACGGAATAGTGTTCACTTTTGTTTGCACTAATTTATCGCATTACGTAGCTTCTATCTGTCCGCCTGACTAATTCACCTTATGCAGCTTATACTTAAAATTACGTGAACATAGAAACAATGGAGTAGGTTTATTTTGTTAGTCTTTTAAGGATTCCATGATATGTATCTACGTACGCGTAATAATTAATGTAAGACTATAATAAATTCCATAATCTTATAAATTGTAATTACTTGTTTATTTTAGACGAAATAAGCTGAAAAACTAATTAACGACTGACAAAGATTTTTTTTTTTCGAGTCAGTTTCATAATAAGTAACTATAGTGTATGAATAACAAAAAGGGAATTAATGAATTTAACTAATTATAATATTATAAATGCCAAACTTCTTGTGGGTGTCAAAGTTCTTCCGCTTTCATTACTATTTTCATAACGCTATGTCGCTACGTCTACTACAAGATAGCCGTGTTTCAAGTGACTGAATTAGTTGCTAAAACTGCGCGTCATTAATTTATTTTTATCTTATGGTTAATTTTTGGGATACGAAATTATTGGCTACTAGCTGATCACCGTGACTCCGCCCGCGAGATATAGTTATCTGGGCCCCGATTCCCGTGGGAATACATTACCGAGAATCCAAATAAAAAAAAAATAACAGTACATACACGAAATAAAATGACATGTGTTATTATGTAATTATATTTATGACAAAACAATGATACCATGTGAAAATTAAAAACATTTTTGGGCTTATCTCCTCCATCCCAATCAAAAGAAAAAATTGTATTCAATCAAGGGATTCTTGTACAAGTTTCATAAAGATCGGACCTCTTTTTGTTATGTCCATAAAATGAGCCGGATAAACAAGATTGTTATTTTTTGGATCAAAATATTCTTCTCGCCGTGCTAGGGCAATAATATTTTTCATTGTGCACAGTGTACTGGATCCCGAGGAAAACTGAAATAGATGTTGGTTCATATAACGAAAAAAAAATCATAAAGAGCCAAGGCGTCTCCACTATAATCTTTGTTCCAAATAGTTTCATCGCTATCGGTAATCCGAATAAATCTGAATGGTCATTTTGTTAGTACATTATTCAGTGAAAATGAAATGGTCTCTTTCTTTTTACTGAGCTTGGGATGAATTCGAAAGAGACAGATAGATACTTCGGTATTGGACTGGATTGCAATATTTACTTTTGTCTTTTAATTTATTATCGACGAAATACTGTATTTTAAGTGAAATAATAAATTGCAAATGATAAAACAAAAGCTTATTTACTGAAAATATGATACACCGTCTTCAATTTGCTTTTTTTCCGTAGTTTTTACACGTTTTTACAATACAGTACGGCATTGTGCAACGTGTTGTCGTTCAGTTGTCAAAATCAAGACTGGCGCGCGATTGTTTCTCTTTTAGCGTTTTGTTGCTCTTTTAGTTCGGACACTTTTGAGCGATGATCCGAAATCCATTGTATATAAAATCATTGATACAACTCCACAAAACCACCTTACTATACCTAGTACTACCCTTTGTATCCTATATTATACGAGTCAGAGTATCGGGAGTGCAGGTATGGGTTACTTGGGCCCCGCAGATGTGGATATGCTTTTCCACGAAATGGACAAAATATTTAAAAAAAAAATAGAGACCAATCTGAAGAAGCCTCTTTATCTATATATTTAATTTAATTTAATTTAATTATTATTTATTTCAGACTTACATCCATATGTATTAGTAACAATTTCCTTATAATCTAGTATTAGTAATACACAGTACATAAACATAGACAAATATTAAAAATAGGGAAGATGGATACAGACTCATACCTTTATGGCATGGATCTGTATCCATCTCTTGAGCAGCGGCGAGTCCCATCTCGCCGCAAATACATTCAGTAGAGCGTTGGCGCTGCCGCGGAGGCGCACAAGCGCTGACGTGCAGCGCTTGCGCATAATGCTTGCGAAGCTGTCCACATTGTGGGTCGAGAACATGCCCGATGCGCTACACCGCCACGGCAGCCCCAACACTGCCCTAAGCCCGTTGTTGTATTGGACACGAAGGTCGCTGTATGCCCGCTGGGTGAAATTCACCCACAGGCCGCAGCTGTAAAAAGATTGACAGTACGCCTTGTACAGCGTAATCTTCACTGCCTGCGAGCAGCGCGCGAACCTGCGGGCGAGCATGTTTGCACGAGCAGCCAGCGACCTCCGTTCCCTGTCGATGTCACAGCCATCCTTTGAGTCCTCGGTGACCCAGTGACCCAAGTACTTAAACTTGTTGACTCTGTTGAGTGGTGTGCCACATAATGATATTACCGATTTTGTATATGTTTTAGTACCGGCTTTGAATACCATGTACTCACTTTTTTTTACATTGTACTTGAGTCCATGAGTCACCGCATAGGATTCACACACAGCGATTAAATTTCTTAATGCCCCAATAGAGGGACTCAACAGCACCATGTCATCTGCGTAACTAATATTGTTAAAACAAACTCCATCAATATGACAACCGACCCTGGTGCTGCCGAGCCTCTGCATCAACTCGTTCATGTACAGGTTGAACAGGCGGGGGGAGGTTAGCCCCCCCTGCCGCACTCCACACTCAAGTCTGTACACCCCAGAAACGGCCTCTGCCCATTTAACACAATTGGTCTGGTTTGCGTACCAATACTTAAACAACCTTATAAGTTCCACCGGCAAAGATGTTTGACTCTGTAACTTGCGCCACAGAACCTCGTAGGAGACCAGATCGAATGCCTTTGACAGGTCCAGAAAACAGGCAAATACCGGTGTCTTCCTGCTGGTGTAATACTGAGCTGTCTGCTTGAGGCAAAAAATAGCACTCTCAGTTGATAGCCCAGGTCGGAAACCGAACTGGGCGTCATGTAGTTGAGTGTGCTTAGCCAGGTGTTTGTCTAGCAGACTATCCAGCACCTTTGCCACCACAGTAGCCAAAGATATCGGCCTGTAATTGGACATGTCAGAGATGTCTCCCGTTTTATTTTTAACAACAGGTACAACAACTGTATGCATTAAGTGACCCGGTAGATAGCTGTGACTCATACACAAATTAAAAAACATAGCAATAACTCTGGGCAAATGGGGTCCAGCATATCGCAGGTGTTCAACACTGAGGCCATCATGCCCAGGAGATTTACCTCTTACCATGTTGCGTATAACATTGAAAACTTCTTTGGTACTAAATGTAAGTGAGAGTGAGCCCGGCACTACTGCCCCAGTGCCAGACACCAACGACGTGCCCTGCAGAGGTGCCTCCACTTTGAAGTATTGAGAAAACGCATTAGCTATATCAACGGGGGTGTGTACACCCGCCACACTCACAGGGAGACTCTGCTTGTGGTTCAACTTATTTGTTAGCCTCCAAAATTTGCAATACTTTTTATCAGAATGATTTTTAGCAATCATGTCCATTTTGATTTGCTCTTCGTTGTTTTTACATTCTTTCAATTTTGCCTTAAACAATCTTCTTGTTTCACACATTCTATCATGGACATAACCACTTGTAGGTTTTCTATGTAACAACCAAGTATAATAACATTGACGTGCCTCCCTGTGAGCATCGCGGACATACTTATTCCAGCCTGTTACATACTTCTTTCTATTTCCAACTGGAGGCCCACAATGCGTTTTCTCAGCACTCTCCATCAATATAGTTACTATCTTACTATACATGTTATCTATTATAGCTCTATGGCTGACATTTTGACAAAAACTGTATGAACACATATGAAACTCAGATGGAAAGTCTAATTGTTTAAATTTAGAGTTACACAGTATAGCATATTCTTCTATCTGCTGCTGGTTTCTTACACCCCAAATTGCCCTACGCACAGGTAATTGCTCATGGTATACAATTTTAGGTTTAATCATATTAAAATTACATCTCACTAACAAAGGCAGATGATCAGATGTGTATGGTCCATACATAACAGACACACTAGTTATTAAGTCTCTCGCCGCACTACTCACCAAACAATGGTCCAGCCAGCGCATGGCACCATTCTGATTGCTCTTAAATGTATGAGTGTCCTTCGGCAACAGTTCCATATCAACACAGCACCACGAATGTTCGTCACACACCGAAAGCATCTCCCTCGCGAAACGCTCGCCAGGGTGAGCGTTAAAGTCTCCGAGCACAAAAATTGATTCAACATTATTACTCTCAACAATAGCTATAATTTCACCTAAGCACTCCGTAAACTCAACGAGGTTATTCGCACTGTCTGTTGGCATATAGACCGAGAAAATTAGCATTGAGCGGTCACCAATTACGATTTTTATTGCTACTAACCGATCGCTACTACATGAGATCACAAACACCGATGAAAACATAGATTTCTTCCATAGCAAGGCTACTCCGCCATACGGTCTCCCTCTAAGGATACCCGCGCTGGTGTCAACCGCAGATTTAGCAGTGTACGCAAAATCAGGGTCTATGGTTCCAAGAAAGCCCAGGTCATGCGGCATAAGCCAAGTTTCCTGCAGCGCGACGATGTTTACACTTCGGCAAAGCCGGCGTACGCATTCAACAGATGTTTGTAAATTTTGACAGTTGAATGACGTAAGGTTGACATTTACGTTTACGTTTAATTGTGTGCTAGCCATTACGTGTCTTTAGGGTTGCAGATTCCATGGTAGGTCCCGTTATGGGTGTACCAACCGTCTTAGCACCAACTGTATGGTTCCTCTTGAAGCGAACAAAGCGTCTATAAATTACACCTTCCGGCCAGAAATTCTCAGCCATAAATAATTTTAATTTATTCTGAGGCACGAATACCTTGTAGGCATCATAAGGTTTAGGATTTTTCATAATAATTTTTTCTAGGGTAACCGCCGTATCCGACTTACTCTGTATGTACTTTGTAATATCACACAAAGTCACTTCCTTTGCCACTTTGGATATATACAAAGGAATATCCACCCTTGCTGCCTTGAAATTTACACTAGGGGATGCAGTGGCCGCACCGACTTTTCCCACAAAACGGTTTTTCGACTTTCGCGATCGCACTACTGTCCAGTCCGTTTCTTTCTTTGACTTCTTCCATTCACCCACACGCATAATCTCTGCCAACGTTTTTTGACCGGAGGCAACTGTTCCACCACCTGACGCCTCAGCCGAGTGCATCGCACTCGAAACGATCAGGTTTCGCTTCATAGGGAAATACTCAGGCGTATGCGTATGACTAATTCTCACAGCCGCGTCGTCACAGCTGTGCGTTTTATCACTAGGCGAATTTATTTTTTCAACACATAATATATCAGCTGTGCGAACTACCCGCATATTTTCATTTGAGAGGGGTGAAAAATCCAATGATTTCGTATCAGATAATTTTGTCCCAATCCTGTCATTATCAATATTCGATAACAACCCCATCGGACCACTGTCACATACAGACGAAGATCTGCCCAAAAAAGCACCTCGTTTTTTATTTACATTACCCTCATTTCCAAAAACATTGACTAAAGATGCATTCTTTAAATTTTCTAGTTCTTTTTGCACAGAATCCAATTTTTCTGTTGTAGCTTTTTGATCTTGTTGTAGTCTAAGAATATCTTTAAGTAACCTAGTCACATCTACATGATCGAATAAAACTGGCGGTAATTTATGCAATTCTAATGCGACAAAGGTAGGTCTCAGCTCCGGGTCTACTTCCTTGAGTATGCAAATAATATCGTCAATGTCCCGACGCTTCTTGCCTTCTCCCCTTCTTTTCTTAGTATTTTGAGCGGTGGACTCCAACAACAGCTGTTTCGCAGTCGAGATGTCATCTTCCGTAAACGCACTCTTACAGATTTGACTGATACTCTCTTCGGTCATCACATCAATACGATTACTCACAAACGCAAGGACCTCGTTTATAACAATGTTGCACTTAGTGCATTTCACTCTGTTAGGGGACATATTGTCACGCACTTCACACACGACCAACCGACACGGCAAGCGCGGGTAGACTGATATTATTTAATACGACAATTTGTCTGTGTCTGTCTGTCCGTCCGTCGCGTTTTTAAATTTACTTACATTTGCATGAAATATTAAAATATTCTTTTTTTTTTTATTTACATGTATATATTTTTTTTTATATTTGAGGCGATACAAAGTTCGCCTTGATAACTAGTTAGAATAAAAGCTCCCCAATCTGAAGAAGTCTCTGATTAGAATAAAAGCTCCCCAATCTCTATAGTATTGTGTGCTGTGAGAGTGGCCCACGATCGCTAGACGTCGTCACGACTTACCACCAGGCGGGCGGCGTCAATTTGGCGAATCCAATATAAAAAAAAAATGTAAAAACTGTATAATATAATATGCCAATCTTACCCAACAGTTCATCTCCTGGCCGATGTACCCCGGCGCGTCCGACCGGCCCCTCCGGCAGTACGGAGCGCACGTAGTGGTGCGGCCGCACTTCCCGCCCCCCCTCCACGTCCACGGTACCCTCCAGAGATATCCCCAGACCGCCTCCGCCGCGGACCACTACGCCCACTACTATTTCTACGTCGTCACCTGTTGAGGAGTTATGTTGGAGACGTGATACTTAATAAACTTCCCAACAAGGTGAATGCTCTGACCACTGAGCTACGAAAACCGTACCGACATCCAATCTTTACTTCTTAGTGTTTAATTACTAGATCTTGAAATTAAGGTTAGCGTCATAACATTCCCCTTTTTAAGGGGAAATACCGCAAGTTCGAGTCCTGCCGCTGACATTTCAGTCAATTAACTCATTGCTTTCAAATTAAGAAATATATATTGAATAAAATACCGTTCTAAGATGCCCTAGAGATTCCCAGATAACCTTGTTTGTGTGACATGATTTTGAAATCTAATGATGAGGTTTTAAGTTTCATCAAAAGCGGGCTCGTGACTCCTTTAAGCATTTTTCGCTATTCCTTATAGTTCCGGATTTGGCCATCCAAGCGAACTTGAAATATTCACCCTGTATAGCCCTAGATTATACATTTTACAAATGCCCGTAAGTGCATTTTGATTCTATAATACACACACACACACACATGCACATATCACGCCTATATCCCCGCAGAGGTGCATTACACACCCACAATTTGTCAGTATTTTTAGTCCCACGTAATAGAGGGCAAACCTATTGCCGTCACAGGGCACGCATGTTATCAGGTTATGTCCAAAATGGCCGAATGAATTTAATAAAAAGTAGCAGCTATATAGTAATATTGAAAAAATATTGAAACCCATTGCCTTGCGATGAAATATTGATTAAAGGCAACAAAATCTTATGTGCCGCTATGGCACAGCCAATTAAAGTCCTGGCCATCTAGGACTATAATAGTCCAAGTCTTGATTCTATAATGGAGGAAATATTTACCGAGTATAGCCTGCCACTTCCTCCTAATGGTGTCCTTTTGGTCCTGAGCTCGCGGCATCTCGAACGGTGGGTGCGAGCGAGTCACTACCGGCGGCGGAGGGGATACACTTGCCACTTCTTCTATCGCAGACTCCACGTTTACGCTGTGGAATTGGGATATTTTCTAAATACTTTATTTTAACAAACTATATGTATTCGAGGAGGAATCTCCTAAAAAAATATTGGTGAATACAAGTAGAGTGCATCGTATCATTGGTGGTATAGCCGCGCACGATGACAGTGGGATGTAACCTTGACGCTTCGTGACGTCATCAATCAAGAAAGTGCTTTTAAAAGAATTGATGACGTCACGAAGCGGTTATTGTGACAAGGTGCCATACTACTGTCATCGTGTGCGGTTTATAAAGCCATATTCCCAGCATAACTAGGCTGGCAACTAACAGACCTTTTTCAATTTTATTTATCTGTATGGATAATTGCTAGCCCAAAGATAACTGAATGAGAGACACGCTCGCGTTCCATCGATTACGCGAGACACGAGAAGAGAGTGTGAATGAAGCTTGACGATTACTTCTTTTTTCAACTCTGGAGCAGTTGATAACTCCTTAGATAAGGCTTATTATCAAGTATACATACGAGTTCTGTAAGTGCGTCATCTGTATGTCGTGTTCGGGCGAGGCGGGCGAGGCGGAGTCGGGCCGGTGCATGTGCAGGAAGGGGTTGTGTGGCGGCACCACGGTGGCGCTCGACTCGCCCGCAGCTATCGCCTGTTGTAGCTGGTCGTACTTCGGCCCGCGGAGGTACCTGCACAATACTAATTTCAGAATAATTCATCATCATCCTGACCTGCCCTTATCAAACTCAAACTCCAAAATATTTATTAATATAGGTTAAAAATAACACTTATTAACGTCAGTACATAAGCTTAAAGCCAGATTCGCAATGCAACGGGTGCAGCCAAAGAGAAAAGAACCTGTGCGCTGCACCTGTTGCTTTGGGAATCTGGCAATCAGTTCACCACGCGTTAATAATTTAGAAAATTCATCTCTGGTTCACTATTAGCAGTAGTGATGAAGTTAGGAGCATCAATCCACTACAATCAACGAGGGCAAGGGCACTACGTGGCATGGACCAAGCCTAGAAAAAAAAAAGTAGTGCTATAGATACAGGCCACCAACACACCTTACATCAGTATAGCGAGCAGTTCCAATTCCAAGCTTCTTTATCTACCAAATAATCATTAATTGTGTAGTAACCTTCTATCGTTTACGTATCGACATCTACGTAGTGTGAAAAGTGCTTAATTATGGACAAAAACGCAAATATTGACTTTACCTTTCCAACTCTAAAGTGACGATGTTGCCACTCTGTTTAAGTGCATCGACCGCTCGTTGGTTCGATTTCCCGGCGAGAGAAACTCCGTCCACGGCCACAATTCTGTCGTTAACTCGCACTTTACCGCTCACCGCGGCCGCACTGCCGGGCGTTACCGACTTCACGAATATACCAGAGAGCTCTTCTTTTTCGCATACATAACCTGGAAAAAATTACAATGCGTAACTAAAACGAGTAATCCAGAGATTCTGAGTCAAAATTATATTTTTCACCGTGTTTTTATTTTTTATTTGTCGATGTTAGCAATCTTGTAAAAACGGAAGGACAGATTAAAAACAGAAGTCAAAAATCAAATATGATGACAGTGTGAGATTCCTATGGACTCCTCCCATATATTTGACTATGTGCAATGAGTATGGCAGTCTCGACTTTAGTCGATAACCAATGAAATCGCAGAAAATGTCGGTCACGTGACCCACTTAAAATATTAATCTACTTTTTATTTCGATATATTGATTTATGCGAGTGTGTTAGCTAATTTAAAAACATTAAAGTCTTTAGAAGCAACACCAAAACCTCTGATCCCTAATTATTTCTGAACGTAGCACACAATAAACGACGTTTAGATACCTGCTATTGTGATTCCAAGGCCATTCTCATCCTTTTTCAACTGCACAGTGAACCTGTCGACCTCAGGCGACTCTGCATCAGATTCCGGCGGCGGCGTGATAGTACGATCGAAGATAAACCTCGATGCTGCGTTACTGTGTGACACGGGTACTGGTTGGGTGTAGAACACCTGTTCGAACCCAGCCTCTAACAGGTAACGATCCAAAGCCTCTGGATCAGATAGAAGCCTGAAAATTTATTTATAACCTTTCACGAAGCATCGTTTTGGCTGTTGGAATTTAGGTTCTGATTTCAGGCAAAGAGAAAGTTTGATTGATCAAGTTACGTTATAATCTCTGTATGTTACAATTCAAATCGGAGTTGCAAGCCGATTCACTACTGACCACGCCACCGTAGCAGTGATTTATAATGTTTTATCTAAATATTGTTTCTTGTCATACCTGGCGGGCACCAGCGGCGCTAGGCGGTTGCTATGAGCGTGTGAGGTGAGAGGTGCGGGGGACGGGGCGGTAGGGTCGGCTGCACGCGCCACTACCAGCCTCACGCGGGAACCCGACGCCCTCAACACGCCTGCCACTTGCTCTGAACCCATTTCCATTAAGTGCGCCTGAAATGAATTACCCGTCTAGTCACTACATTATCAAAAAATAATCAAGACAACACAGATCTATCTAACTTCGATTTGTGCAGAGTCAATTGACTGAGCGAGCGAAGTGTCTACATTTCGAGATCCTACTGGTCAATTTTGCTGTCGTCCTCCGTCAATCTTCAAAAAACTTGTAACAAGGGTTTCTTAATTTAAAACATTTTTACATCATGTGCTTTTTTGATTGAGGGGGTAAAGCTCTGTTTACACTACCATGATATCCATTATCCGCGCATAGACATGGAAGTTAGCAAGTCTACACTTGCGAACGCTCATTGGCCGTTTTCTGAATCTACCAATGAGATTTTTGCGACTGAGTGGACATTCATTGGCTGATTTGAGAAAACGCCAATGAGAGTTCGCCAGTCTACTGTCTATGCGCGGACATCCGCGTAGTGTGAACAGAGCTTAAGGGCAAAGAGGTACGATACCGATAGCCACTGTGCTCGCGAGGTCTACAGTTCTACTCGTGCAAAACCAAAACGAGCCACTAGTACTAAAAGAACTAGCCGACTTGATAATACAAACAAGTGATTTCATAAGGTAAAATTCCAAAAGAAAAAAGTAGTTAACTTAGAAATACATAATTTTAACTTACATCTCCTATTTGTAATATGTGATCTCCAGATTTCAAACGGCCGTCTCTATCAGCGACGCCACCGGCTAGTATAGTCTTCACGATTACACCACTCGTTCTAGCACCTATGATACCTGAAATCAATGCATAGCATTATTGCATGCTTTTGAGTTAGCCTTCTGGAGTCGTTAGCATCGGCATCAAGCCCTCGATGAAGTACCTAGGGATCGTACTTGATAGCCGATGGAACTTCGGACCACATTTCCGAAGTTTGGTCCCTAAAGTGACGGGAGCATCGGTTGCGCTTTCGCGACTAATGCCCAACCTAAAGGGACCCAACGCTTCCTGCAAGAGACTGTACCTGGGGATCGTGCGGAGTACGGCCCGATACGGGGCTCCCGTATGGGCGGCGAGGTTGACGGCCAAGAACTCAACGCTCCTTAAGAGACCGTTGAGGACCTTGGCCGTCAAAACAATAAGGGGCTACCGCACGATCTCCAGAGAGGCTGCATGTCTCCTATCCGGGACCCCTCCATGGGACCTGGAAGCGAGAGCCCTTGCGTCATTATTCCAATGGCGCAAGGAGGCGCTGGAGCGGGACCTCAGTCCTGCGTCTCGAGAAATCGAGGACCAGCGGTCCCAACTCCGCCAGGATCTCATGGAGTCATGGAGGGTGCGCTTGAGCAACCCAAGTGGGGTACCACAATCATCGCGGCGGTGAGACCGAGCATAGACGATTGGCTGCAGAGGCAGCATGGTGACCTCACGTATCGTGCGACGCAGATCGTTACCGGGTATGAATGCTTCGGTAGCTATCTGTTTCGCATCCATCGTGAGATTAAGCCCCCGGTGTCCACACTGCGAGGTTTCCGACGACGACACCGCACTCCACACGTTGGTGGAGTGCTCTGATTGGGCGAGTCAGCGCCGGGACCTCGTAGTGGGTCTGGGCGTGTCCTTCTGCGAGCAAGTCTGCTCGCGAAGGAGGCGGCCGAGAGGGAGAGGGAGCGTACCCTCAACGCCGAGTTCCGTAGTCAGCGGCGAGGGCGCCGCAGACTCATCTACGCCCAAGACCATCGACCTCCATGATCTGGGCCTGAGGACGGCGGGATCGCCACCCGCCGTCCTTACAGAAGCAGGCTAGAAGGGTTGCGTGCTGCGGGGCCTTTTCCCCATAGCACGCAACCAGATTCACTCACTGACGCGGGATAAACCCCTACCCCAACGACACGGGATTCTCATCCCGACCTAACCCTCGTAGAGACCACAGAGGTGGTCAAAGTCCGCCGGGCGCCACTGGAAATACTTTCTGCTTGTAACTAGAGACCGCGGAATTTAAAAAAAAAATTTAAAAAAAAGCCTCCTGGAGTTAGCACTGTTTGTCTGTTCTCTAAAGTGTGACCATAAAGTCCTACGTCTCTAAAGATGTAACTAAACTTGTAGCACCAAAGTCTAACAGCACCCTTCACCAGAATAATTGTAGTAGCATGGCAATCAGAGTATACTATAATTATTGAGGGAATTTGTTCAGAAGACGCCCTAATGAGTGACTTATAGAAAAATGCTTTTATTCATATGAATGAAAGAATTTTGGGAATATAAAAATTAAAGAAACATTAGTGACACGCACATAGTTTAGAGTGAGGACATTAGTACTAAATTAAACTGAAGATAATAGTAAAGGGTATAGGCTAAAATAGGTAATATTTGACATTATTATATTGATTTAGTTTTAAGAAGACATTTTATTAAATTAAATTAATTGGTGAACATGTGTTCAAACTTATAAATTTGCATGCCCTGAACCATCCGGTGAAACATGAAGAACCTTAGACAGATAAGAAAACCTATGTCAACCATGTTTCTAGCAAATAAACGATTTGATTTGAGCGGAAGCAATTTTCAATGTTCTAAATAATAAATTAGGTAATATCAAATTTAAATATACAGTACTAAGAAAAGTTAATATAATTAACTATCAGATAGTTGGCATCACACCCACTGTCATCTAAATTATTGTATAACTCGTGCGCGATACGTTGAGACCTGGGGGCTTTGGTGTCAATGGCATGAGTTTGTACAGGTCCACAAAACAATCTTAACAAACTTCCATTTGAAACTTTACCAAAGTTGTAGCTTTTGTTCTTCTTGGGAACAGCTCAACTTTACATGTATTAAATCATTTAAAGTGATTAAAGGGCAAGTCTCAACTTATCGCACGCGAGTAGTACGTCTACTAAATTTCAGCCAACTCCATTCAATGAGATAGAGAAAAATAAATCTACAACATTGGTAAATACCTACTATAAAAAATGCACATGAAAATTTACTTACCAAATCCAAGTCCAGTGCCATCGTTAACAAGATTGATGATCTCAACTTGTGCCCAGTCACTACCAACAATGTTGGTAGGACCAGAAGCAAGAGAATCATCATTTCGTGTTAGATCCAGAAGGCCTCGAACCTGTTCAAAAAGAAACATTACTTTGTAGAATTACTAATGTCACTCAACCATTTAGGAGCTGTTTAAATGCTTGAGCAGTCCTTAAACTTTCATACCCATACATCGCTTTTGAGTATCTGAATATTTAAGTGACGTTTCAGTATTTGGCTGTTAATGAAAAAACAAAACACGTCCTTAAGATGTAGACTTGAAGGTACCTACCTACCCCAAAGATATTCACCTGTTTAGGAGACATGTTAGAGTCAACAGAACCACTATCTAGGCCTAGAATATGTTCATTGTCTGAACTGGAGCCAAACTCCAAGCTATGTGGTGGTGACACCTGGGGTACTCTTTGCTCCTCCTCTCCTTCGTGTCCATCATAAAGGTTTCTTGATTGAAGGGCGAGGTCACCTGAAAATCATTCAAACATCAGAGTATTGTATCAAGTAATGATTTTTTCTGAGTCTACTGTCGAAATGCTGTACTGGACACCAATAAAAAACTATCCATGTACACTTATTCATTAGCTCATAACAATAAAGCCCTCTACTTTTGGGAGTAACGCAACACTCTGTGGACAAGTAAACTACGAAAACATGCTTTGAGAAGCCCTAGCCTAAATATTTTTTGGAGTTTACTCCTTAAGAATCGATTTTCATATATAAGGCGCCCGGTATGAGAAAAATCCGAGGGGTAAAACCTACTAACAAGTAACGAAAATCGTGTCACGGTTTTGGTGCGCACCTCTAGTGCGCAACTTTCTAATTTGTTATGGTTAGATACTCGTACTTAAGGAGTAAACTCCAGTCGTGCGTCGGAGCTGACACACACACTTTTTTTATATTTTTTTTTTTTTATATTTAGGTCGACAAATTGACGCCACCCGCCTGATGGTAAGCTGTGGCGACGTCTGGTGATTGTGGTCAACTCTCACAGTACACAGGAATACTATAGAGAGTGACCCTCAACTTGACGACCCAGTAATGTGCCTCTTCACGCTTCGCTTAAAGAACCCAGGGTTATATGTTGGAGGAAACACGTGCGCGGGCAGGGCGTTCCAAGCCACCATCGTTCGGCAGAGAAACGAACGTTTAAAACGCTCAGTTCTCGCGAAGACGGTTTCCACGGTACGAGAGTGACATCTCTGCCCGGCACGCGTTGTTCGGGATCGGAAGGGAGAGGGTGGGATCAGATTGAAGAGCTCTTCAGAATACTCACCGTGGTAAATACGGTAGAACGCGGCCAAGGAAGCAATTGTTCGGCGCTGCGCTAGCGGCTCAAGGCTTCCCGTTACCTCCGGACAATCTATAATGCGAACAGCGCGTCGCTGCATAGCGTCGAGTGCGTCCAGCAAATACTTCGCGGAGCCGTCCCAGAGGTGAGAGCAGTATTCGACGCAGGGTCTAATCTGCGTTTTGTACAGCAGACACCTCTGGTGCGGTGTAAAGAATCGCTTTACCTTGTTCAGTATTCCTAGTTTTCACGAAGCTAGCCCAATACCCGTACGTCTATGCCAAGGATGTCTAGATTATCCTTAATTGGTAATGTTGCATTCTGAAGAGTGGGTAGGGGAAGGAAAGGGGATTTTTTCGCTGTAAATGCACACGCCTGTGTTTTGCGGGCATTGAACTCGACCAAGTTCTCGGCACCCCATTGGGAGATACTGTCGAGGTTACGGTCGAGATCAGCCACGAGTCGTCGTCTCTCCTCCTCAATCTCAGATCGCCCCGCCGTCGGACGAACCGAGTAACTCCCGTGCAGTGTGCTGTCATCTGCATAGCAATGAATGTTCCCGAGGGATAGCATATCATTGATATGCAGAAGAAAGAGAGTTGGTGATAGTACGGACCCCTGCGGTACCCCGGCATTCACTTGCAAGAAGCGAGAAGCCTGGCCATCGCAGAGGACCCGCACTCGGCGCTCGTATAAAAAGCTGGCAATCCAGCTGCACAGTTGAGGAGGTAGACCATATGCCGGAAGCTTGGAAAGTAGCGAAGCATGCCAGACCCTATCGAAAGCTTTGGCGATGTCCAGGCTAATAGCCAAGGACTCGCCGTACTTTTCCATAGCCTCACCCCATACATGCGTGACGAATTCCAGGAGGTCACCCGTTGATCGTTTTGGCCTGAAGCCATATTGCCGATCATTGATTAGCGAGTGATCCTCCAGGTATCGCATGAGCTGCTTATTGATAAACAGCTCAAGCACCTTGCAAATGACTGAGGTGACAGCTATGGGTCGATAGTTGCCTGGATCGGAGCGATCCCCTTTCTTTGGGATCGGTTGTATCCCCTTTCTTGGGGATCGGTTGTACGTTCGCCTCTTTCCAGACCTCCGGCACGAGCCCTGTAGAGTATGACAGGTGGTACAGACGCGTTAGTACTGGAGACAACTCAGCGGCATATTTTCGTAGCACCACCGCCGGAATGCCGTCAGGGCCACTGGCTTTCCGCGTGTCGAGCGACCGCAGCACTGCCCGTACATCACATTGTCTGATAACAATATCAGGCATAGTGTGGCCACAGTTGGCGATGGCGGGGGGCTGCAGGCCACGGTCATCGACGCGGGAATTAGCCGCAAAGAGGTCTGCGAGCATGTCCGCCTTCTCTTGGGCTTTGTGAGCCAGTGATCCATCAGGAAAACGCAGTGGTGGCAGCGAGGGTTGGCAAAAATTTGACTGTACGGCTTTGGCCAGTTGCCAGTATCCACGGCTGCCCGTGGGGTGGGATGTGAGCTCCTGACCAAGCCTCGCGACGCGCTGGGCATCCGCTCTCTTGAAGGCCCTCTTGCTGAACCTAGTGGCACTATTGTACGCTGCTTTGAGGCGGTTCACATTCGGGTCACGTGCCGCCCGAGCCCTGACCCAGGCGCGATACGCCGACTGTTTTTTCTGGACAGCCTCGGCACATTCACGCCCGAACCAGGGGCGAGCTTTGCGGATGCTGGCGACATCAGTGAAAGGGATATAATATTCTATCCCTAGACTGATCTCGCCAGCAACGGCAGCAGCGCTATCCGAAGGCGCCTTCCCTACAAAGCAGCGTTGGCTCCACGGGACGGACGCAAAGTAATCGCGGAGACCGTCGCAGTCTGCCGACGAGTAGTGCCATAGTCGTAGAGTCATTTGTTCAGCACGAGCAGGCGGTGGCACTTGGAAGCTGGCGTGCACCACACAGTGGTCGGAAGTGCCCTTGGGGCGCGTACCGACACACTGTACTCGGCTGGGCGACTCGTCAGCAGTAGATCCAGCAAGGCGGGCGTGTGGTCTGACCTGTCAGGTATCCGGGTGATCCCCTGTACCATCTGGGTCAGCCCGTGGGAGAGAGCGAATGCATGGGCGGATCGTCCCGCATGATCGGTCCTAAGGGACCCCAGCCACTCAACGTGATGACCGTTAAAGTCCCCCAGGAAAACCAGGTCAGCGTTCGGGAACCGCACCTGCGCATCGTCAGCCATTTCGCTGAGGTATTCGAAAAGCCTTGTTGTCCCAGTGTCCCCTGTGTGGGAGCGGTAGACGCACACGTAGATCTGGCTCATAGAGCCATGATCCACGTGCAGCCAAAGGACGGAGTAGGAGGGGTTCTCTAGACAGCGCAACCGGCGGCAGCAGACATCCGCCCTAACGAACACGCACACTCCGGCTTTGTCGCGGAATTGTTCCTCAATGACATGACCCGGGTAACTGAGGTAAGACGTGTCGTCAGGGCGGCGTATCTGTGTCTCCGTAAGGAACATCACAGAAGGCCGTGCCGTCTCTAGGTGATGGTGGACGGTATCGAGGTTCGCATGGAGTCCGCGGATATTCGCGAACTCCACCTCAAAAGGAATCGACTTTGTGGGGTTTCTAGAGGCCGCTGTGTACCGTTTATAACTTTGTTGCACTGTCATGATGAGATATAGGGAAGCGTGAAGACAGGGCGTCATTTGGTGCGGCAGTAAGTGACAAAGTGCAGAGGCTAGCTTCGTCTAGAACCGTGTGGCTAGGTCGGAGCCGACCCGCCGGACGGAAGGGCTCCCAAACCCCCCTGATGCAAGGCCGCCGCTACCCCACACCGGTTACCACCCGGAGCGGCGACCCCACATCAGGATTATGCGCAACATGTGGCAGCCTCCTGGGGTGGTTGGTCCCAGGCGGGCCCCATGACTATGTTGCGGGCGGCCGCGGCAACGCCGTTGCTAAGGGTCTCCCTGGCCGGCGATTCGACCCACACCACCCACACTAGAATCCGCTTCGCCCCCACTGGACCACTGCCTGCCGCACCATACATCGCCCTGGGCCCGGCAGTGCAGCTGCTGAACCCCTAACGCAACCCAGCCCGGGCTGGGTTACTTGGGGGGCTTTAGCACAACTGCACGGTGGTACACCCCCGGACCAACACTGTTGTACCACCTGGTATCCACATAGGGGCCGAAGCCACCACATGGGTACCGTAATATACGAACCTCGTCCGTTAATCAGCAGGTGCGCCACTAGCAGGTGAGGTCGCTGGGGCCCGATAGATGTAAGAAGGGCCCCTTTGCACCCAAACCTTAACATTTAAAATATCCAGGAAGAAGAAGGATTACCTGCTGGAGTAATATCAAAATCCCCAGGTATGATTGAAGGGTGATGTGCAACTTGGGTTGCGAGCAGTCCTACAGAGTCATGAAGTGTTGCTATGCTTTTAAGTATTGGACTCTCCAACAAATTAATTAACATATTCAAGTCATCATTTGTAGCAGCCTGTAATGAAATATTATATTTTAGAATACCTAACTTTAAATGTTAGGAGCTACTACTGAAGTTTTTTTTGTTGTATGTGTACCTCCCAAGGCTATAAGGCTAAGAACTTAAAAAAAATATTATGAATGAGTAACTCTATAAGGATGAAAATATGTATAAAAAAAGCAGTCAAAAATTTACACAACAACCGACTTCAAACTACTGAAATGGGACCAAATAATTGTCGGAATGGGACCAAATTAAAATGGAACCACTTGGGAAGTATGTAGTATCTTTAATATAAAAAAAAATTGCAAAATGAGAAAATTAAATCCAGAGGTATGAGGTAACAAACATAAAAAAACATACTATTGAATTGAGAATCTCCTCCTCCTCCTTTTTTGGAAATCGGTTGAAACCAGAAAAAGGCACCACAGAACTTGTGGATATAGTAAGTACATACACAAATCACAAATGAACATTTAATGTAAGAATAATCTAACTAAGAGTAGTATTGTGGAATTCTGAAATTATTTCCTGTTTAAGAACCTGGAAGGTAGGTACAGTTTCAGCAACTGATCTAGTAGGTTTGTTTGAGTAACAAAGAAACACAATCACAGTATCTAAACTATTTATTATAGGATAAGAACTCAGGAACACAAGTGACTCAATGGTATTGTGAAATTACTTGAGACCCTTGACTCACCTCCTAATAAGTTGAAACTAAGATTGAGAGTAGTTTTCTCCCCTAACACTTTAAGTAAGTAAAGCCAAGATCAAATTTACCTTCAACTTGGGATCATCACTCTGATCTACCGCTGCCTTTACACTTTCCAGTTGTTGTAAAGCGTTTGATATATTCATTCCGAGGTGCATACTAGAACCAGCTCAACAGACACAATGTTATCTTTGACAGTATGTAATTAGATTGTTTCAATATTATTAATGACACCAACACCGTAAGTAGGTACTATATTTTCACTAGGTATAGTTTTTAAATATCCAGCAAAGAACACAACTTGCGCAAAAGCTATATGGTACCGTTTAGCTAGAAAGTTATTCACTTGTTCATGAACACATCTGACACGGCCGACACAGAAATAATCAAAAAAAATATCATAAGATTGTATGTGATGTGATCGAAATCGTCGTAAAACTTTTGCTTTTCCCGTCGTCGGTCGTCCGTCAACGTCAGTCAGTCAGCAGTAGTAGCAGTCAGCACTCTTACCCTGGATTCGGGGAGCGCAGTTTAAGCGCGTACACGCGCTGTGCGCACGAAATTTTCGTGACACGACGTGGTGAGCTTCGGATGACGTCATTTTCTGAGCTACCCACGCTTTCATCGAACCAGCCAATCATAGTTCCATTTTGTATTTATCTGTCAGACACACTTCGTGGTGGCAATAAAGCAAAAAATAATAACAAAATATCACTGGAATAATAACATGCAGACGGATATACACGTATGCAGTGTGAGCGCTCAACTCGTACGTCCACATTCGTGTGTTGACGTATGTAGCGAATCCGTGTGCAAAGTGAGCGTAGCCTAAGCGTGCTCTCCGAATGTAGGGTTAACTGTCACGCACGTCACGACTGTCATTCGCTCCCTATATATTAAGTAGGTACCTTACTCTATGATTCGCTCAAAGCTAGATTTGCGCCAAAGAGAATACAATAGGTACTACGATTTGCGCTTGCTTGTTTGTTTTTGAAGAATTTTATTAATCAATCATCCAGCATTTAACATAGAAACTTTGATCCAAGTATAATTAATTACATTATTACCTCAATGCATTGAGCCAAGTTCTTTCCTTCTAAAAGTTATCCAGAAGAATTTGTATGGAAGTTGATCATTTTAGTTATGTATAGCATCTATGTCCTAATAACGATAGAATAATGGCTAACCGTTATAACAATAACAATGTGATTGATTTGTCTCAATCATTTGTTCTTGCCGATCATCGCACCCTGATAAATGCTGTTATTGAATTGGATACTGACGAATCTGGATTGATTGAATTGGATGCAGATGACTCTGTTGGTAAATATAATGACACTTTTTTTCCATAAAACTTAAATTTAATTTGAATATTTAACAGTAGATAAATCTGAAAGTCCTGTGTGCACTCTGCTTGAAATATCAGAACTGGATCCCGAATTTTTAACAGGACATAAATCTGAAAGTCCTGTGTGCACTCTGCTTGAAATATGGGAACTAGATCCCGAGAGTTATATTCGTTTATACCTTACGGTTGCCGATTACCATGGGAACACATTCCCGGGATTTAAAGTAGCCTAAGAATACCAATCCCCGTTAACGTTGATCTTATATGGAGTGCTGTTAAATCGCTCCAGCTGTTGCACAGATTAGCCGGAACAAACAAACAGACAGACTGTTTTTCGCTGATCTCTTTGAGACAGTCTTGATAACGCCTCGTGTAGGGGTGAAACATATGTCGACTTTTATAATGTTTGTTTGAAGCGAAATTTATACTATTATTTTTAAAAATTAAACATCATATTTACCATTGGTTTTAAAAACATTTACCTTTATTTTTATGTAAGTTCCTTATATTCTTTCATATTTTGCCCGCGGCTTCACCTATCTTGCCAAAATGTTTACTAAAACCTTCGAGAACCACTATCCATTGTTGAAAACCACATCAAAATCCGTTGCAGTTTTAAAGCTCTAAGCATACATAGAGACGGACAGACAGCGGAAGTGTCTTTGTTTTAAATACTATGTTATGATTTATTATGTACTCTTTACATTAATTTTCAGTTGAAATAGTTCATGTAATTAGTGAGCCTGCTTCAACTCCCATTTTGACTTCACATGTAAGGCCAACAAGGTCATCAGTCATAAACACACAGCACCCCCCGAAAAAACTTATGAACAATATATTAAAGGTGAGTAAATAATTTATGGGTGTTCACGGGAACACTAAAGGCACAAGTCAGACTCATCCTTCACATGCGACGTACATGCATTATGACATCTGAACTGGATCTGGCCTATACAATTTGTATGATAATGAACACACTGGTCATTTACCACGCTGCCTTACGCGTCACCGCGCCAGATATACCATGCTATCCCATGCATACAACACTGTCACACACGTTTAAAGTGTCATAGTGTGTGGAAAATGTAAACGTCAGACATCTTAAGACGTAGGACCAGTGTGTCGCTGTTTCCCACGTCGCGTGGCATATGTCGTATGTGAAGGACCAGTGTGTTTTAAGCTTAAGAATTCGGCTTGAGATAAATCCTTGACCTTTGCTATAATCGCAAAATCTGGCTCTCTTACCTGCGTCCAATTAAATTATTGGCAAAATTAATTCCAGAAAATGGTAAAATGGACGAAATGGCCTCCAGAAATCGCGATCGTCCGTCCGGCTGCCGGCGTCCCCGATGAAAATAATAATAAAGTCTAGAAAACTGCTTTGTCTATTCTTTTGGCAGTGAACCATAACTTGAGTTGTTGTTTTAGCTCAGCTGATTTGTAAAAGAATGCTTTGTGTGACAATGTGATATTTATTTATCTTCTAATTAACCATTCCTTGTTACAGTCTGATGAGAAAAAACTTAAATCATCAAGAATCAAATCAAAATCTACTAAGAACGCAACTAAGTTTGGTGAATGTCCCGTGTGTTTTGATCCACTGGGCCGACATCCTATGGCATCAACTAAATGCGGACATGTCTATTGTATGAAGTGTATTAAGCAGCATTTATTAGTTGACAAACGATGCCCTACCTGTAGGCAGTCATTAAAAGGAAAGTCATCATACCATCCGTTATATTTAAATGTATAGGTACAGAGTGACTCAATGACTATTTTATAGGTATACAACTGTGATAATAATATAACTAGATACTTCATATAATAACTATAACTTATAGAAAAGGTTGAAATAGCTGTAGCACTTTATGACGTGTAAATAATATAATAAAATAGATATATAATTTACTTTTAAACTGATATTTGACATTATTAACTGACTTTACAAGTTATTGTTTTGTTGACCATTTAATGTTTAATTTATTAGATAAATGCATCGTAATTAATTGTCACGACTAAACTTTTTATAATACCTACCTTTCCTAGTGATCATATTTTATGTTTAGGTAATTCTTTGACTTAGGTAGGTTAATCAACGGTAACGTTTATATTATTAATTTTTTTAATTAAATTAATCGTCAGGCAGGCAGTTGAAACAACTGGTAGTGCCTGTATTCAGTTTTGTCCTCATCAGTTTTCTCAGTGCGTTTGGTAGTAGTTGTCCAGTCTGATTTTAAATTCATTCGTATTCTCCGCTGATATGACACATTCCGGACGCATTTTTCACGTACTTTATTAGCAACAGAGTGACCAGCACTCTCTTGCTAATAAAGTGCTTCTGAGGATTGTTCTGTGAAAAGGTACTAAACAGCTTGAGACTGTGTTCTCTTATTCAGGTTAACATTTTCATTGCGAGTGAATATGGCGTCTAAAGTTCCTAATATCGTAGTGACCATGGATTTTTTTAAAACCGCCGAGACCGCGGCCGGAACTACTACGTCTATTGCCTGGCGCCTCAGGTAGGTAGTGACCATGGTTCACTTAATTATAGTAAAAGACTTCTTCAAATATTATTATACAATTAAAACAGGAGGGCAGACAGAATTATATTAGTTCTAAAAATTGCCTGTTGCGTGACGAAGACCCACTAATCCTCACTAACACGGGCAATAAGTAGAGCAATATTTCCCCGCAACACGAACAGATCAATTTAAAGCAATTAAGTTCTATTAACGGCAACGTTACCGTTGCCTCAGTTTATAGCAACATTAGCAATAACAATATTGTTTGTCTAATTGCTCCAGACTTATCCATTTGCTGAGCAATATTGCTCTAAAAATTGCCCATGTAAGCTTTAGAACTTCGAGGCGCAAGTCTCCTCCCTCCTTTGCGTAGTGCCTATTACCGCTTGAACTTGTACAAAATTATAGCGCCAAAAGTAGTCCAAAAAAATACATCAATATCAGAGCTCTTGTTATTAGAGCAAGAAGAGGATAGGATGCAAAGCCCAGAAGCATATGTGAGAGAAAATACGCTGGTTCTATCCGGACGACATTCGATGTTGCGAAATAAAGTCTAATTATTAGGATTGATTGAAGATTACCAATTTAAAATTATCAATTATTATTATACTTAAATAATATTTTATTTTAGTTTAATTAAAAATACTTTTTAGCTACGAGTATTAACACACCTTTCACACAACCGCTTAACTTACCAAGAGAAACTTAGCACGAAATAGAATTAAAATTTTACTTATTATTGCTTATTAGTAGCGAAGCTGACCTTAATTTTATACATATTATAAAGTAGGTAGGTAACTCCCTGCAACAGTACCTATCTATCTAAAAGGTAGACAACCACATACTTTGGTACCTACTGTAACTGTCATGTAAACGTTAGGCTCTACGTACACGGAGAACCCCATACAAACCGGACCCTCACCGCATGGTGTTTTTGTACGGTTCATTCATTAACATGGAACCGCACCTGCGCGCACGGCATTGTACCGCATGTTTGTGTATACGAATGAGACGGTGCCGGCGCCTGCACAGCGTCCGCGTGACTCAGCCCCTTTTCAGCGGTGCGGATCCGGTTTGTATGCGGCGTCGTGTATACATAGCCTTACTCCTAGGACAACGTGGTCGTCGCTAGCCTATCACAGAGGTCAAAGTAGTTGGTGAGAGGTGTATATTACTGTATATACAGATACAGACATACAGTATACCTACAGAGTGTGTCGTTAATGATGGATAACCCGTTAACTAGAGTTGGTCCGGATAAGACTACAAGAAAATCACATTTTCATCATAGGGTTGACTTACTTTTTTTTTTCTTTTTTTTTTTTTTCTCTGTTCTTATCTGCAATCAGTAGACAACTATAAGCAGATTAGTTGTATGACAATGTCGGGTCGAGTGTATCCTCCAATGAGGACAGCTACTCGTTACAATCTAGTTAGGCCTCTAACTAGATAACGTCTTTCCTCTTAAGACGTTTGTGGTAGTTCCGCGTAACAAACGTCGCCGCAAGTGCATTTGGGTGATTTTCCAGCCTTCTCTGGTACTTTTGTCTGGAGGTCTCAATTTCCTCTCTCACAGTATTCATATTGAGATTTTTGTGGATTTCGGAATTAGTAACGAACCAAGGGACGTGTGCTATTGTTCTTAATATACATTGAAACAATGACGCAAGGGCTCTCGCTTCCAGGTCCCATGGAAGGGTTCCGGCTAAGAGACATGCAGCCTCTCCGGAGATCGTGCGGTACCCCCGTATCGTTTTGACGGCCAAGGTTCGCAGTGGTCTGTTTAACAGAGTCGCTTTCACCCTGACTGCCAAGATTGGATAGATATCCACCCATACGGGAGCTCTATATAAGGCCATTCTCCGCACGATCCCCAGGTACAGTCTCCTGCAGGAGTTTTTGAGGGTCCTAAATCAAAATTCGGTCTCGAACAAAACCTGCTCCTTTTAGATTGATAAATGCCTTAATAGAAATAGTCGCTTCGCTCAATTGCATGCTGCAGCGCAGTACCACGGCAGCGACCGCAACTCCTAGTTATAAATGACACGCACCTTGAATAAAATACTAGGACTACAGAACTACATAAGCACTCTCGAAATCACATTCGAATCTCGATCCGTTTAGTTTATTTAAATGTGTCAACAGGTGCACCGAGTATAGATGAAAATTATTGTCCATTATAAAAGACACAATCCTCAAATGTACCAGGAATACATAACAGCATAAGAACCTTCAAGATTTTAAATTCAGTGAAAACCAATTGAATGTTTGAACTCATTATTCTGAAAAAGTACCAGGCGATCATAACAGAATAGGAGGTTCTGGTTGTGAAAATGAAAAAAATGTATTGTTTGATAACTGGTTTTGAAACAGTGAAAAAAAATCCATATTCATAATCAGTTATGAAATCTTGGTTATGAACGTGGACGAAGAGATTGATCCTCTTGTCCAATTATAATATTATTAGAGAGAACAGCCGGCTGTTCTCTCTGAGACAGTCTTGATAATGCCTCGTTTAGAGGCGAAACAATTGTCGACGTTTTGTTGTCTTTTTTAATTCTACGGAAAACAATGCTATTACAAATTTAAAAGGTTTAAAATATTTTTTTAAAACATTTTACTTACCATTGCTTTGTCACGGATTTTCGCCAAGTAACGCCTGATTCTATCCAATATTTATTATTATTATGCCAGTAGTATGCAAATAGGTAAGTTTATATTCAACTGTACTTATATTCATATAATGGAACTAATGGGATTAGATTGAAAAGGTATTCTAGTTCCATGGAACTACTGGGAGAAAAAAAATCCAGTAGTTCCATAATGGAACTAGAGAATGGAACTACTGGGATACGGCCAAATTGTCATTATACGCTACCTACTTTTTATATATTTTTTTTTAAGTCGTCACTTTGTGGAAAAAGTATGGTGCTATAGCTGCCCATAAATTAACTTCGGTGGCGTGATCGGTAGTGCATCGGCTTGCGACTCCAGTCTCAGGTTCCATTCCTGGGTCGAATCAAATCATAGATATAGTATGTAGAAAGATACACAAAGATATTTGAGACGATCCCAAAATAAAAATGCAAATGTGTGGGTGAAATAGAGTTGTGTAGGGTGACATGTTCAACAATGAAACACTAAAATTTCTGAGAGTCGTAACTCAGTTATTTATAACCATAAAGCTACAATTTTTTACACAGAGGTCGAGAATTTAATTGACTAACGAACTGTGTACTCAGTTTATCTCAAATAGTTATAGAAAATCTACCAGATGTTGTTTTTTAAAAAATGAGAAATGTTTCATTGTGTCCATGGGTGTGTACACAATAAAACACCGTATGTTCATCAATGAAACGGTAAAATTATTGTTGAAATTTCACTTAATTGAAAAAGAAAACCAATTAAATATTATTAAATAGATTTATTTATTATTACAAATAAATAATATTACCCAGAGATATTATGGTCACCCGACGACGGTGAGTGAACTCGACGACTGAAAATGCCTACCTACCTGCGCGCTTTAACACGTGCTGTGTAGGTTTAAACTGCAAACAGACGTTTCTATATGTAAAGATATTTAAAGAGATAAATAATTACCAAAGTAATTCTACTTTAATTTATCTAGGTATGTACAATGAATCAATCCTAGTACACAATCAAACAGTTTCATTGTGTCCATGTTGAAACGTTTCATCGTGGACCATCTCGGGATTTGCTAAAAAAAAAGCACTAAATATGAACTCTTTGGTTATCAAAGTAGGCTACAAGAATCTTAAATATATGCTTATTCATACGTAATACACAAAAATAACCAATTGTAGTACACATAAGACTAGGGAAAATATCAAAGTAAAAAAAAAACTTACTTTTTTAGATGAAAATTGCAAATATGCTCCGCAAACATGTTTCCGCCACGAAGTACGGCACCTGTCTAGTTCCGTGGGGGGCGCTCATAAAGAGCTACTTGCACACTGATTTGCACGGTTTGGTAATGTCGCATTTTTGAAATATGGCGATGTTTCATTGTGTACACTTGTTTCATTGTTGAACATGTGACCCTACACTATGAAATACGCAAAATATCGATAGTATTGAGTGTTATTTCTAAGTACCTAATACAATTAGAATCTCGCTCATCCGTTATAGTTTTCGCTTACCTCTTCTTTTCACATTGGCATTAGTTAAAAAAAAACCAGCCAAGTGTGTGTCGGGTCACGCATAGAATAGGGTTCCATAGTCATGTCATAATAGCCTATAACTCCTGAACTAACAAAGTATAACCCGTTAAATCTGATCTGTTATAGTTTTTCTTTAAAGTTTAATTACATAGACTATCATCATGATTTTGTAAGATTTTTCGAGCCATTCGTTTAGCTTTTAAAAGAAACGCCCCGTTTTAACGAAAATTTGGGTTTAAAGTTTAATATCTATTGAAGGTTATGAAAATAACACTATAAAATATAATATGCAGAGTATATTTACAACACAATAATCACTGAAAAACATTTGAGCGAAGTCCATAAAAATACTATCAGTCACATTTTAAAATCAAATACAGATCTATAAAATATGTCACCGGAGTCGGCCAGCATTACATCATTGAGGTTATAATAAAACCTACAACACGCCCTCTTAATGTGGGACAACTACCAACATATCCTGGACAAATGACTGGTGCTTAAAATTAGGGAGTGCCTTGGTTAACAAGTCAGCAGTCATCTGTTCGGTCGACAAGTACTTTAGTTCAATAATATTATTATCAACTGCTTCGCGAATATAGTGATACCTAATGTCCACATGCTTCGTGCGTTTGTGGAATACCGGGTTAGATGCAAGCTTTGCCGCAGACTGATTATCACTATACAGGGTTACAGCATTATAATACCCCGTAAGTTCGCCAAGCACCGCACGTGCGTATACTTCTTTAGCTGCTTCAGACAAAGCAATGTACTCCGCCTCGGTAGACGAAAGTGCGATACAAGATTGTTTGTAACAACCCCAAGAAATTACATTGCTACCTAACTTAAACATATATCCTGTGTAGGACTTACGATCCGCCCCATTAGCCCAGTCGGCGTCGGTAAACCCATACAAATGAAATTTGTCATGTTTAATATTTTTCTTATACAGTAGACCTAAATTCATTGTGCCTTTCAAGTAACGCAATACACGTTTGGCCGCAGTAAAATGTTCAGCTGTATAACATGTATTATACTGACTAAGAAAACTTACAGCAAATGAAATGTCAGGTCTGCTGATCACAGACAAATACATCAATGAGCCTATCAGCTCTTGATATGGTAGTCTACTATCATAATACTATCTATATATAAGCTATCATAAAACTTCAGACCTACGTCTATGGGCGTCTTAGCAATTTTGCAATCTTTCATATCGAAACGTTCTAACAACTGTTCGATATACGTTCTCTGAGTCAGTTTTAATTCACTACTAGTACGATCTACCTTGATGCCTAGCATATGTTTTACAGCACCTAAATCCTTTATAGAGAAGTGTGATTTTAGTGAGCTCTTCAGCTTATTAGCAAGCTGATTACAATTATAGAAAACGAAAAAATCGTCAACATACAAGGCAATAATAATGATTTGCTTACCAGCTTTATGACTGAAGATACAGCTCTCGTGCTTGCTCTGCGTGAAGCTCTCTGCCAGTAAGACTTGTTTTACCTTATCATACCAAGCGCGAGACGCCTGCTTCAACTCGTATACAGCTTTCTTGAGTCTGTAGACTTTATGCTCATTGCCATGTTTTATAAATCCTTCTGGCTGTGACATGTAAATCTCCTCATTCAAATTTCCTTTTAAGAAAGCAGTTTTTACGTCAAGGTGATCAATCTTCAGATCTAACTCGACCGCTAGAGATAGCAACATTCTCAACGAGCTATGTCGTACAACAGGAGAGTATGTATCCATGTAGTCAACACCAAAAGTCTGGGTAAACCCCTTTGCAACTAATCTAGCTCTGTAACACACAATTTTTCCATGAGCGTCACGTTTTATCTTAAACAGCCAACGATTCTTAACAATGTTCTTGTCTACCGGTCTGTCAACTAACTCCCAGACCTCATGCTTGTTGAACGAATCAATCTCATCCTGCATAGCTTGCCTCCACAGCTTATTATCAGTCGATTGCAAAACCTCCTTGACAGTTGTTGGCTCGTTCAACTCTACCTCGAGTGCAGACATTGTTCCTGGTACTCTCGGCCGCAAATTATAGGCTGGTCCATCATTCTGTGTCTCCTGTGGTACCCCGCCTGTGTCAGTAGATGAGCTTGGCTCATGCTCGTCCGCCTCGAACCAAACTTCAGGCACTGCTGGCATCTCCGCCTCAACCTGAACGTCAACATTCGGTACCGTTGGCATCTCCGCCTCTATATCTACATTTTCCACAGCAAGCTGTTCTCTCGTATGGCTTTCCTCAATAAAAGGCTCGTAATCACACACCGGGAAGAACATCTCCACAGACTTCTTGACAGTTGACCCTGGGAAGATGGTTTCATTAAAAACAACATCACGACTACGAAATACTGTGTGTTTCGCTAAATCATACAGCCTAAAGCCATTTGTTTCGTAGCCAAGAAATATTCAACGTGTACTTTTTGGTTGAAGTTTATTGCACTTCACTTTGTTAACGTGAGCGTGAGCTTCACAACCAAACACACGTAAATGTTTTAGACTTACTTTCTTGCTAGTCCAGGCCTCCTCAGGCGTTTTTCCTGAGAGCCTTTTCGATGGTGATACATTAATTAAGTATGCTGCAGTACTGGCAGCCTCAGCCCAGAACTTGTGATCTAGGTTAGATGTGTACAACAGGCATCTTACTTTTTCCATGAGAGTGCGATTGAGTCTTTCCGCAGAGCCATTCTGTGGTGCACTGTACGGCACCGTGACTTGGTGGACAATTCCTTTTCCTCTCAAAAAACCCGCAAGTTCCCTGTTCACGTACTCCGTTCCATTATCTGATCTCAAGTTTTTAACTTTATCACCTGTTTGAGTCTCTACTAAATTAATAAAGTCTTTTGAGTAGCGACTCACCTTCGTTTTCAGCTTCAGGAAATACACAAACACCTTCCTCGTATGATCATCCAAAAACGTCAGGATGTACCTCTTACCTCCAAGCGAATTTACCGGTAGTGGCCCACACAAATCAGTATGAATTAATTCCAACCGTTTCGTAGCCACAGACTTTTCAGGATTGCTACGGAAAGGAAAACGTGCCTGTTTGCCTTTCAAACAAACTTCACATGCATCGCCTTTACAAGGGTCGTTCTGAAAACTAATATCATTAGAAACACCCTGCCTCAAAAGCTTCATATTATTGCCACTCAAGTGGCCAAGTCGTTGATGCCAGGTCGTTGTACTAACAGTTAGATTCGCCCTTAGACTGCAAGTCTGAAGTTTATAAGCACCTCCTACGTCATTAACCTTAATTAAAATATCGCTAGAATTCGAAAGTGTACAACTGTGTACAACCATTAGTATCAAAATTTATACTACAACCGTTCTTAATCAATTGAGATACAGATATGAGATTCATAGACAATTTAGGTATATACAACACGTTAGTTAATGTTAAATTATTAAACAACTTAACGTTACCTATACCTGTACATTGTATTTTATCTCCACTGGCAACAGTAACTGAACCACCATAAGATTTAAACTCGGTTATCAAATCTCTCTTGCCAGTCATGTGGTTCGTCGCTCCCGAGTCAATATACCACGAAGAATCAGTGTCCGCTACAGTAGGTACTATATGCCGAAAAGACGCAATTACCAGAAGAATTTCTTTCATTCCGACAGTCTTTCTTCAAATGCCCTTTTTGTCTGCATTTCCAGCACCACGGTTCTCTCTTTCTATCATGCACATCCTTCGATCTCGACTCTACATTGTGTTGCAGCGCTTTTCTCGTCTTGGAGTCACTCGTAGTAGCGCCTCTTCTTGTTGAATACAAACACTCATCCGAATCTCCACGAGTAGTCCAACGTTGATCCTGTAGGAGCTTTGATTTTACTAAATCAGCAGTAATATTAGCTCCTGAATGCTCTAGTGCCATGATCATAGGCTCGTACTTCTTCGGCAAACCTTTGAGCATCAGCGCACCAAGAAAGTCGTCATCAACAACCTTGTTCATATTCGCCAATTGCTGAGCTAATGACAATACTTCATTGACGTAAGCTTCCATGCTGCTGAAGTTCTCCATTTTGACGGCGCACAGGTTCTGGAGTACGCGAACTCTTGAACCGAGTCCTTTATCATCGTACGCACTCGCCAGTGCATTCCAGGCATCATTAGCCGTGTTCGCCGATATTAAATGTGAAAAACATGATTTTTCTACGCTAAGACAAATTTTTGCTTTTGCCATTTGATCGCGTCTGATTCGCAGATCCTGTGATGTTGTGTCATTTTTTTCATTTTCACTTACACACGGCCAAAGGTTATCCAGAACTAATGCATTTTGCATCAAAAATTTCCACTGAACATAATTTTCTCGTCCACGGAGTTTTTCTATCGCAAAATTATAATTCTTTTCAGACATTTCGAACGTTGGAGGAATTGCTGCCCATAACCTATTGAAGGTTATGAAAATAACACTATAAAATATAATATGCAGAGTATATTTACAACACAATAATCACTGAAAAAACATTTGAGCGAAGTCCATAAAAATACTATCAGTCACATTTTAAAATCAAATACAGATCTATAAAATATGTCACCGGAGTCGGCCAGCATTACATCATAGAGGTTATAATAAAACCTACAACAATATCTCGAAAACGGATTCTAAAATCAAAAAGTTGTTATTGCAATTTCTTAATATTTTTAAAACACCTATCTAATCATACTCCACACGATGGGGCTGGCGGTAGAAAACAAATCATTTTCACTTTATATGTAGTTAGGTAGGAGAGGCAACCAAAAAAATTGTTTCGTTAATACTCAATACATTTATTGCTTCCATAATGTGGTACAGATGTTAAAATAGGTAAAGTTACAATTATGGACCCTGTCGGGCACAGCACAATGTTTGTCTGGAGAGAGGAGGAATTTTATTTTATTTATTTATTAATTACGCATAATTTTATTTCATTTAAGGTTTTCGTTGGTTATTTTTATGAATTAGATTACGTTTTTATTTTATTATTATGATGTAGGTATATAAATTTCAATTTTGGTACATTTAATAGAAATAACAATCTGATTCTTGGATGTCACAAATATCGCAATTCAAATATATCTAAATATCCTGGTCATCAAGGCTACTTACACAAAAGTCATATTAACAACTAGCAACCCTTAGCGCAAGTTGCGAAAGTAATTTTTTTTTTTTTTACTTTTTGTCAAATTTCTAATCTTATCGCACCACTTGAGACCACGACCTTTCCAACGGTGTGCCACACTTTACTGTGCGACTCTTAGTTAAGCGGCTTCAATGGCGTATTATATATATATGTCACACCCAACTAATTCCTAATGTCATTCATTACATTCCTAATGTTATTCACAATCTCAGACTAAAAGAATAACATAGACGGAACATGTAGAATAAACACGTGAAGCCAAATGACACTTTCAATGTGTGCGTGTGACTCCGATTTCCGTGTACCGATACCACTAACGGCGTGTGCGTAATGTTGCCAGCAAATGAAAAAATCTCCTAAAAATCTATATAGTGGACATATGGAAAGTTAATATTTGCTATAGTAAATGTTATCTGCAATTATTTTGTCATTTACACAAATGATTATTATGATAAGTGCCTAAAATGGGGAAGTGTTAAAATAAATAAAAACGTGATAAACACTGAGTAAACACACTTTAATTACTAGCTTTCAAAAAAATTCTCATAATTAAAATAATCCTTTTTAAGATGAATGAACAAAGCTTCATTCCAGTGTAAGTACAAAGTACAGTCAACAACAAAAGTTGATTAGCACAAAAATATTTATTATTCTTTTTTACATCCCAATGCATGTGCCACAGCAATGTACAAGTAATTTTAGAATCCCCAAGGACAAAGTTAATATATTTCGTGTTTTGTTTATGATTATGTGATCGGTTTAACAGCTATTAGTGATCAACAGATAAGAATTATTGGTTAAGCTACTTTTGTCGTTGACTATACATGAAGTAGATATCAATAGTCGTTAGGTTAAGACTGAGGCCTTCGTAGTGTTAGACTGAAATTAAACTACTGACACAGTAACATAAATATATTGGATCAGAACACAGGCTGGGAGGTCAGACAGCGGTCAATTCCAAGATTGCCGAAATACCCAAACCACGAATTAAGTAGATCCCGGACACAAATGTGATCGGGAGTTCGGGACTAACGCACGAATGATGATGATGATGATTAGAAACATCGAGGTTGTCAACATTGATGACACTGATTTTTTTTACTCAGTACTTTATAAATTCCCATAAATACTGCTAAATATTTTGTGGAAATGATGAAAAAATTATGGCAACTCTGTATGATATGGCGGAGGTTTTGTGTTCCTAGTTTGTGCAACTAAAATATTTAGAAAAATGTTATGAAATCTAATAAGAATTAGTTAATTACTTATGAAACGATAATCCAGCATTCTTTCTATGAATAATTGAAGTGTTTTTACACCTTTTCACCACACAATACGGCATATTTATAATATTTTGTTCAACCGTGATCGCACGTGCGTACACACTCGCTGCTCACAAAGGAGTGCGAGCGGAATGGTATCCCATTGCTATATAGTATCCCTTTTGGCGGCTTCACTCGCTAGTTCTATTCGTTCCGTCTATGTTATTCTTTTAGTCTGAGTTCACAATTTACACAATACAAACACTAATATATGTTTAATGAAAACAATGTTTACAAAAATGTCAAATTAGTTCATAATGTCATTACATTTATCTATTGAACAGTTCATACATAAACATCCCGGTTATAAGAAATATAATAGATATTATATGTCAATCCAAAACACCCAAATGTCATTACATTCACAATTCTCAGTAGGCACATACAAACATTAATAGAATATAACAGATGTATTAGTATTGATGTATAGTTTTACAAAAATATACTAAAGTTGAACATTTTATTCTTTAAGTACCTACTCTACCTATTTTATTCAATTCCTTCTCTTAGAAGGAGTGCAGTTATTCATAAACCAATTGCAATTATTTATTTCATGTCAACATATTTTAAATTATTGAATGTTATTTATTATTATTTGGAATTAAGCATTATTAATTGATTATTTATTTAATTAATTAGATTTTGTATACCATCCTATTTGTTTAATAATTATATTATACAATGTATGGTAGTTAGGTAAGTATGGTTAGTTTTTGTCATCTAGGTAATCCTGTACACTATAATAGCTTTTACTTAGGTATTAAAAAGTTTTTTAATGCATTAATGAATGTGTTAATTTTTTCTTCGTTTTTTATTGATTCTGGCAGTTTATTATATACCTTTATCGACATGATCAAGGGACCCTGGGAATACATTGCTAGCCTTGATGTAGGCAGGTTTAGTCTATTTTTATGTCTCAGTGTATATCTAGCTTGCAAGTCTTCCCGGGTGGTGTAATGCTCAGGGTACTTCCGGACAAACTTACATATTTCCAAAAATAGATGCATGGCAAGGTTAATATTCTTAGGTTTTGAAAATGAGGCTTACAGGTGTCCGTTACATCTATATTGACTAAAATTCTCACAAGCTTTTTTTGTTGAGTAAAAATGTTAGATGCATCTGTACTATTCCCCTACAAAATGACGCCATAGCTTAGCCAAGAATATGCATAGGCATAGTAGGTGACTATTGCTGTCGCCAAATCAGTAGTTTTCTTGACTTCCCGTAGAGCGAAGGAGAATTTTGATATTTTTGCTCTTATTTTTTTGCTATGACACTTCCAGTTGATGTGAGTATCTACGGTTAAACCTAGCAGCTGAAATTCATTAAGTACCTCTAATTTGACATTATTAAAATTAATATTGATTGATAGTGGTTTCTTTTGATGAGGATGAAAAGGTAGTATTTTTGTCTTGTCATAATTTATTTCTAAACAGTCAGCCATCCAGAGAGCAGTTCTTTTTAAAATTGAATTTAATTTGTCATTTAAGTTTAAGTTGCTCTCACTAGTTATTAGTAGGTAGGTATAGAGTTGTCATCCGCAAATAAAACACTTGGTTCTTTTAGGGCTTTGGGCAGATCATTAATGTAGATTAGGAACAATAAGCACCCTATCACGCTACCCTGGGGTATGGATGCTCTTACATTCAATTTACCTGATCGGATTCTCTCTATTTCGCGATTGGTTTGGTTGAAAAATTCAATCTCCACCAGTTGTTTTCTGCCCGCTAAGTATGATGAGAGCCACATATGAGCCTGTCCCCTTATACCCATTCCGTAAAGTTTATCTAACAGTATTTTGAACTGAACCTTGTCATATGCTTTGGTCATATCAAGCAGTACACCCGCAGCATATTTTTTGTTATTTATAATATTAAGAGCTTCCTGTATGAATTTGTAGACAGCCAAGGTTGTAGATTTGTTCTTACGAAATCCATTTTGGCAATCATCAAATAGTTGGTATTTTTCACAGAAAGAGTATATTCTATTACACATTATTTTATTATAGCTCTTGGTCACCGTTACTAATATACAATATTTATGCAAAGTTTAATTTTTCTAGCTTTAACCGTTTAGGAGGAAAACCGAGAATGGACAGACGGCCGGACGGACATGACAAAACTTTTCTTTAAGTTAGTTTAGCATTTAGGATATTAAATATTAAAAAGTCTTTTTTTCATTGGTAGGTACTATAACCATGAAACTGTTCAGCTTGGTGAAAACCGCATCAAAATCCGTTGCGTAGTTTTAAAGATCTATGCATATGTAGAGACGGATAGACTTTGTTTTATTGAGCTCCCATACAGCGACTCCAATGCGATTAAATGTAACGCTGTATCTCAGTAACTACTTAGCGGACTCTAGAAATTTTTGAAGTAAATTAAACTAGATTTAAGTACAAAAAATGTGACGGTGTCAGAAATTAAAAAAAAAGGCGCCAAAAAATATTTATTTGAGGAACCAAAATTTAGGCTTATTCCACTTTTCCCCGTTGACAATCCCCGTTGATGGGGATTAGTGAACTTTTTGTTCACTATTCCCCGTTAACGCAAAAATTTGATTTAATGGGGATTAGTGAACAAAAACTTCACTAATCCCCATTAGGTATGTTAAAAATAAAATAATATAAATGAATCATCTATTTTTTATAAGGTAAGGACTGAATTATTTATTGTCTAGTTGTGTATTTATAATGTGTTATAGTTCAATATCTCACCAATCGATGGCGCTATATGATTTACCTGAATCACGATAGTAAAGTTTACCGTCACTACCCCTCAGGAGCAGTTCACCAGATTCTCGATTCACCAGATTCGCAGTTAACCAGAAGTATAATCAAAAGCAAATTAAATTTATATATATTAACAACAGAAAATAGAATTAATTCTAAAAATTATAAAATAAAAAGGGTTTTGCTCCGCTGTACCACTGGTATATACCACGTAGTTCACAAATGTTAAAAATGTATTCAACTGTTCTACTGCAGATATTATGATGCATGCACTCTAGTGAATCCCACTTTCGATTCGTTCTCACTATTTCTACTAAACAGTTCTACCGTAGAACGACTGGGAACTTTTTTCCCACTAGTTCTACTATGTTTGATGGAACAAAAAAGTGGACCATAATATACAACTTACCCGATTGAATGTTTGAACTCATTATTCTGAAAAAGTACCAGGCGATCATAACTGAATAGGAGGTTCTGGTTGTGGTTAATGTTTTGGTTTTATAACCCTTTAAAATATTATTATTTTATGACTTTATAATATGGTCAGTCTCTCTAATCTTGAAGGCTCTCGTGTTGTTATGTATTCCTGGTACATTTGAGGTTTGTGTCTTTTATAAATGGCCAGTCATTTTCATCTGTACTCGGTGCACCTCAAAAAGTACCAGGCGATCATAAAAAGTGCAGTGCATATTGTACAAAGAGTACCTTTTATGATATTGTAACGCCATCTCGTAGCGAGTAATAAGACTACCAAACTCGGCGCCATCTAGTAGCAAATCGCAGTACTACTACGTAACGTCTTTCGGGAATGTTCTGTCAAGGTACTTCTATGTAACGTGTTATCTAGAAGCATCTCGAAGGTGTGGAATGTTCGCGATATTTCTTCCGTGAAAATTCCAGAGTAATCTAGAGTAATGACCGCACTATAAAGGCGGAGCACTTCGGTGGCGGATCATCAGTATTTCCAGAGCGATAATACGAGTTATACCTGCGAGTTCAAGTGCGATTAAAAGTGTTTAGTGAAGCTTTATAGTGAAGTGTAAATTAGTGGTGTAATAAATAAAGTGTTTTGTGGTTTGACCGGCATTTCCATTCCGTAGAACCCCGGCTCGTAACAATTGGTGTCAGAATTGGGGATTTGGACAATGCCGGTGTTACCGAAAGAAGACACAGAGGGCGTCCGTACCAGGGGTCAGCGCCAGCAGGAGTTGGACAGCAGGCGCTTCGGAGGTAATACGCCGGAGAGGTTGGGTGGTCAGGAGCAGCCAACGGTGGAAGCAGGCCCGCCCACGGTATCTCCAGCGCCAGCACCTCCAGACTTTGCTGCGCTGATGGCGATGCTACAGGAGCAAGCCCGTCGCCAGGAGGAGCAGGCCCGCCACCAGGAGGAGCAAGCCCGTCGCCAGGAGGAGCAAGCCCGTCGCCAGGAGGAGCAGGCCCGCCACCAGGAGGAGCAAGCCCGCCGGTTGGAAGAACAGCTGCTGCGGGACAAGGAGGAGCAGGCACGCCGCCAGGAGGAGCAGGCACGCCGCCAGGAGGAGCAGGCACGCCGCCAGGAGGAGCAGGCCCGCCGGTTGGAAGAACAGCTACTGCGTGACAAGGAGGAGCAGGCACGCCGCCAGGAGGAGCAGGCACGCCGCCAGGAGGAGCAGGCCCGCCGGTTGGAAGAACAGCTGCTGCGTGACAAGGAGGAGCAGGCACGCCGCCAGGAGGAACAGACGCTCCTCATGAAAGATCTTCGAGCGACTTTTGGCAAGGAGATGAATGTGATGAAGGATCAAGTTCATCATGTTGAGAACCGCATCACGGAAGCCGAAACTCGGATTGAAGATGTAAAAAACCAGATTACAGATGTGAGGAAAGAGCTGGGAAATCTGAAAGCTGGAGATGGGATTGCGACTTCCTTACCTGCCGTACCTTCAGCGCGTGGATTTAAAGTACCGCCATTCGATGGGACATCTTCATGGTCAGCCTATAAAAAGCAGTTTGAAGCCGTTAAGAAGGCAAACGGGTGGAGCAAAGCCCAGGCCATGACTGCGCTTACATTGGGTTTGCGAGACAAGGCGTTAACCATCCTAGAAGCTCTCGGAGACGATGTTTCCTACGAGCAGCTACTAGAAGCCTTGGAAACCAGATACGGTGACGCTCACCTGGAACACGTGTATCGTGCGCAGCTGAAGGATCGTGTCCAGCGCTCTGGTGAAAACTTGCAACAGTGGGCCCTGGAAGTTGAGAAGCTGGTACGGAAGGCATACCAGTCCGTACCTGCGCTCATCGATGGGAATCTGGTGCAAGTATTCATCGACGGCATCCACGACCTGGAAGTCAGGGCCGCTGTCAGACTCGGGCACCATGAGACTCTCAAAGACGCCTTGGCTCATGCTTTGGAGGTCGAAGCCGTACGGAAGGATCATCGATCTCACCGTGTCAGGGAAGTTGTAGCATCACCGGCTCGCGACCGTTTCACGAGGTATAGCCCTAGGTGCTACACATGTGGTGAGAGGGGCCACCTTCGATCCAGTTGCCCAAAGCGGACTGCTGAAAGAGAAGAAAGTCGTTCCCAAGAGGATAGGGTGGCTAATGTCACCGCCCAGCAACAGGAGGGAAACGAATAAATGCCAGGACTGCGGGGCGGGTGCTGGCTGATTTTAGAAGAGCCCCAAAGGTTTCGATCTCACAAACCCAGGATGGGAACAGCCTGATCATCAAGGGCGAGGTAAATGGAACACCATGCAAGCTGACAATAGATACTGGAGCATCTCGCACGGTTGTCAGTTCCCGACTTGCAAATCGGTTCCTTGGTGACTCTGCAAACCGTGACCGCATCAACTTGGTAACGGCCACGGGTCAGCGCATACCCGTCCGAGGAGAGAAAGAGATGCAGTTAAAGTTGGGCAATGGAATTTACCTGCATAATGTCATCGTGGCTGACATAATGGACGACTGCATACTGGGCTTAGACTTTATGAGGAAGAACTCTTGTGAGATCGACGTCAAGCAAGGAGCGATGAAATGTGGTCAAGAGGAACTTTTCATGGAAGGAGCGTTATCAGGAAAAGTGTACAGCTTGAAGAAGGTCGTGCTTCCTGCCAGATCAGAAACGACTGTACCAGTTAGTCTCCCTCAGAATTCTGGGCGAACACATCGATGTGTACTCATAGAAGGGATATACAATGAACTTCCATGGAAAATGGCCCGAACTCTGGTAAGAGCCAATGAAGCCTCAGTGGTACGTGTGCTGAACCTTAGTGATAAGGAACACGTGATAGAAAAGAGCACATTGATTGGCACTTGCGAAGAAGTAGATTGGATGCGCCGATGCCAAGAGTTGAGTACTGGGAACATCGTCAACAAGGACGCTAGAAACAACGTGTTGACACTTTTAGAAGACTGTCGTAACATCTTAACGAAGAATGAAATGGACAAGGCTAAGAAGATGTTACTCAAGTACGCCGATATTTTCTCTTCGAGTGATGCTGACATTGGGAAGACTGGATTGGTTCAGCATAGAATCAATACAGGAAATGAGGCACCCATCCGTCAGCGACCAAGGAGACTGCCAGTAGCACGAGAAAAGGAAGTTGAGACCATGATTGAAGGAATGGTAAAAGATGGTGTGATAGAACCATCGTCAAGTCCATGGTGCTCACCTGTAGTGCTGGTGAGGAAGAAAGATGGCAGTATGCGGTTTTGTGTCGACTATCGTCGTCTGAACGACGTTACGAAAAAGGACAGCTACCCTTTACCAAGGATCGATGACACGTTGGACATGCTGACAGGGGTGAAGTGGTTTAGCACGCTAGACCTGAAAAGTGGCTACTGGCAAGTTGAAATCGATCCGAAGGATAAAGAGAAGACTGCATTTTCCACAGGAAAGGGTTTGTGGCAGTTTAAAGTTATGCCATTTGGTTTATGCAACGCCCCGGCTACTTTTGAAAGATTAATGGAAATTGTACTCGCCGGATTGACTGGAGACGCCTGTCTTGTCTATCTAGATGACATTATCATCGTGGGCCGTACGTTAGAAGAGCATCTTCAAAACCTGGAACGCGTGCTTGTAAAGATCCGAAGCGCGAACCTGAAGCTCAGCCCGAAGAAGTGCTCATTCCTCAAACGGCAAGTAAGCTTCCTAGGCTACGTAGTGTCTGAAGATGGTATCCGCACGGATCCAGAGAAAATCATCGCCGTCAAGGATTGGCCGGTTCCAAAGGATAAGACGCAGGTCAGAGCATTTTTGGGTTTGTGCTCATACTACCGGCGATTCGTCCAGAACTTTGCGGATATTGCTAAGCCCTTACACAAGCTCACGGAGGAGAAGCGACAATTCTGTTGGGACGGAAGCTGCGGCATCGCATTCCAGGAGCTAAAGAATCGTCTGTGCAATACACCTATTTTGGGTTATCCTGATGCGGAAAATGAATTTATAGTTGACACAGACGCAAGTGATATCGGACTCGGAGGTGTGTTATCTCAAAGGAAAGGAGATCGAGAGGTCGTTATAGCCTACTTCAGCAAATCCTTATCGAAACCTGAAAGGAATTATTGCGTCACGAGGAGAGAATTACTCGCCGTGGTGAAGACATTGCAGCATTTCAGCAAATATTTACTAGGGCGAAAATTCCTTATACGTACCGACCATGCTGCATTGAAGTGGCTATTACAATTTAAGAATCCAGAAGGACAAGTCGCCAGATGGATTGAGCTATTACAGGAATATGACTTTGTAATCGAACATCGCAGTGGGAGATCCCATGGCAACGCAGACGCATTGTCAAGAAGACCTTGCCCTGAAGACTGTAAGCACTGTGCCAAACAGGAGATAAAGGAAGCCATACCTGTGAAGATGCTTAAAACGGATCTGAGCGACGAATGGAAAGAAAGCCTACAACATGCTCAACAGGACGACGCAGACATCAAGCCAATATTTGAGTGGATTAAAGCAAGTGCTCCTAAACCCATGTGGAGTGACGTCGCTTCAATGAGTTCAATCACAAAAAGTTATTGGGCGCAATGGGACAGTTTAGTTATTCAGGATGGAGTCTTGTGCCGCAAATGGGAAAATGCTCGAGGAGACAGCTGTCATTTGCAAATGGTCGTCCCTAAAGTTAAGGTCCCAGATGTGCTACAGCTCTACCATAATGGATGTTCAGGGGGCCATATGGGAGTAAAAAGGACTCTGTTGAAGATACGTGAGCGGTTTTACTGGATCCACTGTCGCGACGACGTTGAGGACTGGTGTCGCAAATGTACGAGTTGTGCTGCTGTGAAAGGACCTCATACACGGAGCAGAGGTGCACTGAAACTGTATAACGTTGGGGCACCATGGGAAAGGATAGCCCTAGATGTTGCGGGACCGTTTCCTGAAAGTGAAAGCGGAAACAAGTACTTCATGGTTGTGATGGATTATTTCACGAAGTGGCCAGAAGTCTTCGCTATACCTAATCAAGAAGCTACTACGGTCGCAGATAAATTAGTTCACGAAGTCTTCTGTCGTTTCGGGGTGCCTCTAGAAATCCATAGCGATCAAGGAAGAAATTTTGAATCTCAGGTGTTCCAGGAAATGTGTCGGGTCATGGGTACTCACAAAACCAGAACGACCTCTTACCACCCGCAGTCAGATGGAATGGTGGAGCGATTTAATCAGACATTGGAGAGATATCTGGCAAAAGTTGTGGAAAGCAGGCAAAAAGATTGGGACAAGCACATCCAACCGTTTCTTTTGTCTTACCGAAGTGCGGTTCACGAAAGCACGTCAGTGACACCAGCTTATGCGAACTTTGGAAGAGAATTACGGTTGCCTGCCGACTTACTAACCGGTATACCACCTGACGCTCCACGCAATATCACTGATTATGCGAATGACTTGCGCAGCAGGATGAATGACATTTATGAGCATGTCAGACAATCAGGTCAACAAATGTCTGAAAAGATGAAGACCCGTTACGACCGAAAGACAAACAATAAGAGTTTCGATGAAGGTTCGTTAGTGTGGTTACATAACCCAGTCCGCAGTAAAGGGAAGTCTCCTAAGCTGCAAGCTAAATGGGATGGACCATACCGAGTTGTGACCAAGATTAACGATGTCACTTACCGAATACGGAAGAGTCCAAGAAGTGCGCCAAAGATAGTTCATGTGGATCGATTGGCGCGATATTATGGGCCTGACAATGCTCGGGACGAGCATGTCTTAGGAGGGGGCAGTGTAACGCCATCTCGTAGCGAGTAATAAGACTACCAAACTCGGCGCCATCTAGTAGCAAATCGCAGTACTACTACGTAACGTCTTTCGGGAATGTTCTGTCAAGGTACTTCTATGTAACGTGTTATCTAGAAGCATCTCGAAGGTGTGGAATGTTCGCGATATTTCTTCCGTGAAAATTCCAGAGTAATCTAGAGTAATGACCGCACTATAAAGGCGGAGCACTTCGGTGGCGGATCATCAGTATTTCCAGAGCGATAATACGAGTTATACCTGCGAGTTCAAGTGCGATTAAAAGTGTTTAGTGAAGCTTTATAGTGAAGTGTAAATTAGTGGTGTAATAAATAAAGTGTTTTGTGGTAGTTTGACCGGCATTTCCATTCCGTAGAACCCCGGCTCGTAACAATATTGTAGTTCGTCATACTAATACGAATTTTCTGTTTGATAGTACAATATCTGGTTACCTGCGAATCTGGTGAGTTGAGAATCTGGTAAGTTGCGAATCTGGTGAATCGAGAATCTGGTGAAGTGCTCCTGAGGGGTTACTACATATGTATGTACCAAAGCTTTAGTATTAAACCAAATTAAATTTAATTTACGCCTAACCTAACCTTTTAATAAAATCAGTACCTACATAGGTATTCGCCAGATGCATTAGTTCTGTTTGTTTGATAAAATCACAGAGCTATTATTATACCTATTAAAATTTATAATAATTATTAATTGGAAATGTTACTTACTATTAAAAAAAATTACTTTCTAATACTTAGTAAAATCACAGATTGTTACAATTATCAATTAGAAATATAACTTTACTATACCTCGTACAATCACAGATTATTATAACAATCACATTCTCAAGTTTTTCTAAACAGTGGCCAATCGTAATTTCGCCATTAATGAGCTCCATTTGGACCTCCTGTATATACTTGTCGCGATTACTGCTTTTCTTTGTTTTTTCCGCTATACCGTTACTTTGAGAAACCCCCAATGCAAGAACTTCGTAATACGATGCATCTTCAGCCAACGCTGTGAGGAGCTTCAGAATATTGGGTCTCTTTTTTAACACGCGCTTTTTTATTTTATTGTTCCAAGCTTCGATTAAATTAGTAGTGCGATGGGTCTGTCCAAATACACACCATATTTTAATAAAGTCGTCTCGTAACCATTGTCTGAGCATGTACTGTCTGAACTCCTTGCTATTATCATCGTCATCAGGGCTTTGAGAGGCAACATAGAACCAACCCGCAATGATGTTTTCCGATGGTAACAAGGCCAAGGCGGCGCTAAGTGCAACTTGTCTTCTGGTTAATTTGTCCTTTGTCAGTCCGAAGTTGTTTTCCTTTCTTCCATATTGCCTGGGTGAAATGGAAATAAAAGCCACTAATAGATGCATTTACAAAAACATTTTGCATTGCGTTCATTGGCGCCACTTCATAGTCACATTTAAATATTTCTAGATTCCAATCAGGTAATGCAGATTTTAGCATACTAAACAAAATTTCATATGCTTGTTGTTCTGAAAAAGTACCAGGCGATCATAACAGAATAGGAGGTTCTGGCTGTGAAAATGGAAAAAATGTATTGTTTGATAACTGGTTTTATTCTGAAAAAGTACCAGGCGATCATAACAGAATAGGAGGTTCTGGTTGTGAAAATGGAAAAAATGTATTGTTTGATAACTGGTTTTATTCTGAAAAAGTACCAGGCGATCATAACAGAATAGGAGGTTCTGGTTGTGAAAATGGAAAAAATGTATTGTTCGATAACTGGTTATGAAACAATGAAAAAAAAAACCATATTCATAGCCTGGTACTTTTTCGGAATAATGAGTTCAAACATTCAATCGGTTTTCACTAAATTTAAAATATTTTTTTAAATCTTGGAAGGCTTTTATGTTGTTATGTATTCCTGGTACATTTGAGGTGGACGGTGGAAATTTTATATTCCCACGTAACACCCAGGTGGTCACAGGTGGCCCGCTGTAAAAAAAAACTTTCCACGGTCCACCCAGGTGGTCTCAGCAGGTGAACGGTGGTAAATAAGCGGATTCATTTATTTTATCTAATGGGGATTAGTGAACTTTTTGTTCACTAATCCCCATTAAATCAATTTTTTGCGTTAACGGGGAATAGTGAACAAAAAGTTCACTAATCCCTATCAACGGGGATTGTCAACGGGGAAAAGTGGAATAAGCCAAAATTTACATGTTACCTATGGGAGAAATTTCGCGCGCTTTTTGTATCTTTCAAAATATTATCTCAAAATAAATATAAACTCATAAAATTTTTAAATGACTTATTACTGTTACCGAAAACACTCCGCTCAATATGCAGCAGCGCAGGGTGACGCCAGCGTAGCAACACCTATTACCTACTATGTTATGATTTTATGAAATCAAATAATAATTTGTCTAATCTAATCTACTAGGGTGGATTGAAAAGTAATCGGCCTAACCAAGAAAATATATAGGTACATAATAAATGAAATATATTTTTATTTGTCAACGTAATCACCATCAAGTTCAATGCATTTTTGCCATCTCCCTTGCAAGCATTTAGCCCGTTGAAAAAAAAATGATTCTTCCTTAAAGTCAAAATATGCGTCTACTGCTGCTTTGACCTCGTCATTTGTCAAAAATATTTGATCTCCCAAGTGCTTTGTTAGGTTAGGGAACTGAAAAAAGTCTGACGGTGCCAGATCAGGTGAATAAGGTGGATGCGGTAACAGTTCAAAGCCACAGTTGTGAATTTCTGCCATTGATAACAGACGTGTGAACACGAGCGTTATCTTGATGAAACAGAACTTTTCTTCTGATCATTCCTGGACATTTTTCTTTTATTTCCTCTCGTAAACGACGTAGCAAGGTGCAGTAATAACCAGAGTTTATAGTCTCACCCCTTTCAAGATAATCAACCATAATCACACCCTTCGAGTCCCAGAATACTGAAGCCATCACCTTACTTGCCGACAAAATCGACTTAGCCTTTTTGGGGGTGGTGAACCAGGACTTTTCCACTGTTTTGATTGTTATTTTGTTTCTGGTGTACAGTGATGAATCCATGTTTCGTCCATAGTAACAAAACGATTCAAAAAATCACATTCATCAGCTTCTAATAACTCCAAACAGTCGCGTGAATAGTCAATCGCATCCTTTTTTGCTCAAGTGAAAGCAGTCGCGGAACCCACCTCGCAGACACCTTTCTTTTTTTTAGTTCTGCGACCAAGGCCGCGTCCGCTCCAACGTCCGTTGCCGGGCGTCTCTGGTTACAAGCAGAACGTATTTCCAGTGGCGCCCGGAATTCCAGTGGCGCCCGGTCGCAGACACCTTGTGGAAACCCAACACGTTGACTATTATGTTTTGAGTACTAACCAGAAAAACATATTTTTAATACCGGTTTTAGCGATGTCACGCAATTCTTGTTCCCGTGAAATTCACCCTTTCGTTCAATAACTTATGTACTTAGGTACCTACTCGTACTTATTATACCTACTTACACACAGTACGTTCATAAGAGATGCCTATAATCTCGGCTATCTCTCTAATTTTCAATCTGCGGTCTCCCATAATTAAGTCGAGTATTTTTTTAACATTTTCGTCAGTAGTGGACGTCGAAGGCCTTCCAAAGCGGGGTTCGTCTTTCACACTCTCTCTACCACGCTTGAATTCTGGTATCCATTTTTTGACGGATGAATATGAAAGAGCGCAATCCCCTAATGTACTGACCATATCATCATGGATGACTTTTGATGACAGCCCCTTCTTATAGAGGTACTTAATGACGGTATGCTGCTCGATTTGCTCCATTTGCGGAAATGATGTCAGATTGCTTTGTTAATAAATTTATAAAATTAAAACTAATTATCCCACACGTTTCAAACTTCACACAATTAACAGGTTTGAACTGAACTCAATAATATGGGTAGATTTGATTTTTAGAACTAAATGGATCAGTGTTAGGCCGACTACTTTTCAATCCACCCTCGTAATACAATCATTCCGAAAACAGGTGTGTACGTAAAGCATTATACTTCATATTGCCATGGTTTATCGATAAGATAATCGTGACGTCATCAGGTGGTCAAGCCGTATCGTAAAAGGACATTCACCTATTTTACGTTATTTAAGAACAGTTCTTCTTTGTGAATAAGAAATATTACTGCACAATGCAAGGGTAATCAATATACTATGATTAGATCTTTTTACTTATTTGATAAACCCAAGACATAAACAAATATCTGTTATCTAAGAACTAGCAACCCTTAGCGCAAACTGCGCAAGTAATTGGCACAAAGGCCTTTGAAGCCATGCCAAAAATTATCAAAAAAAAAAAAAAATGCGCAAGTAATTTTTTTTTTTTTTTACTTTTTGTCAAATTTCTAATCTTATCGCACCACTTGAGACCACGACCTTTCCAACGGTGTGCCACACTTGACTGTGCGACTTTTAGTTTAGGAGGAGAAGCGGCTTCACTGGCGTATTATATATATAGATAGATTGTTGGAAAATTTTGTTTTTACCTGGGCCCGGCGCCCACTATCGGTGGGCATCGGTGCGGCTCGGTACAGCTCGGGCGCCTTACAGCAGCTTCGGGCGCCTGAGAGCTGCGTCGGGCGACTTCGGGCTGCCTCGGCAGCCGTAAGCATGGCTAAGGACGCCGAGGCTGTCTTCGGGTAGCTCGGGTGGCATTTTCGAGGCCATAGAGTAAGGTAATATATAGGAAAGACGCAGACACGTCGCAGAGCAGTCATTTCGATTGTGTGCTTCAAGCTGTGACCCTCATATTTGAAATCTCAATGAAAATAAATTTTGACAACGCTAAAAAATAGTCATAAATAGTCGTACATGTAAAAAAAATAGTCGTATTATATTTTCGGCGTTAAAGCTATAAGTTAGTGCGGATTATGGCTTGAACGTCAAGCTGTAATCCTCATTTCTGTTGCAAGCAAACGGTATAGCTTATCGAATTGGTTTAGGTTCCAAAAAATAGTCATGAAATAGTCGTAACGACATGCCAAATCTCAGAAATAGTCCTTAAAAGGTTCCAGAGATATAAAGGTAATGGTGAGGATTATGGCTTGAACATTTGAAAACTTCAAATTTCTCCGGAACGCCTGCGATTTTCGGTTTAAAGTTTATGCCAAAAAATAGTCGTATGAAGCTACAATAAATTTGATCGAAATGGCTTTGGGTGCAAAGGGGCTCTACCAACATCTTTAGGGCCCCAGCGACCTCACCTGCTAGTGGCGCACCTGCTGATCAATAGGTGGTACAACAGTGTTGGTCCGGGGGGGTACCACCGTGCAGCTGTGCTAAAGCCCCCCAAGTAACCCAGCCCAGGCTGGGTTGCGTTAGGGGTTCAGCAGCTGCACCGCCGGGCCCGGGGCGATGTATGGTGCAGCAGGCATGGGACCAGTGGGGGCGAAGCAGAGTCGAATGTGGGTGGTGTGGGTCGATTCGCCGGCCAGGGAGACCCTTAGCAACGGCGTTGCCGCGGCCGCCCGCAACACAGTCATGGGGCCCGCCTGGGATCAACTGGTACCAACAGCGGCCACTGTTCACGCTGGCATGAAGGTGTACACCTTCATGCCAGCGTGAACAGTGGTCGGAACTACCCAATGGGGCTCCTACCGAAACACTGTATTAGGCTGGGCGACTCGTCAGCAGTAGATCCAGCAAAGCGGGCGCATGATCTGACCTGTCTGGTATCCGGGTGATCCCGCATACCATCTGGGTCAGATCGTGGGAGAGAGCGAACGCATGGGCGGCCCTACCCGCATGATCAGTCCTGAGGGACCCCAGCCATTCAATGTGATGGCCATTGAAGTCCCCCAGAAACACTAGATCGGCGTTCGGGAACCGCACCTGCGCATCATCAGCCGTCTCGCTGAGGTACTGGAAGAGCTTTGTTGTCTCAGAATCCCCTGTGCGGGAACGGTAGACGCATACGTAGATCTGGCTCATAGAGCCATGGTCTACGTGCAGCCAAAGGACGGAGTTGGAGGGGTTCTCTAGGCAGCGCAACCGGCGGCAGCAAACATCCGCCCTAACGAACACGCACACCCCGGCTTTGTCTCGAAATTGTTCCTCGATGACATAGCCGGGGTAACACAGGTAAGACGTGTCGTCAGGGCGGTGTATCTGTGTCTCCGTGAGGAACATCAGAGCGGGCCGTGCCGTCTCGAGGTGATGGTGGACGGCATCGAGGTTCGCATGGAGTCCACGGATGTTGGTGAACTCCACCTCGAAAAGTGAAGTTGTGGGGTTTCCTGGGGCCGCTGTGGAACGTTTACATTTTTTCTGTTGCACTGCCATTATATAGGGTTGAAGAAGAAGCGTGAAGACAGGGTGACATTTGGTGCAGCAGTAAGTGACAAAACGCAGGGGCTAGCTTCGTCTGGGACCGTGTGGTTAGGTCGGAGCCGACCCGCCGGACAGAAGGGCTACCGGGTTTGGTGATGATGCAAGGCCGCCGCTACCCCACACCGGTTACCACCCGGAGCGGCGATCCCACACCGGTTACCACCCGGAGCGGCGATCCCACATCAGGATTATGCGCAACATGTGGGGCAGCCTCCTGGGGTGGTTGTTTTACTAAATCGTGTATCTCAAAAAGTATTATATGTGCGCCTATGTAATAAACATGCACGTGTACCTCTTAATTTGTGCCTATTTGTGATGTATTGTGATTTAAGAAAATATTGTTAGATTTCGAGTAATCTCACTTTGAAAATTAAACGAAAAACTCTCGTAACTCATAAATAAGTAAACTTATAAGTTCAATGAAAACAGTATTCAGTACTTCTTGACATCTATAATAACCATACAAAGTCTACAAAGACGCATCATTCATTAATAACATTAAAAATTAAAAAGACCGTGTCATAACTTAGACGCCAACATACAAGAAAACGGCAGAATCCAAGATGTGCTGGCATAAACCAAAAATTAGTGACTCCAGTCAACTATCTTGGTTTAAACTTTCAGCTTGGAAAACTTTATACAGAGTGTCCCAAAACTCAACAATAATCTGGGACCGGATGAAAGGCCAAGTTACACCAGTTCTGGGAAAAATAAAAAAAAATCCATATCACTCAGTTCAGCGATAAGACATTTTTTCAAAAAAGTTGAAATTCGACACCCTTGGTCGCATTTTCAAGTCCTGTGATCACCAATGTCACAATTTCGCTGTGATTTTTTAATTTCGTAATCTAGACACAGACAAACAGACAAAAATTCTAAAAACCATTGTTTTGGGTACTATTGCGTTCATAAAGCCCCCCTACAAGTTTCTCTATTATATCTTCGATGTACAGACATCGACCACTTACAATTTTATTATATGTATTGATATATAAGTACCTATGTTTATCAGTAGTCTAAATTCCATAGCACAAGCTTATAGCTTAGTTTGGGCTAGATGACGTTGTGTGAAAATGTCCAAAAATATTTTTTTTTTATAATTTGTCTAGTGTGTTGATTCTAAAAAGGTAATACAATGTGTATTTAAGTATGTGTATTTAAGTATCAACATTAACTTACAGAACAGTAAGCATGGTGAGGATTTTTAGTTTTCAAGTAACATTATAAAAGTTCGTCATGATGATTTTACCTTATCAAGATACTTTACTGCAAACACTATCGGGCCGCCCATCACTCAGGACATTAAATGAAAACCAGATTGTTTTTGTAAAAAATAGTTTACTAGTAGGTAACTTCTAAATGTTCGGAATGTCCTCCGCCAGCAACAATGCATGCATTGCCGAATAAAATACCTTTAAATCCGACGCGCATAAAAAGCCTTTGATCTTCTTAGCCGCTAATTAAATACGATTCTTCCAGGACGCCATTTTTATACCGTTGGAAACTACTACACTATCATAAAAATACGATTTTCTTGTACCTCCAGTTAACGGGTTATCGATTATTAACGACAGACCCTGTAAATATTATAGTATCTAATAATAGTTCTGGCACATTATTATTACTCACAATAACATAACATCATACCTTTGGTCACAAAAGGTCGCTTATGCAACTTTTTTCAAAAATCTATACTTACATAAAAAATCCAGGATACCTACGGCGATACCTACGGTATTTATACCTACTCACCAGAAATGACCTTCAGATTTATCAGGCACATTATTATTGCTAATTATTTCTAACAATAATATAGGCAGGTATTATTTTAACATAGCGAACCAGATTTTAGTTACAACGCGTTGTAACTATGTCTTAGAAAAGACCGGGTTTTATGGTAAAGCATTATACCTACCTATATATTTTGAATGTAATGCTAAAAATATGTGATAATAGGTACCTAGTTGCTTGACCTATAAAGCATTGTTTTTATTAGATGTCTTCTTCATCAAGAAGGCCATGCCATGAGTACGGAAGTGTTTTTCTAAATCTTCGGGCCCTTCGAACTCATCGCGACAAATCCTACATTGATTTTCACGAAGTGGTTCATTTGTCATTTGAACAGCGTCCTGATATTTCATAAGAGCATTTTCATTATAACAGGGCCTATTTCTGATATATTCCTCAGCATCTGTTATATTATGTTCTAGTAATAAATGTTTAGAAAATGTCGGTTTTACTACAAAGTTCTGTCCACATTCCATGCATTGGTAAGCCATACACAAATCTCTATGAGATGACTTCATGTGGTCTTCTAACGCCGATTTTTCCTTGTATTTATCTCCACACATGTTACAAACCAAAAACTCTTCTTCCTGGCTTGATGTGTTAGGAGACGCCGATTTCTCATCTGATGTGATGGGATTGATGGACTTCTCACTGGGCGGGCTGGGCTGTGTGGACTTCTCACTAGATGAGTTGGCTTTAAAGGAGTTTTCACTTGGCAACTTAGGAGGCGTCGTATTCAATTCATTCATAATAATCGAGGATGTGGGTTTGTTCACCAGTCGGTGTTTGCCTTTTTCCGACGTCTTTCGAGTTTTATTTAATCTTGGCCTACCCATCTTTCGGCGTAAATGTGTTTTAGTTAAATACTTCTTGATATTCATTCTGGTAATTAATATTTTAGCGTCCAAACATTTATGACTTTTATGCAGTTCAGCATAATGCTTTTTAATTTCATTCCAGTGTTGGGATATCTGCCTCTGGCATAAGTGACACTGTATAGTAAAATCTTCGACACCATCCTCCGTTACAGGTGTAACATCTGATTCCATAGCTGACGTACATTTAAACGGACATTCACTGGGCAGTGCTACTATTTGATCATATTTACATTTATATGTGAAGCTCCTTTTGCACTGCTCACATCTTTTTACAACACGATATACTCTTTTTATTGATGAGTGCGTTGCCATTGAGGTGTCATTTATTATGGCATTAAGTGCAGTTTCGATAGCATTCGTTTTACTGTGTTTCTTAATAAAGTGTGTCAATAAACCTTGAACCTCTTTAAAAGCTGATCCACAGGCCCAGCACGGAAATATGCTTGAATTTATGTGACTTTTCAAATGGTGATCATTTAATTTTGGATTCTGGAGGACATAGCGACCAGGGCATATATCACATTGATAAAATAACAATGATTTAAGGTTAGCTTTATGTTCTTTTAAATGTTTTTCCATTGTTGATTCATTAAAACACGCCACAACACAGTAAGGGCATTTATGAACTTTTTTCAGGTGGTATTTAGTCATGTGCTCTTTGTAATCGTTGGGATGAAATAGGCAACACTCCGGTACTGAACAATTGAGTCTCGCAGTTGCCCTCATCATTCTAAATCCTTCACAATCATGGTTATAAGGATATTGTATATTTTTGTTAAATAATTGAATTCCACATTCTGGGCAATGGTAAGGATGGACTTTCATATGTAGCCGTAGGTGAACCTTGAGTGCACATAGACTAGGTAATGCAAACAAACACACTGGACAAGAATATACTTCGCTTGTACCTGACATCCAATGACTGGCTCGATCTTTGAAGGCGAGTCCAGTTACAGTGATGTCCATGTTACACTCGTGACAAATTGTTGCTGTAGACGTTTGTGTTACAGTTAATGTACTAGATGTTGCGTTACTCGTTGAAATATTGAGTGAAGCTTCGTCAATATTGTAATGGCTTAGAGGCAAAGGTTCTACTTTCAAATCTGTAACATTGATTGTTGCAGTTTTGAACGCGTGACATCTTATATGCCGAAGTAAATTGCACCGGTTATAAAATACTTTGGATTTATTACAAAACCGGCACATGTAGCTAATTCGCACTGATTTTCGATTGACGTGATCATTGTAACTGGTCTCAAAGAGGAATCTGAAACGAAAAAAAAGTTTATAAGTACTGGAAGAACTGGAGGTTCGGTTCCTACTTCATCATAAATATATGATGAAGTAGGAACCGAACCTCCAGTCACTTGAACAGTTTAGATCAACAAGAACTTTTCAAGGCGAAACTTTTTGTATACAGGTGAATTTTTCAAGTGGGCTTGGATGGCCAAATCCATAGTGTATTAAACGCGAGATTACGGTACTACTTACTAATTCCATACGCGAGATACAACATTTTACCTGCCCACGATCATCATTTAGAAGACGAAATAGTCAGTTCTGTGATTACGAACAAAATTGCCTCAAAATTGACATAAAATATGAATTTTATGAAAATTTGCGAATTACGATTCCCAGCTAGGATTATAGGTTTTAAAAAAATCTAATGATGAGGTTTTAAGTTTCGTCAAAATCGGGCTCGTGACTCCTTTGAGCATTTTTTGCTATTCCTTATAGTTCCGGATTTGGCCATACAAGCCCACTTGAAAAATTCACCCTGTATATCTGAAAATTATGCTGCACTCGTATCTGAAAATTATGCTGCTTTTCTTACAACCAACAAGGGCGTAAAGAGAATTAGTGCTAGTCAAAGTAGTAAAATTTGAAAAATTACAAAATAAATCTCTCTATTTTGACTATACTTTTTCGATCTCAATTAATAAAACCGCCCTCAGTCTTAAACTAAGAGATCAAGTTTTGATTATTTTTTTGTAAAGAATACATTTAGAGCTTTAATTCAAGATTAAACAAAATTTATAAAAATGTGTCGAAGTTGATCAAACATCGATTTAAAATTTTCATTTCCGGTTTACTAGGTAAAATAATTTAAATTAAGAATTCGTAAAAAAAACAAGTTTTAACTTTTTAACTATAAGAATCAATATTTCTAGTTTTATTCAAAAATTCATGACTTCATACTTAGTAAATTTTAAAAGCTCAACAAATAAGCATCATACGAAAAAATAAATTGTGTGTACACATCCATGTCTGCTAGAAGTATAACGTCGCTGCGCGTGCAAAATCACGGAAGAACAGTTTGTAAATACCGCGTATCGTATGATTGTATGATTTTATTTGTTATGCTTTTGTATGATTTTACAGGAGAAAAAAACTGGATATCTTAGTCATTTAACTATGTTTTTCGTACCGAACTATGTCGTAGCTTTTCTGTGACTTGCTTTGTAAAGTGTTGGAAATTGATCCATAACTCGTTGAGATGCCCTGTAAACTCACTTTATTTTATAGCAACAAATAGAATGAAAAACCAATATAATATTTATTTATTTGAGGCGAGGAGAGAGCTTCACCTGAAGATTCAGTCGACCAGCGACGGGGCAACACTGGAATACCTTAGGCTACAATACCGTCTGATACGTAAAACCATCTACCGTAGCACTCGCCGTGACAGACGAGTATGGGCAGACGGTATTGCCGACAACGCCCAATGTGCCGCTGATTCCGGTAATTTCAGGGAGATGTACAGAGCGACGAAGACTCTGGCCGGAATCCAGAATAGCAGGAAGAAGCCCCTGCAAAGCAAGGAGGGCCAGTTTATTGGGACATCGGAGGGATAGCTTAAACGCTGGTGGAAGTACTTTGAGGAAATCTTCCGAGTCCCCAACGATCCCATTGCCCCCTCACCACCTGCAGTTCTTCCTACGTTCGCTGAAACAGGGCAGGGCCCCAGGACTCGATCTCATCACAGCGGAAATGCTCAATGCCGACTTACCAACCGCTGTGAACGCGCTTACGCCACTACTAACCACCATTTGGCAAGCGGAAGAGTTACCAGATTACTGGAACAAAGGCCTTCTTATCACCGTGCCAAAAAAGGGAGACCTCAGCGACTGTAATAACTGGAGAAGCATTACCCTGCTCTCGGCGCCATCTTAGGTTCTATGCAAGATTATTTTGGATAGACTGTCGAGGGCAGTGGAACTTTTTATCCGCAGGGAGCAAGCCGGATTTCGTCCTAACCAATCGTGCACGGATCAAGTCAACACACTGCGTATCATACTTGAACAGGCATCAGAATGGCAGAGGGAGATGTATCTGACCTTCGAAAAAGCCTTCGATACGCTGAGGTGGACTTGTATCTGGGACCGCCTGCACGAAATTGGAGTCCCCTAGAAAATCATCAACATCATTAAGCCCATCTACAGGAACTACTCTTGTAAAGTTGTAAAGTGACGCACAATGGCCTCGTCTCGGAGGACATTCCAGCACACGCAGGAGTGCGCCAGGGGTGTCTTCTCTCACCTCTCCATTTCCTCATCGCTCTTGATGGTGTGAGGCATCACACGACATCTACAACGCGCCGCGGCATAGAGTGGGGACTATCCAGCGCCTTGGAGGATCTGGATTATGCCGATGACCTATGCCTGCTGAGCCACACTCGCGCTGACATGCAGACCAAATTGAACGACTTGCAGAGAGAGGCTAATGCAGGATGGGACTAAAGATTAACACCCGGAAGACCCAGGAGATGAGGTGTGGAGCGACAAGTTCTTTACCGCTTCTTATTGACACAGAGGCCGTTTAGCGATTCCACAAATTTACATACCACGGAAGCGTCGTGTCAGAGACTGGAGGAACTGAAGAGGACATCGCTTCTAGGATCGCCAAAGCTCGAGCTACCTTCGCACAGCTCCGCCCCGTATGGCAATCACGTAAATTGACACGGAGAGTTAAGCTCAAGATATTCCGGTCCAATTTAAAAACCGTATTGCTGTACGGATGCGAGACGTGGAAGGTCACAAAGGACATCACGCGCCAGTTGCAGGTCGTTATCAACCGATGCCTTCGCAGGATTCTCGGTATATACTGGCCCGAGAAAATCTCCAACTTGAACCTCTGGGAGCGCTGCAATTTGACTCCGATCGACCAACAAATAAAACGCCGCAAGTGGAGTTGGATTGGCCATACTCTCCGAAGGGACCAGAATCACATACCGAGGCAAGCTCTCGACTGGAACCCCCAAGGAAAGCGCAAACGTGGTCGCCCGAAACAGACCTGACGCCGGACTATTGCTGTAGAAGTGAGTGCATTAGGGAAGACTTGGAGCGAAATAAAGCGCGAAGCTCATGACCGAACGGGATGGCGATGCACTGTGGACGCCCTCTGCCCCATCTAGGGGATAAGGACCTTAAGTCAATATAATATGAACTAGGTATGCAATGCATTCTGCTGTTGCATTAATTGAGCTGAGTTTGTCGATCCGGGTCGAACTCCTAAACGACTGGACCGATCTTTATGAATTCAGATATATGCTATGCACTCACGGTAATGGTCACTATGACCGTGCCAAATTTCAAAAAGATCGGTCCAGTCGTTTAGGAGGAGTTCGATGACGAACGAAATACACGAGTCGTCTAAAACTCGTAAACTCCGCTCAATAAATACGCGGAATTGAAATAAATCCTTTTTGGAATTAATTTATTACGACAAAAAAGAAACCAAGAAGGAGATAGGTCAGTAGACCACATCATAACTATCACAAAAAGTAATTTCTTACAGACAATCTAGGACAAGCCAAAAGAAATGGGTGAGGCATAAATACCTATCTCGTGAATAATAGGCACACAATAATTCTGTGAGCTTCCTTAATAACATGCATAGGTACTTAATACTTTGTACACCTTTTTCTTTATGTCCGCGCAAGCGCGTCCGCTCTTACGTCTATTGCCGGGCGTATCTGGTATGCACCAGAAAGTATATCCAGTGGGGCCCGGCGGATACTTTATACAAATTTTTGACACTCGCAAGGTAATCAAAACCTACAAGCGTACTTCCCGTGTACTCAGAATCTTGAAATTTAGTACAAAGGAACGTAACACAAGATCAAGAAAAAATTGCGAAAAGCATACGTTTTATGTTTGTACGGAACCCTCAGTGCGCGAGTTCGACTCGCACTTGGCCGAATTTTTTATTATTAATTTATTTATCAAAATACTTACTGATACAAGTTAATTGTTTGTTACACAAAACTTTAAAATCAAAGAGGGTTCAGCATGTCCTGTGACACAGGAGGTGTTCCCCAGCTTTGTCCATAAACCAGGTAATTCTGCACTATAAGTGTCCTGCTCTGCTACTTTACCAAACCCAAGTTCTTACTTACTATAAATATCACTAATTGTAGCTGTCAGCAGTTTGAGTTACACTGACTAGGTATAGAATGCACCCAGTTATAATTATATCACAAAAATGAGATTCTGTATGTTCAAAATCATGAAAATGTAACTTACTTGTCTCCACAATCTATGCATCCATAGGCTTTGTGTCCACTTGAGACTGGTGCCTCAAAGTTAGGGATGGCTTTTGTGAATAAAAGATTTTTGATACTAAGCTTCTCAGATAAAGCATCCATTATGGTACCTATATTTTCTGAAACAAATCAATCACATAATGATAAAACTTATACAAATTATTTGTCTGATAAGTACATAACATACAGGGTGAGACAGACCAGCTGACTCACTGCCAGACATGAGCTTTAGTGAAAGCTTCCTTCTCTTCTAACCATCATCCTTACTTTCTTTCCATCGAACACTCTTGACAAAGAAGGAATTTGAATGAAAAATTATAATAGTTAGTTCCAAGTTGCACGGACTGCAGAGTTTGTCAGTGTGTGACATTGCTCCTTTTGATTTTTGACTTTTATTCTGTATACGGTGCCCATTAAGGACAATAGGCTGGCCCTCTGTAGTATAACACCGAGGAGCCCACAAAATTATTAGCAAAATGTGGGTGTTTAATTCACCTATACATACACACCCCGTCCAGGATATAGTAAGTTTACTAAGTATACATTATGTAGCAATAATAATAATATACCTCCTCTGTATAGGCCTTCCCAAAAGGGTGGGTAATTCAGCCTACAAATACCACGTTGGCCAAATGGGTTGGACCTATACAAATGTACAGAAACTTGACATTATTTTAGTGTATACAAATGGCAGCCGTATCAAAAAGTGTGATCTCTTACAGGTAATCTTAGGATGGACATAAGTAGATGGAAGTGAAATGAAGTTGTATGTATGAATACAAGAAGGATGCAAAGGTTCTGAAAAGATAAACAGGAATGAACACAGTACAGAAATTATAGAGATATACCACAGAATACTTAAGTCTGCCTCCTGTTGTAGGTTAATTTTGTGAAGTTGGTCGAAAACCATTTTTTTCTTGATTATGTACAATAAAGAGTTCTTATATGTATCTTATTTTATCATATTATAAAAGGAATAAACGTTAAGTATACTTCAAATATATGTAGGTATACCTACCTACCTACCTACTTAGATCAAAGTGGTTAGGAGCCTAGGTTTTACCATTTGGCTGAAGATAGCCAAGATTGTTTTAGTTGGATAGCTTAGATAAAAAGTATTGTGTTGTGTTGTGACCCTGGGTAATTCCTGTTTCTGAATAATTAGGTACTGGGTATATAGGTATGTGGATATTGGTTAATTTATCACAGCTGGTTGATTGCTATTTGTTACTAAGATATTACTACTCTGATATTATGGGACTAATCCATCAAATCATCTTTCAACAGCTGCCAAAAAGCCTGGGTACAGTATCAATGCACTCAATTTAGGCGCATGAGCAATTAAGATGATAGGTACCTATAATACCTCCTTACAAACTCTCACTCATCCACATCTTTGAATGAGTACGGAGGTAAAAGTGGATCTATAGGTATAAATACCCTATACTTTTCAATTTCTTTCTAATGGACACATTGCAATTATTACCTACGTAGGTACATTACACAGGACGTGTACCTACACGAAAGAGGTTTAGCACCTAACCATAGTAGGTATAGGTAATCTGTGCACATTCAATAATATTTACATAGGAACATTATGAATAATCATAATCGTATCAAGTAGTTGGGCTATAAAACTTATTTATAATGGTCATGTAAAAATAATTTACCTGTCGTATTGATGAAGGTTTTAAAAATCCATGATGATGAATTTTACGAAAAGGAAATTTTAACTTGACATGAGAAAGACAAGTTGACGCCCTCTAGCGTGAAAAATATTGTAAAAGTATCGCCATACCACAAAAAATATTTGGTGTTACCAATAAACAAAGTATTTAATCGAATAAGTCTCGAATGTATCGCCATACGTTAAAATATTTGGTGCTTCCAGTAATTAAACGGAGCGGTTGTTTGTAAGAAGGTAAAAAGACTGAAGAAAGTAAAAAGTAGAGTTCAAGTTTTTTAGTGTTTTGTTCACGCTTGGGAAGCCAGAAGGTGTTTGTGTTATCCTACCTACTTTGCAATATTTGTTTTTGTCGATGATTTCTAAAAACGATTATGCGGCTGGGAGGGCACAGATTAGAGAGATATGCTCGTAGGTATAGCTCGGAGGGCTCCAGAGTGTGCAGTGCCATTGCCCTGTGCTATAAGTAAGCTGTGTGTAGAATAGCAAAGTGAGAAACAAATACCTACTGTTCGCTTGTCGCAGTCCGTTGCTATATCAAGGACGGTACCTAGCGCCCTTGATGACGATATTAATCGATTACTGAGAAATACTATTCATTTATAATAAATCGATTAGGTACACGATTATTTTTGTTCAAGACAAAAAGGATTTGGTACTTTATCATCATCCAAGCGTTATAACTCGTAGCTTTCCGTTCCGACTCGCAGTATGCCATGTCGCTGGACACATACTTGTGTCGTATGCATAAGTAGGTACGATAGATACCTAGTTCATACCTACATAGGGTTCCCGCGAGGTCCTTTGGAATATTGAGCGTGTGTGCCACTTTTAAGTTGTTAAACTTTGTTAAGTTACTACCATCTCTGTAATAGTAGATATTACCATACTGCTTTGTTGTTACCAGACGTTTCGATTTAAATGCACTGAAACGTCGTTACCCGACGACCTTTAGGTATTTGTTATCAGGATTATTACTAGCAGACGCCCGCTTGGAATAGTATTATAGTTCCTAATTCTCATGGAAATATATTTTCCAGACATAAAAAGTAGCCAAAGTTCCACCTTATAATATCAACTATCTGCCTGTGAAAGCCGTTTCAGAGATTAGCTGAACAAACAGACAGACAGAGAAATAATTTAAAAGTTGATTGTTTCATGTCTAAAGTACTGTGGATACTTTCATATGCATCTGTATAGATGAAAAAAAAATTATATCTATAGGTATGATTTTTTACACTTTTAAGACTTAAAGTAAGAATATTTGGGTAATTGAACTATAACTAAGCTCTGCTTTGAAATAAGTAAACAAAATTATAAATATCAAATTACTCTTTATATTTATATAAAAATATTAATCTTTGGTTTAATTAAACATTCTGCTTATTAGTAGGTACCTACTTATGGCACAATTTTGTAATACAAACACATAATTATAACAATAGATTGAATTTAAAATAAATGCCATTACAATATAGTAACAACTATATTAATCTTATCCTAATAAACAGTTGTACAAAATATACTATAATATGAAATTAATAATTATTATAGTAGGCCACTGGCAATGGTGGTTGCATTTTTCTTAAAGGACTTTCAGTTAGACTAAGAGCCCGCCGTTGCCATCGGTCTACAGTAGTACATCGTCTTGTCAGTCAGTTGAAGTTGTTTGACTCCAAAGCCGATATTCTACGGCAGACAGACAACAAACAGTCAGTTATGCCGAGTTAGATTTAGTATTTTCTTTATTGTCCTGATGAAATAAATGCAGTAGTTCCCTTTCATACCGGTCACGGGTAGAATAATAGGTAACGTCAGATCTCTCAGATTCTATTTCCTTTTCAACTAATTTATTATAAAATTTCATATTTTCTAACATATCCTCATCATTTGGCTTTATAATCAAATAAGTTTTAACTGTTTCGACGGCATTTTCTAACTTCTCAAGGTGGTAATAAGACATTTGTAAATGATTTAAAATATCTGCTATAAATTCTATACCAGATTTGTATTTAATAAGCCTAAGTTTATCCTGACATTGTTGACGGCAATGTAATAATGATGCCATGTTATTGGACAAGGTAATAACAAATTCTGATGACCACTCCTGTCCAGGTTGATGTTCACATTCCACACGGCAATGATTTTCAGAAGCAATGTAGTTTTTTATAGCTTCCTCAAAACTGGCGACAGTTTCACCCCAATTGTTGTTATTATAAGATTTAATACCAAGATTATAAAGGAGAACATAATCATCACCTTCAAGATCAATCACTTCAGTTTGATCCACCTCTGGTTGTTTTAAATAATAGTGAACATTACCCTTCATAACATCATCATAAGGATGTGCTACAAAGTATGTATAAGCTGCTGATGCAGCTTTCTGAAACATATTCATTTGGAAATAGCACATGTGAAGGTACTCGTAAGGTTTTTTAGTATGCATTTTGCTTAGCACATATTCATTTGGTATATTTTTCAAATTTATTCCTTTCAATCCAAAATCTTGACATTGATTTATGCAATTCCTCCTGTTAAAAAAGGCTTCATACACCTTAAGGTCTTCAATATCTTCTTTTATGTGAAAGTCATATTTCTTAGCACTACATTTTAGCCTACAGTTAATCACTACAGACTTCAAAACTTTGTACAAGTGCAATGATTCTTCAAACTTTTCAATACACCTAGACCATCTTTCGTCTGTATAAGCTTTCACGCCTTTTTCGAATGCGGTGTCCAATGATACAGGGGTAAGACTTGCACAGCACTTCAGAATTAACATAAATAAAATAAAATGTGTATTCATTTTTGTAGTTTCAGTCCAATGATAATGTTTGGTGGAACTCGATTGAATTTACATAGGTACCACAAGTTTTATGTCGCTTTTTAACCTAAATTACGTCGGTAAGCAAATGTCATCAGCCTTACTGTTCACGTCACTGTTAGCACTACTATGATGAATGTACCTACAATGTTTACGTTTAATCGCATCGTTGTTTGTTCCCATTCGAGTATTATGACCCCGGTAACCCTTTTTATCTGAAATAGGAGACGATCTTTAATTTTCTCTATGGCAAACAACCACATTTCATAGTTTCAGACAGAGTCGATTATTAGGTACCTACCTCGGCAATTATTATAAATACCTATACATCATGTACTATATTCTAAAAATAATAAACAATTAGTTGTTGTTGTTGTTAAATTTGTCCATAGGGACAGGCGAAGGTTATTTTAACCATACTGCCAACTCTTCAGTGTATCTGGGAGCCCGATTTTTGCGGAGCGCCAGAGGTAACCTAAAAAGGCACCAGCCCACGCGCTCATCAAAAATCGAACTCAGTCAGTTGTCAGTCAGCAGAGATCAATTGGTAGGTACATCAATTGGATTTTTTTTTTTTTGATAATTTTGGCATGGCTTCAAAGGCCTTTGTGCCACATCAATTGGAACAGGCGTGATTTTATTGCTAGTAAACAAAATTCAAAATCAAAATAGTAAATATTCATCTGTCATTAATGCCAATGCGTGACAGTTGACAGTGACAGTGTTGACATTGACAGAGTAGTTTTTATAAAGCGCTGTTGACACCTTTCGGACAGATCATAGACTATAGTGTCAAAGTCTATAGAAATTTCGATCCAGTGTTGTAACGTAGGGGGGTTCCTCCCCAGTATAATATCGGGATTACCTCGGGATAACACCAAATGATCACACTCAATGTGATTTCATACATGTAATGTTTCAAACAACGAAAATACAAGAAGTGAGGTCGCGACTTAGGGTCGTGGGTAAGAAGTGATTCTAGATAAATCTAATAGTTTAATTTTACAATAGGTTACAGGTCTCAGGTCTGTAAATAGTCAGCCACATCACCTGAAGTTGTAGAGAAGTCATGGATCTACCAGGCTGTGCCATTGGGTTCCTTACGTCAAACAATATAGTTAGCCTGATTCATGACTCTCTAAGGTGGGAGTATAACTAGTGGGTAGTAAGGAAAACTCACTTTAGTAGGCTAGAAGGTTTTATATAATCTACAATCTGCTTCGCTTCTATTGTGTAATGATGATCCGGTTATCTGAGCCTCCAATACACCCTTAGTCCAGAGCACCCAACAGTCCCTCTTGTTCTCCTTTCTGTAAGTATAAATTAGAGCTCAAGCAACCATTGTCACTTGTCTAAGTATCCTACATTCTAAACTATGGTAAACCTGGTTTCATCTTTTCTTTAGGTAAAAGGAAGGGTTAGGCTTTTCTCTTTAGCATACAATTGAATGAACCAGGGAATGATTTATCTAAGGGCAAGTAAGTTACTATACTCACTTTATACTATACACAATGGTCAGACGGTCCTGGTGGATCATCGGAGGCCATCTACACTTTACTGTACAACTCTTTCACTCTACTCAATGGTCGGACGGCCCTGCTGTGGATTCAATACATCACGTCAGCGGAAGCCGTCCGTACTCTACTTTGAGGACGTCTCCTCACTCTGATCTGGCGGTCCTGATGGGGGTCACATACACCCCGTCACAGGAAGCCGCTCACTTTACTTTAGGGACGTCCCCAACACTCTTTAAGGACGTCCCTCATCTCTTTACTTGGCGCCTAGATGAACATAGGACGTCTCAATCCATCCCCAATTAAGTAAGTTACATGAAACCAATACAAAGGATATCAACGTCCCGGCATCTGTCTGGTGTGTCACGCACACTCTCTTTCTTTAGTCTCTTTACAATTCTATTAGTCTCAACAGGTTACTCAATTCCGTATCACTTTAACGGGTCAAACTTACTTTCACGGTTGGATGGAGGTTACTTTCGGATGGAAAAATATCATAAGAATGAGTTATAAAGGTTATTGCAATGTGCTGACAAGTAAATTATCAGTGCAATAGCTTTAAATTACAAGTCAACCTACCCCGCAACTTTATCATCAAGCTTCTACCAACTATAACAGGCAGCTAAGACACTAAACAGAACTCATTTGATATAATTAGCTTATAGGCCGACAGGAATCAGGTCACCTTTGCATCTCTATAATTATACTTGAAGATTCCGCAATGGCTGCGCTTGAGCACATGAAGCACGTTTATACAAATCTCACAACCCTTTTGATATCTCTTCATTTGAATGTTTCATGTGATGTCACTTTCGTTGGTGCGTTTAGTTAGCATAGTATTCGTGACAGTCGCCATCTGTCACGACACTCCCCGCCGCAAACGTTACAGAACTGAAGTGAGATCGCGGGTCCACTCCCGAATCTTCTCCAGTGCTCGGGAAGCTGACTGACGTTTTGGTCTCAAGTCGGCATCTCCCTTTGGATTGTCTATGGTATCGACTGATAGTTTCCTTTCATCGTTTGTGGTTCGACTCTCAGGTGGTTTTTCGTTTCCTCTGGATACACATGGCTCATTAAGTTCTCTGCAGATAGGTTCTATATGTTGTATTATTGGTGGCTTCTGACCCTTGTCGACACCATCACACTCTGCATCTTCTGGGAGATGGTCGTCCGTGTGCATAGTTATGGGTTCCACTGTAATTGTATCTGGTTCATGGTTCGATGTAGGATTAGCATCAACCTCTAGTGGATACAGATGTCCGATAGAACGAGTGAAGATATGCTTTCCTACGAAAACATTAGCTACCCTACAGTTGTTATCTTTGCTGTACATAAGTTCAATGATTTTACCTACTTTCCATTCCTGTCTATTCTTATTTTCTCCTCTGATCTGTACTATGTCATTTATTTCTGGTTTCTTCTGGGATGTAATGCGTGGGTTACGGCAGTTTTGTGCGTATCTCTCTCTTAGATTCATCAAGTACTGATTCACGAACATCTCTTTGTATTCTTCGACTATCTTCTGTCCCTTTCTCCAGGCTTCAATAAGGTTTCTCTTTGTTTCAGTTGCTTTCTGGTCGGTGCCTGTTTCTGAGATTACGGGTGGGAGACATTCTCTCAGATTTAGAAAGTCATTTGGTGTAAGAATGTGTTCTGGTTCTGGTCCAACATTAGTAAGAGGTCTTGAGTTGAGTACTGCTTCTATTTCTTTAATGACAGTTGTAAGTTGACAATCATTCAGCAAGTGTTTGTCTATTGTTCTCTTAAGGCAATGTTTTACTAGCCCTACAAGTCTTTCGTAGAATCCCCCATACCAAGCTGCTAATTGGGGAATAAACCTCCATTTAATGTTGTTTTCGGAACAGTATGAACTCTGCAATACCTCAGATATCAGTTTGAACTGGGGCGCATTATCAGATACAATCAGTTGAGGTAGTCCCCTCATTGCACTGAATCTTTTCAATGCAAGTAGACATTCTTCAGCGGTTAAATCATTAACAACTTCTAAATGAATGGCTCTTACCGCCATGCAGGTGAAGAGACAGATCCAACGTTTCCTTTGTTGATTTTCCGCTTTTACAAATAATGGACCTAGATAATCTATTCCTGTGTATGTATATGGATCGCTGTAATTAACTCTTTCTTTAGGCAGTGACGGAGCTTGTGGTAACTTGTATGGTCCTCCGCCTTGCTTGACGCAGTTTGTACATTTCTTTAAAACCATCTTTACTTGTGCTCTCCCTTGAGGTATCCAATATGGTTGTCGCAGAATACTTAGTGTATGATTCTCTCCTACGTGGTAGTTTTTCTCGTGGATTTCTCTTATCCTATCATTTGTGAATTCACAGTTCTTTGGCAGCAAGATTGGGTACTTCTTCTCATAGCTCCAGTTTGTGTTGGTAAGTCTACCTTTACATCTGATTATGTTATCAATGTCTAGAAATAAGTCTAAGCTATTTGCCAGTTGTGTTCTTACTCCTCTAGATTCTTCAGGGTAATGTTCTAGTTGTAATTCCTTAATTTCACCTTTATATACATTGTTTTCTTTTTCCAGAACCATATTTATCTCGTTCGGTATTTTCAGTTTCTTCTTCGCGAGAAGATCCTCCCGGGCGATTGAATGAAATGCAATTGTCTCTAGTGTTGTATCTGAAATCTTAGGTTTGGCTGTTGGCCAGAGATTAGGACATCCTCTTAGGAACTGTGGTCCTGTTATCCAGATGTTGTTATCATCAACTGTGTTAGTCGGCCTTGTGCCTTTATCTGCAGGATTCATTTCTGTGGGTATGTATCTTGTGACAAGGTCTTTAGTCTTATTTATTTCTTTGATTCTGTTACTGATGAATGGTTGAAGTAACTTTTTGGAGTTTATCCAGCTGAGTACGATTTCACTATCTATCCACAAGTATTTATTCTGTATGGTCAACTGCAGATGCTTTTCTGCGTAACGTAAAAGTCTACTTCCTATTACGGCTCCTAGTAATTCTAGTCTTGGTATGTGTAGTTCAGTTTGTATTTTGATCGAGGCTACTCTTGATTTGCCTATTACAAAACTGACAAAACTTTGAGAGCCTGGTGTCTGGTATACTCTTAAATAGACCACTGCGGCATAAGCTTGTAGTGATGAATCCGAAAAACAATGAAGTTCATATAGTCTATTGTCTATATTTGTTACTCCATTATACGGCCTTGGTATTTCTATGTCTTCTAAGATTTGTAAATCTGCTGTCACTGCCTTCCATTTGTTAATCATCTCTTCTGGTAGTATTTCGTCCCATTTTCTCTTTTGATTCCATAATTCTTGGATAATCAATTTGGCTGGTAATAACATCGGAGCTGCAAATCCACAGGGGTCGAAAATGGAGGCTGTTACTTTAAGTATCCCTCGCATGGTGTTTTCTTGTGTCAGATCTTTCTGTCTTAGATTTAATGTGTCCTTATTAGTGTTCCATCCTAGTCCTAGGACTTTGGTGGTTCGTCTATCATCACTGTCTGGTATTTTCTTCATGAATTCTGCCGAATTAGAACACCATTCTCTCAAATTCATGGATATGTCCTTAAAGGATGTTTTAGATCCTTTGTATAGCGTAACAGCTTGTTTAAGCGTTTCCGTCCCTGTCACGAGGTTATCTACGTAGATGTCGTTGGCTATCTGTTTTAGAATGTCCTTACTAGCATGTGTTAGGTGGTGCTTAATGGTGGCATTCAGCAGGAAAGGGCTGCTGATTATTCCGAAAGGTACGCGTTGGAATCTAAGGCATTGGATGTTCTCCATGATGATACCCTTGTTTCGGTCTTTAAGCCATAAAAATCTTGTTACATCCTTGTCTTTATCCTGCAGAGCTATTTGTAGAAAAGCCTTTTCTACGTCGGCTGTTAATCCAATCCGATGCTTTCTGAACCTCAGTATCAGGCCAGTAAGATCTTCTAATAGTATTGGCCCACGGTGTAAGCATTCGTTTAAGCTTTTAGAATCTTTGGTCTTTGTTGAGGCATCATATACTATACGTAGATTCTTTCCGGGTTGTTTCACACAGTGAAGAGGTAAATAATGTACTGGATGATCTGTGGTTTCTTGAAACGAATGTGGTACTACCTCAATGATGCCTTTTTTCAGTTGCTCCTTTAAGGTCTGGTCATATTCTTGTAATGTCGCATTATCCAGTCTCTTGATCAGGTGTGTCAGCCGACCATAAGCTAGTCCTAAATTGGGGGACAATTTAGGTGGGTACTCATTCCAAGGCCAGCATATTGTGTACTGTTGTTGATTATTCTTGTCGTTTCGTTGAAAGACTTGATAGCTTCCTCGTCTCTGGTGGTGGTTGGAGAGTCTGTGATGCCTATAGTTTCTAAGTCAAACAATGTCTTGAACTGTGTTTCATTGATGGGCAAGTCTGGTTCTTTGAATTTAGTCTCTGCTTTGGTTTGAACATATGTTACAATCGAGAGTCTGTTAGCGCTAAGTGTGTCTGTTTTACCAGACAACATCCATCCGAACTCTGACTTCACTAGGAAGAGGTTCTCCCTTAGTTGTTGCTTTTCTGTAGAAATAAAGGTGAAGTAGTAATCGTTTCCAATTAAGAAATCTACTTGATCTCCTAGTGATCCATCATCGGCCAGGTCTTTCTTGTTTACCCCTTGGAATTTCTGATGAGGTACGCTGTGTGTTATCATGGGTACTACATTTGCATAGGTATATAATCCTCGAGTCACCGCTGTTCAGTTGAACAAATAGTCTAACAAGCGGACTTTTATATTCTTAGTGTTTATCCGATCTCAACTATGTTTACAAAAGGACTGCTGAAATGACTGGTAAAGTATGGTTTTATTGAGCGAAGCGAGCCGAAGGCGAGCGGAGCTCTCAACGGGTGACTCAAATTATGATTTATGTTAAATTGTTTCTCGGCGAATACTCGACCGATTTCGGATTTTCTTGCACTCATCAAAAGCTTACAGAATTACCCAGGTTCTTACGAAGCCAGAATTTTGAATTTCGATCAAATAAAAATAATTTAATTGATGGTAAAAATTCCCATAGCGTAATGACAAAAAATACTTTGACAGAGTTATTTCGCTTTGAATCAAAACTCGGTTTGCTCAAATATATGCTGCAGCGTAACGGTACGTTTCGCGACTGCGGCGACCTAGTTTAATTTATCAGATATAATTTGTGTTATTCAACTTGTGAAATGTAGATAACCTCTTAAATAATGATTGTTTGCTTTTTAATAAAATGTCCATGAATTTGAGGTTATGTTATTTACAATGCATTTGTATAGTGCGTTTGAACAATATTGATAGTTATTTTTATTATTTCACCAAAAAAGTTTATTATGCAGATTTTACAACAATATTGATAGTTTTTTTGATGATTTCACCAAAAAAGTTTATTATGCAGATTTTACAACAATATTGATAGTTTTTTTATGATTTCACCAAAGAAGTTTATTATGCAGATTTTATGAGTATACACCCTTTTATGTTATTCCTATATAAAGTTCGCATTTTTTTCAGGTAAATCTGTCAGTACCATAAGACGAATCGCATTGGAAGGACAAAGAAATAAAGGTATTTTCTCCACACCAGGAAAGCATAGAGCGGGACGGCCCAGAAAAAACTTGGACGATTTTGACTTGTGTGCAATCAGGCAAAAAATTTAATTCTTTTTTTTTTTTTTTTTTTTTTTTTTTTTTTTTTTTATCAGCCTGTACTGTCCCACTGCTGTGCAAAGGCCTCCCCCAACTCCTTCCAACGTGCTCTATCTTGCGCCATCTTAAACCAGTCTTCGTGGTAGGCATCCAAATCGTTGCGCCATCTCTGTCTGGGCCGACCCGGGCGGCGTCTTCCATCTTCCGGTATCCATGTACTAGTGACCCTCGCCCAACGGTCAGGATTCATCCGGCTTACGTGGGCCGCCCACTCCCATTTCAGTTTCGCGGCCTTATAGCCCACATCCATTATACCGGTCTTCGAACGCAGTTCGGTATTTCGGACCCTGTCTATCCTTTTAATGTTTAGGATGCTGCGTTCAATTGACCTTTGGCAAACCCCAAGGCGGAACTTTTGCTTTATGGTCAGTGACCAGGTTTGAGCGCCATAAGTCAGAACGGGCAAGATGCACATATCAACGAGACGTCGTTTGAGGGAGATTGGGAGATCTCCCTTCATTATTGTCTTCATGGACCAGTAGCTCTTCCATCGACAATTCTTTTACACCGTAAAAAACAATTGTAAGTTCACTGAGTTCACTTTTTATCATTTTTAGGCGCCTACTTTACGAAACCTGTTACCGGTGGTAAGAGAAGAACTAGGATTTAGCAGAAGCCGTGAACATTTCACATCGGTCGGTATAGTTATAAAAAAAATAGTTTAAAATCATATAAGTACCTGAATAATTGAATGTGATTTGTTTTTATTTTAATAGGCAGTGGCTGAACAAGCATTTCAGAGCATCTCTGCTGACGAATGGAGAAATTCATGCCAACACGTCATTAAAATAGAGAAAGAACATTATGAAAGGGGACAAACTCTGTATGACGATATTGAAAAAATAGTCATAAACCTCCAAGATGATAGCAGCAGTAGTGAAACTAGTGAGGATAGCCAGCACACTATTGGAGAAGTGGGTCTTCCCAAGGCTCAGATGATGACTTTTCTGGCGTGGAATATTTAGATGAGAGTCTTTTAGATTCCGATTAGAATAAATTCAATTGTCCTATTAAATTGATTTACATAGCATTCAGTTCAATAGTTTTACTCTTTTTCTTTTAGGAATTTACGCTAGGATTAGCTTTAATCCCAGTTGCATCCGACACTCTCACCTCGGAGTCTAGGGTCCGCTTTACCAGTCTAACTGCGGATTTGGCTGAATTTTGACATTTTTCGTTGAGCAACTGAGATCTGACCTCCACAACCCATGGCGATATTGGGCGATATTAAAGCATTGCAGCTAGACCAGTTGTTGGACTTTTTAAGGCTCTAACTACCCAGCGCGGCTCCGCCCGTATGGAATTCTGATCCCGTTCATCGCTGGAATATAGCCTATGTGTTAATCTGACATCAGAACAATGTAAGGATGTTTTTTACTCTCTCTCGTAAAAACTACAGAATGGATTTTAATGAAACTATAATAATATAGCTTCTACATCAGAATAATACAGACTATTATTGTAAAGTTTCATTAAAATCCATTCTGTAGTTTTTACGTGAGAGAGTAACAAACATCCTCATATACATCCTTGCATACTCACAAACTTTCACGCTTATAATATTAGTAGGATATACTGACAAAACAAGTAGTAGGTACCTACACTTAATAAATAATGTACAATATATTAAAATCAAAGTATCAAAACTGTTATTGTCATTGCATATAGGGTGGCCACATGCACGATGGTGGCGTCCCTATTAATTTCATGACTTTCTTGCCAAGCTGTATGTGGAATTGTATACAGACAAAAATATTGAAAAGTTAAAATCATTATGGTAGATGCCGAACTTGAAGAACTATTAGTAGAATGTGTGAGAGTGCGCAATGTACTCTACGACCGAACATATTATAAAATTAATGCATTGAAAGAGCAGCTTTGGCGCGAAATAGGCGCTCATACAAATTTATCACGTACGTAGCAGTCTTTTGTGAAAGTATAGAATACATACATTATTTTCCAGCTTCAGGCATGCTGGTTACTTTATAATAAAATGATTAGAGAGATTAAAGTGACATGCGCCAGCATTCTGAGCATTCGTTCAACATGGTGCCTTTGCATTGCCACTGCTTGTACTGTGTTCTATTTGTCACTGTTGTAAATTAATCGATAATAATGGAGTAATGTATGGACGCTCATACACTACTGTCTTCTAATACCACATTCTGGGAACTTTTATACGGTTTTTGAACGTTATGTATAGTCCCATTATCCTTGACGACATAGGTATTATTTGCCCACAATTCACTAATTGATTGATTTGTCCCACATAATAGGGCTATTGCAGCTAACTACAGCGGTTACACTTTCCTCTTCTCTCTTTAGTATTAACTATCTCCTCTAAATCTCTAAGGTCTGCTGGAAGAAAAGACATTACTGGTTTAATCACGCCTTTGTACATATTGTTATTGTTTCTTATGTGTTTTGTAAATTTGTACAATTAAGAATAAAAATAAACTAGTACTTACCTAGTTTTTATGTTAGTCAGAGCCTTATCCGTTCACTTGTAGGTGTTTTGGGCACTCATTAACTTATCATTTGAATTTCGAACATTCCTTCTTTGTTTCATCTCTTTCATAGAATCTATGCAAGCAAAGATAGAATAGCAAAGGAATTTCCGAAATTTGAAATTTTACGTAGAACAAATAGAATGAGCATTCGCTCGTTTGGTCTAAAAGTCTAAACCCACCTTTAAATACAAGTAGTTGGAGTTTGGGTGTTTTGTTCAGTAAATTGTTTATTTACACCTGTAAAGAGGACAAATAAGGATTTTGGTCCATGCGACAACTCCATATTCAGTGTATACCAATTTAGACAAGCTTTTTTTGGGATCCCCAGCCAAGTTTTATCCAACCACAAATTATTTAGGTTGGTCACACTCTTGAAGAACTTGGTCACACTTTCACGTTCACCCATTCATTCAATCGGTCCTAACCGGACAGTCCGAGCCCGTTGAAGCGCTGTTCACATCTTTCGGACATGCCATAGACTATAGAAATTTCGATCCAGTGTATAGAATCCCATTGTTCCGTTCACACCTGTCAGACAACTTTAGACCGAATGACTTGTAGTCTATGGAAGTCCGACGGCGATCGCGGTAAAACTTTTTAAATTATTGAAATAAGTCTTGAGCCCAGAAATAATTCATTCTCTGACTTATAAGTTAGGTACAAGTCTTTATGTCCATTTTATTTATTTATTGGTTGGTTGGTATTGGCTAGGCTCCACACAAACAAAATCAATAATCTGTCAGTCAGTGTCCAGTGACGTATGTAGAGACAGATAAAAGTATTGAAAAATTAAAATCACTATGGTAGATGCCGAACTTGAAGAACTATTAGTAGAATGTGTAAGAGTGCGCACTGTACTCTACGACCAAACATGCGGAGATCATAAAAAATTTGCATTGTAAGAGCTTTGGCGCGAAATAGGCGCTCACTCATATAAATTTATCCCGTAACGTAGCAGTCTTTTGTGAAAGTATAGAATAAATACTATACACTACTGTCTTCTAATACCACATTCTGGGAACTTTTATACGGTTTTTTACTGTTATGTATAGTCCCATTATCCCGGACGTCAAATTATTTGGCCAGATTTCACCAATTGATTGATTGGTCAAACATAATAGGGCTATTGCAGCTTACTACAGCGGTTACACTTTCCGCTTCTCTCTTCAGTATTATCTATCTCCTCCATATCTCTAAGGTCTGCTGGAAGAAAAGCCATTACTGGCTTAAGCACGCCTTTGTACGTACATATTGTTATTGTTTGTTATGTGTTTTGTAAATTTGTACAATAAAAAATAAAAAACTAGTACATACCTAGTTTTTATGTTAGTCAGAGCCTTATCCGTTCATCTGTAGGTGTTTTGGGCACTCATTAACTTATCATTTAAATTTCGAACATTCCTTCTCTGTTTCATCTTTTTCATAGAATATATGCAAGCAAAGATAGAAAAACGAAGGAATTTCCGAAATTTGAAATTTTACGTAGAACCGATAGAATGAGCATTCCCTCGTTTGGTCTAAAAGTCTAAACCCACCTTTAAAAAACAGTAGGTACCTAGTTGGAGTTTGGGTGTTTTTGTTTAGTAAATTGTTTATTTACTCCTGTAAAGAGGACTAATAAGGATTTTGGTTCATGCGACAACTCCATATTAAGTGTATAACAATATAGAAAAGCTTTTTTGGGGATCCCCATCCAAGTTTTATCCAACTACAAATTATTTAGGTTCTCTTGAAGAACTTGGTCACACTGCTAGTTCACCCATTCATTCAATCGGTCCTAATCGGACAGTCCGATAGCCCGTTCACATCTGTCAGACAGACTTTCTTGTCTATGCGCGGTTATCCGAAAGGTGTGTACAACGCTTAAGCGCTGTTCACATCATTCGGACAAGCCATAGACTACTGTCAAGGACTATAGAATTTTCGATCCAGTGTAGGGAATTCCATTGTTCGGTTCACACCTGTCGGACAACTTTAGACCGAATGACTTGTAGTCTATGGAAGTCCGATGGCGAACGCGGTAAAACTTTTTAAATGATTGAAACAAGTCTTTTAAGCCCAAAAATCATTCATTCTCTAATTTATAAGTTAGTCTTTATGTCCATTTTATTTATTTATTGGTTGGTTGGTATTGGCTAGGCTCAACACAATCAAAAACAGTAATCTCTCAGTCAGTGTCCAGTGACGTATTTAGAATTGTAGACAGATAAAAATATTGAAAAATTAAAATCATTATGGTAGATGCCGAACTCGAAGAACTATTAGTAGAATGTGTGATAGTGCGCCCTGTACTCTACGACCAAACATGCGGAGATTATAACAAATAATGTATTGAAAGAGCAATTTTGGCGTGCAATAGGCGCCCATACAAATTTATCACGTACTGGCGTACATAGTAGTCTTTTGTGACAGTATAGAATACATACATTATTTTCCAGCATCAGAAATTAGAGAGATTAATGTGACAATGCGCCAGCATTCTGAGCATTCGTTCAACGTGGGGCCTTTGCATGAATAGTGCCACTACTTGTACTGTGTTTTCTTTCTCACTGTTGTAAATTAATCGATAATAATGGAATAATGTATGGACGGTTGACAGTAGTGTATACTACTGTCAAAATCAAAATCAAAAAATCAAAATATCTTTATTCATGTAGGTCACAAAGTAACACTTATGAACGTCAAAAAAAGAAAATGCTTCTACATTTACATTTACCGCCAGATTCGCAAGGCAATAGGTAGAGCCTGTGAGGAAAGAACCTGGCAAGAAAAACTCACGGCCACTCTTTTTATTCGCCAGTAAATACAATGATTCTGTTACAACAATAAAAAGAGGGCAAGGGCAGTACGTGACCATGTGTGGACCAAGTGAACTTAAAAATTATGGATCTCTGTTATTCAAAAAAAAGTCAAATACTAGTTACTGATACTGTCTTCTAATACCATATTCTGGGAACTTTTATACGATTTTTTTTTTTTTTTTTTTTAGTTCCGCAACCAAGGCCGCGGCCGCCCTAACGTCCGTTGCCGGGCGTCTCTGGTTACAAGCAGAACGTATTTCCAGTGGCGCCCGGCGGAAAAAGCCATTACTGGCTTAAGCACGTCTTCGTACATATTGTTATTGTTTGTTATATGTTTTGTAAATTTGTACAATTATAAATAAAAAAAACTAGTACTTACCTAGTTTTTATGTAAGTCAGAGCCTTATCCTTTCATTTGTAGGTATTTTGGGCACTCTTTAACGTTTTACTTAAATTTCTCTGTTTCATCTATTTCATAGAATCTATGCAAGCGAAGATAGAATAGCAAAGGAATTTCCAAAATTAAATTTCATTGCGTAAAACCGATAAAATGAGCACTCGTTCGTTTGGTCTAAAAGTCTAAACCCACCTTTAAATACAAGTAGTTGGAGTTTGGGTGTTTTAATTCAGTAAATTGTTTATTTACACGTGTATGGAGGACAAATAAGGATTTTGGTCCATGCGACAACTCCATATTCAGTGTATAACAATTTAGAAAAGCTTATTTTTGGGATCCCCAGCCAATTTTTATCCAACCACTAATTATTTAGGTTGGTCACACTCTTGAAGAACTTGGTCACACTGTTAGTTCACCCATTCATTCAATCGGTCCTGATCGGACAGTCCGATAGCCCGTTCACATCTGTCGGACAGAGTTTTCTTGTCTATGCGCGGACATCCGAACGATGTGTACAGCGCTTTAAGAGGCACCTTGCACTCTATAAAGAGCTCCACAGAGTATGTAGAGCCCTGTATTGAGGTAATTACTATGTCCATGGTTAAAGTCCTGTTTGACTTCGAATAATCGATGTCAATTCAATTCAATTCTTTGTTTTGCCTCTGCTTGCACTTGCAGCAACTTGCCAATGACCAGTGAGTAAAGCTAATAACGTAGGAGATTTTAACTGTGGGTTGAAATTATGATCGGTGGCCGAAATAATCGATGTCAATTTCAACCTTATCAACTAAATGACAGGCCAGGATATTCTACGATGACGCGGCGAGCGACTACCTGACGACGGAAACGGGGACTGTGAGGCCCTTTACAGTTTTCCGTCTGGCCTGGCATGAAAGTTTGGTTTTGTACTTCGAGGACGTAGGTATGGGATCCGCCTGTCAGTTAGTAACAGTTGATAAGGTTAAAACTGGCTACGATATTGAAGCAAAAATATATAAAAATCAATTCAGGGAAGGTATCATAACCTTCCCAATTCCCAATCCAACAAATGGATTTTTGTATATTTTTGAAAGAGCCCTTTTTTTCTATTTGCTATTATATTCGCGTCGAGGAAGCGAAGGATTCCAAAGAGTATAATAATATGGGGATTCCGTTAAGAGTCGTTGAAGAAACGCGACGAACCCTTTTCGAGTCGTGACGATACGCTGGACTCCGCTGGAGGTATTCCTCCATCGCTCATTCGTAGAGACTACCCGACGCGTCCCGACGATAGAGCTGCGATGGTCGTCACGATTCTCTCGCTCGTATGATCCCATAGGTGAATGCAATGATATGGAATACCTACGTATAATTAATGAATATATTTACAATAAGAATTACAATATACAAAATATACATAATTATAGACTAAAAATATTTACATTACAAAATATCGTTTAAAAAATCCTCCGCGTCATTGCCGACTGGGAAGGTTCCTAGAATGCTGGCTGTGTTGCCACGTTGGATGGCGATACTTATTCTTTGGGCCAGAAAATAGCCAGCTTTCTGGTCCTGAGAAGCATCGATTAGGCGTTTAGCAATGTCTGTATAAAGGCGGCGAGCACTCGGACCCCATGACCCCAGTGTCTCAACCCCAAACGGCTCAAATAAGTATGTAATCACCTGCTAGGTTAGCATATTTACGCCGTTTAAGGCCTTCAGCCGATGCAGCAGCAGCGCCGGCACATCCGGATGTGCTTTGAAGGTGTGAAGGTGCTAAGGTCAACGCATGTAGCGTCCCACACCAAAGGCCTTCCCATCTTCCACGGTAGCAACGACATACGTATAATAAGTTTATGGGGCGGTGTATGGTGCGGCAGGCAGGGGTCCAGTGGGGGCGAAGCTGAGTCTAGTGTGGGTGGTGTGGGTCGATTCGCCGGCCAGGGAGACCCTTAGCAACGGCGTTGCCGCGGCCGCCCGCAACATAGTCATGGGGCCCGCCTGGGACCAACCACCCCAGTAGGCTGCCCCACATGTTGCGCATAATTCTGTTGTGGGGTCGCCGCTCCGGGTGGTAACCGGTGTGGGGTAGCGGCGGCCTTGCATCAGGGGGGTTTGGGAGCCCTTCCGTCCGGCGGGTCGGCTCCGACCTAACCACACGGTTCTAGACGAAGCTAGCCTCTGCACTTTGTCACTTACTGCCGCACCAAATATCGCCCTGTCTTCACGCTTCCCAAATTTTTCAAAATGACAGTGCAACAAGAGAATAGACGGTACACAGCGGCCCCTAGAAACCCCACAAAGTTGACTTCGTTTGAGGTGGAGTTCGCGAATATCCGCGGACTCCATGCAAACCTCGATACCGTCCACCATCACCTGGAGTCGGCACGGCCTTCTGTGATGTTCCTAACGGAGACACAGATACGCCGCCCTGACGACACGTCGTACCACTGTTACCCGGGCGGGTTACCATTGAAGAACAATTCCGCGATAAAGCCGGGGTGTGCGTGTTCGTTAGGGCGGATGTTTGCTGCCGCCGGTTGCGCTGTCTGGAGTACCTCTCCTACTCCGTCCTTTGGCTGCACGTGGATCATGGCTCCATGAGCCAGATCTACGTGTGCGTCTACCGCTCCCACACAGGGGACACTGGGACAACAAGGCTTTTCGAATACCTCAGCGAGATGGCTGACGATGCGCAGGTGCGGTTCCCGAACGCTGACCTGGTTTTCCTGGGGGACTTTAACGGTCATCACGTTGAGTGGCTGGGGTCCCTTAGGACCGATCATGCGGGACGAACCGCCCATGCATTCGCTCTCTCCCACGGGCTGACCCAGATGGTACGGGGGATCACCCGGATACCTGACAGGTCAGACCACACGCCCGCCTTGCTGGATCTACTGCTGACGAGTCGCCCAGCCGAGTACAGTGTGTCGGTACGCGCCCCACTGGGCACATCCGACCACTGTGTGATGCACGCCAGCTTCCAAGTGCCACCGCCTGCTCGTGCTGAACAAATGACTCGACGACTATGGCACTACTCGTCGGCAGACTGGGACGGTCTCCGCGATTACTTTGCGTCCATCCCGTGGAGCCAGCGCTGCTTTATAGGGAAGGCGCCTTCGGATAGCGCTGCTGCCATTGCTGGCGAGATCAGTCTAGGGATAGAATATTATATCCCTTTCACTGATGTCGCCAGCATCCGCAAAGCTCGCCCCTGGTTCGGGCGTGAATGTGCCGAGGCTGTCCAGAAAAAACAGTCGGCATATCGCGCCTGGGTCAGGGCTCGGGCGGCACGTGACCCGAACGTGAACCGCCTCAAAGCAGCGTACAATCGGGCCACTAGGTTCAGCAAGAGGGCCTTCAAGAGAGCGGATGCCCAGCGCGTCGCGCGGCTTGGTCAGGAGCTCACATCCCATCCCACGGGCAGCCGTGGATACTGGCAACTGGCCAAAGCCGTACAGTCAAATTTTTGTCAACCCTCGCTGCCACCACTGCGTTTTCCTGATGGATCACTGGCTCACAAAGCCCAAGAGAAGGCGGACATGCTCGCAGACCTCTTTGCGGCTAATTCCCGGGTCGATGACCGTGGCCTGCAGCCCCCCGCCATCGCCAACTGTGGCCACACTATGCCTGATATTGTTATCAGGCAATGTGATGTACGGGCAGTGCTGCGGTCACTCGACACGCGGAAAGCCAGTGGCCCTGACGGCATTCCGGCGGTGGTGCTACGAAAATGTGCTGCTGAGTTGTCTCCAGTATTAACGCGTCTGTACCGCCTGTCATACTCTACAGGCGTCGTGCCGGAGGCCTGGAAGGAGGCGAACGTACAACCTATCCCCAAGAAAGGGGATCGATCCGATCCAGGCAACTATCGACCCATAGCTGTCACCTCAGTCATTTGCAAGGTGCTCGAGCTTCTTATTAATAAGCAGCTCATGCGATACCTGGAGGATCACTCGCTAATCAATGATCGGCAATATGGCTTCAGGCCAAAACGATCAACGGGTGACCTCCTGGCATTCGTCACGCATGTATGGGGTGGGGCTATGGAAAAGTTTGGCGAGTCCTTGGCTATTAGCCTGGACATCGCCAAAGCTTTCGATAGGGTCTGGCATGCTTCGCTCCTTTCCAAGCTTCCGGCATATGGTCTACCTCCTCAACTGTGCAGCTGGATTGCCAGTTTTTTAAACGAGCGCCGAGTGCGGGTCCTCTGCGATGGCCAGGCTTCTCGCTTTTTGCAAGTGAATGCCGGGGTACCGCAGGGGTCCGTACTGTCACCAACTCTCTTTCTTCTGCATATCAATGATATGCTTTCCCTCGGGAACATTCATTGCTATGCAGATGACAGTACATTGCACGGGAGTTACTCGGTTCGTCCGACGGCGGGGCGATCTGTGATAGAGGAGGAGAGACGACATCTCGTGGGTGATCTCGACCGAAGCCTCGACAGTATCTCCCAATGGGGTGCCGAGAACTTGGTCGAGTTCAATGCCCACAAAACACAGGCGTGTGCATTTACAGCGAAAAAATCCCCTTTCCTTCCCCTACCCACTCTTCAGAATGCAATATTACCAATGAAGGACAATCTAGACATCCTTGGCATAGACGTTCGTCGAGAGCTCAATAACACAAAATACATTGAGAGATGTATTGGGCTAGCTTCGCGGAAACTAGGAATACTGAACAAGGTAAAGCGATTCTTTACACCGCACCAGAGGTGTCTGCTGTACAAAACGCAGATTAGACCCTGCGTTGAATACTGCTCTCACCTCTGGGACGGCTCCGCGAAGTATTTGCTGGACGCACTCGACGCTATGCAGCGACGCGCTGTTCGCATTATAGACTGTCCGGAGGTAACGGGAAGCCTTGAGCCGCTAGCCCAGCGCCGAACAATTGCTTCCTTGGCCGCGTTCTACCGTATTTACCACGGTGAGTGTTCTGAAGAGCTCTTCAACCTGATCCCACCCTCTCCCTTCCGATCCCGAACAACGCGTGCCGGGCAGAGATGTCACCCTCATACCGTGGAAACCGTCTTCGCGAGAACCGAGCGTTTTAAACGATCGTTTCTCTGCCGAACGATGGTGGCTTGGAACGCCCTGCCTGCGCACGTGTTTCCTCCTACATATAACCCTGGGCTCTTTAAGCGAAGCGTGAAGAGGCACATTACAGGGTCGTCAAGTTGAGGGCCACTCTCTATAGTATTCCTGTGTACTGTGAGAGTCGCCCTCAATTGCCAGACGTCGCCTCAGCTTACCATCAGGCGAGTGGCGTCAATTTGTCGACCTAAATATAAAAAAAAAAAAAAAAAAATTATTTAAAAAATATATACCTATATTAGCGTATGACATAGAGCAACGGATTTGTTGGTCTACGGTATACTTTGAATTCACAGATTAATAAAACGGTATGTTTGAATTTGACGTTCGCGAAATAAAATTGAAGGAAAAATCAAAAAATATAATACTATAGTCTATAGTCTTTAGCTGTATATTATAATTCTCTATGGTCTATATAGTTTCAAAAATCTACAATTTAAAGAATTACATATATTTATGTTACATATCGTCATTGAGAATTATAAAATACTCTTGTAATGACGTATAATAATTCGGTTCTTGTAGGGAACTGGAACGAAGAAAGGCTTAAAAACGAGGTATGGCTGATCAATCTTACCAATTGCTTGTATATATTTACTCATCTTATAAATAATAATTATAAATAATAGCTATAGGTAGGTATTGCTAGTAGGTAATATAGTCCGTGTTAATGAGTTCCAACAAGGACACCAAAGGCCTGCTCATCCTCACCGGCACACATGAGCCTGCTTCCAACAGCCCAGCTGCTGTTATCACTTCGGTATCTAGCAATTCCAAAGCGGAAAGCTTTGGAATTACTCGTGTGATAGATGTGATAGATTTGTCGCGGAAGCCCAGCGGAGTTTTCTAACTTTAGTTCTTCCGGTTTGAATCCGCCTTGCGTCAACGACGAGTTCTCTCTCTAACGACGAGCCTCAGCTCCGCTTTCAAAACTGCTACTATCATACTATCATAGTTATGTTGGTTTCTTTTTCGCGATTAAGTAAGTATGTTAATTAGTAATCCGTTCAGCGGGTTGGAAGATATTAAGTATTATAAAATATTACAAACTTACATACAATACAAGATACGCGCGAAATAGATAACCCTTCCTTGGCAGTCGGGAAATAATAAAGAGGAAAGATTTATGAATTTTTAAATTGAAGTGTCTGTGTGTAATTTCAAATTACTAGCTTTTTACTCAATGCATACTATAGCCAGTGGCGGCCTTAGGGGGGGCGAACGGGGCAATCGCCCGGAGACTCGCGCTTGCAGGGGCCTCGCGCAACGACCCAAGCAAAAATATTTTTTTTTTAAATATAGCTTTTTTTAATTTTTGATATTATAATAATAATAATAATTCACATGTTGGTGAAGAAGTGAGTGATGCTGCTATACCTGTAAGTACTCAATACAATGAGGAATTAAGGAGCGCTTTGGAGCGAGCGATTGGTGAGTTTCAATCTGTCCCTATTGAGTGTAGACCGCGGCTTCCGCGTTTGCCCACACATAAAAAAAACGTGGCGCTAGTGTGTGCCCTAGACTCGATGTTAACATCGTTTTTTAACAACTGCAGAAACATTACTGATGCCCATTCCATTCTGTACTGTGCAGCTGTTGCAGTATGTCGAATAGCTGGTGTTAAATTTTTTAAACAAGAAACAGCTATTCGACCAAAGCCTGCTGTACCAGCTTGGCAGTGCAGAATTGAACGGCGCATCAACGAGGCTAGGGTGCTCATTGGCAAGCTACACTGCTTCAGGACGGGCAATACACGCCCGAGAGTCATGCGCTTTGTGACCCGTGCATTCGTGGGAACTAATATTAGGCCCTGTGAATACTCTGTTCGGGTCACAGAGCGCATCGATTACCTGAAGCAGAAAGTTTATGCGTGGGCGAACCGCATAAGGCGGTACAAAAAAAGAGTGGACAGATACACTCAGAATCGCTTGTTCCAAAAAAATGAGAGGTGGGTATATAGAGGGTGGGAGCGACCTAACTCGGATGTGACTGATGGGAGTCTACCTGATGCTGTTTCTACAGTTAACTTCTGGAAAAGCATCTGGTCGACGCCCGTCAGTCATACACAGGATGCGTGGATTAGGGATGTTGAGCGGGCGTGTGAACCAATTCCAGCTATGGAACCTATAACCATATCTGAAGAAGATATTGGTTGTGCAGTTCGTTCGTTGCCAAATTGGAAATCTGCTGGACCGGACGGACTGCACAACTTTTGGTTAAAATGGTTCCGTAGCTCACACGCTTGCTTGGCATCTTGCTTCCAGTCATCCCTTGAGTCATCGTCGCTTCCAGCTTTTATGACTACCGGAGTAACCCACCTCCTATACAAATCTGGTAGTACCACAGACCCCAAAAATTATAGACCTATAACTTGTCTACCTACCATATACAAACTTTTTACATCCATCCTGAGAGTAAAAATATATTCACATGTACAAAACAATAACATCTTGTCAATCTCTCAGAATGGATGTAAAAGTGGGGCACGTGGTACGAAAGAGCTCCTTATTATTGACATGGCTGTTTGCCAGCAGGTACGCCGCAACCGAAAGAACCTTGCGACATGCTGGATTGACTTTAAGAAAGCGTACGATTCTGTGCCTCATACATGGCTTCGGAGGGTGCTAGAGCTGTATAAAGTTGATGCAACTCTATGCACCTTTTTGGGGTCATGTATGAGACAATGGAGTACGGTTCTTGTTTATCCAGGGTGTCGTCAGGTTCTAGGAGGTGGTGTACCAATAGGGATTGAGAGAGGTATTTTCCAGGGTGATAGTCTGAGTCCGTTGTGGTTTTGTCTAGCACTAAATCCTCTCAGTACGTTACTAGAGGGTTCAGCGTTAGGCTATCGGATGCGCAGAGGGGGTCAAATTTTGTCCCACCTTTTTTACATGGATGACCTAAAGTTATTTGCCCCTAATGGCCCCGATTTGATGGCTTTGCTAAAAGTTACTGAAACTTTTAGTAAGGCCATCAGTATGGAGTTTGGGGTAGATAAGTGTGCGGTCATGCATGTAAAAAGGGGCGGGATTGTGGAATCTGAAGGAGTCAATCTTTCAGATTTCACACGATTTGGGTCGCTCTCCGCAACCGAAACCTACAAATATCTAGGTATGTCTCAAGCTCTGTGTATTGCTGAGACTGACATGAAACAGAAGTTGCAGGATCGTTTCTTTGGCCGCCTGAAAAAAATACTGAAAAGTCTTTTATCAGGCGGTAACAAGGTGCGTGCTGTCAACGGCTGGGCCATGCCAGTCTTAGTTTACTCTTTTGGCATACTTAGATGGACTCAGACGGAGTTAGAAGTTCTGGATAGGAAGGTGCGTTGTCTATTGACTTCATATCGAATACACCACCCACGTTCGTAAGTAATGAGGTTGTATATACCACGGAAATGTGGGGGTCGAGGATTTTTAAATGCCAAGACTCTCCATAACCGTGAGATATGCAACCTTAGAGAGTATTTCCTACAGGTGGACGTGGATGTGCATCGAGATGTTGTGGCAATAGACAACGGACTGACCCCGCTGTCCCTTGCGAAAGAGAACTGGCGCAAACCTGTAATATTAAGTGTATCTGATCGGAAGGAAATATGGAAGAGCAAGGAACTGCATGGTCGATTTTATCGGGCTCTAAATGGGCCCGATGTTGATTCAATAGCATCGGTATCCTGGTTACGATTTGGTGATCTCTTCGGAGAAACTGAGGGTTTTATCTGTGCAATCACTGACGAAGTCGTGATGACGAATAACTATCGGAGATTTATTGTCAAAGATGGGACGCTAGACATCTGTCGGGCATGTCATCGTCCCGGAGAATCTTTAAGACATATTATCTCTGGTTGTTCCCGTCTTGCGAACGGTGAGTATTTGCACAGACACAACCAAGTAGCCAGGATAATCCACCAGCAACTTGCTCTAAAGTATAATCTTGTCGACGTGGAGGTACCTTATTACAAGTATGTGCCCGACCCAGTTCTTGAGAACGGTCATGTCACATTGTATTGGGATCGATCTATTATCACTGATAGGACTGTTATAGCTAACAGACCTGATATAGTGATAATGGATCGATTAAAGCGCCTTGCAGTAATTGTCGATATCACTGTGCCACATGACGAGAATCTCGTGAAAGCAGAAAAAGATAAACAAATTAAATATTTAGACCTAGCTCACGAGATTGTCGACATGTGGGATGTGGATTCGGCGATTATTGTTCCGATAGTCGTATCTGCGCATGGTCTAATAGCCAAGAGCCTCGACCTCCACCTACAGAGGCTCGCGTTAGGCAGCTGGATCAAGGGCTTGATGCAGAAGGCGGTTCTGTTGAATACGGCCCGTATTGTGCGGAAGTTCCTGTCTTTGGAGCCCTAACCACCGGTAGCTTGGTCCCTGTACCCGATGCCGGTGGGTTACTGTTTTTTATATTTTTAAATGTATTTTTTTATAAATCTATTTAAAAATGTAATAAATATGTGTTAAGTGTTAATAAAGAGAACAATAATAATAATAAGCCTTGTTTATTTCCAAATCTCTTAAAAAAAAAAATAGGTTACATTGTTACTGTTTAGATATAATAAAAAAATAATATAGTGAATGTTAGTAATTTATTTATTTATATTTTTTGCTCTTGCGAGATTTGGATCCCTGTTTGGGTAAAGGCCTCCTCCCTTTTGTGCCAAGAATCCCTATCAGCCCCAGCCACTATCCAGTTTTTTCCGGCTATTTGGACTATATCATCAGTCCACCGTTTAACTGGTCTGCCTACATTTCTTTTACCGGCTGGTCCTTTCCACTGAGTGGTCTGTATTGTCCACCTTTTGTCTTTGCAGACGTGATATATGGCCGGCCCATTTCCATTTTAGTTTTAGAGCTTGTGAAAGTGCATCGCTAAATTTCGTTTTATGTCTGATTAGAGTGCTTCTTATTTTGTGTATTTTTCGGATTTTAAGGATACTTCTTTCCATTGCCCTTTGGGTAGTTCTAATCCTGCATTTAATTTTATTTGAGAATACCCACATTTTTGATATTATCCTTACTTAATTATTTATTAAAATTATAACATAACGGTAAATTAAACTAAAGTTAGTAAACTATTTAATTTTTCAAAACATACCTAATTGAACTCTTGCCGTACAACAACCAAACCTACCTATTTTCGCATCTCTTAATTTTCAAGAAAGAGAAAGGGCCTCGCCATGTCTCCGGGTACGGGGTACGGAGTCGGATTATGGCCTTAAACGCCCCCGTATGGGCGGATTGACAGCCAACAAAGTGGCTTTTTTTTAATCCGCGGCCCGAGGTCGCGGCCGCTCTAACGTCCGTTGCCGGGCGTCTCTGGTTCACACGCAGAAGGCATTTCCAGTGGCGCCCGGCGGACTGACCATCTCTGTGGTCTCTATGGGGGTTTGGTCGGGATGAGAATCCCGCGTCGTTGGGGTACGGTGTTATCCCGAGTCGGTGAGTGAATCTGGTTGCGTGCTACAAAAGCAGGCTAGAAGCCCCCCCTCCCCCCCTCTAGCCTGCTTCTGTAAGGACGGCGGGTGGCGGTCCCGCCATCCTCGATCATTGAGGTCGATGGTCTTGAGCGTAGATGAGTCTGCGGCGCCCTCGTCGCTGACTACAGAACTCGGCGGGGAGGGTACGCTCTTTCTCCCTGTCGGCCGCCTCCTTCGCCAGCATGACTTACTCGCAGAAGAACACGGTCGCGTTCCACCTACTCCCGCTAGAGACCATGGCTTGAAGTATGGTCTCCAGCGAGAGGGTATCCACACCCAGACCCACTACGAGGTCCCGGCGCTGACTCGCCCACGTTGAGCACTCCACCAACGTGTGGAGTGCGGTGTCGTCGTCGGAAACCTCGCTGTGTTGACACCGGGGTGTGACCTCATTATGGATGCGAAACAGATAGCTACCGAAGCATCCATGCCCGGTAACGATCTGCATTGCACGATAAGTGAGGTCACCATGCTGCCTCTGCAGCCAGTCGTCCATGATCAGTGCTGAAACCCCGCAGAACGCACATTTACTCACCGACGCTGGATAAAACCCGACCCCAATAATGCGGGATAAAACCCCACCCAACCCCAGACAGACGGCATAGTTGGCCAAAGTACGCCAGCGCCACAGGGAATACTTCTGAGTGCGTACCTGGGGCGCCCAGCAATAGACGAAGGGGCGGCCGAGGCATTGGGCCGCGGTATAAAAAAAGGGGCCTCGCAAAGACCTACCGCCCGGAGCCTCGCAATTCGCAATGGGTAAGGCCGCCGCTGACGATAGTATACACGATACTGACATGGAAAATGCAAATTTTTGTCTGTCTGTCCGTCTGTTTGTTCCCGCTAATCTCTGGAACGGCTGAACCGATTTTACGAGACTATCACTGGCAGACAGCTAATGTAATAAGGTGTAATATAGGCAACTTTTTATCCCGGGAATGTGTTTCCGCGGGGTATTGGGAACCATAAAACTATTTCACGCGGGCGAAGCCGAAATACGTGCGTAGTCTGCTAGTCATATCTATATATAGAAATGGTGAATGTAATTTTTGTCCCCCCTTAGCTCTCGAGAACTGCTTATGCTACAATGATGGTTGACCCCTCTATGGATAGCCATCTGGAGGCACGCCAAAAAATCTAAAATTGGACCTAGCCCTAAGGGGTCAAAAGTTATAGGCCAAAATCTATGGCGTGGTGCGGCGCGAAGCACCGCGCAAGACACCGTACTAGTGTTTAAATAAAATATTAGTCTTCTATTTATGGTTATCATAATATAGTATTAAACTAAATCCCTTTCGTTTCATAAGTAGATATTCTTAGATCAAGCTACGCAACGGATTTTGATGCAGTTTTCACCAATGAATAGAGTGGTTCTCGAGGAAGGTTTTTGTGTATATAATTTGTTAAGTGGGCAAATCCGCGTGCGTCCGCTAGTTATTTATAAATTGATAATTGTTTGTTGCAGTACGAATTTAAGCTGTTTCTGAGAAAACGTGACAGACATGAATTATTACTTCAGAGATCACGAATATTATTTTGTAACTTGCTGAAAGAGGTTCTTCTTTATACAATATTGTTAAATATATATTTCTCATCTTAAATTATCTAGTTAGGTTAGGCGAATTTCGTACCCCCTTAAACGAACTTTTTAATTAATCCTACCTTACTACCTACCCAGGAACTTCTAAGAATATTTCAATACAAAAATCAGCCAAATCGGTCCAGTCGTCAGAAAATCGAACGGCGATTTATTTTTATTTACTTAGGTATAGATAATGATAATATACACTTAATAATTTAATTAATATTTTCCACGTCACGCTAATTTATTTATTTAACATAATCATTAACCTTAGAAATTTGGGTACACTACATAAATACGAATAACTTTAATCCGTCAGTCACAAATACGAATTTCAAAATCCCGATTTTCATAATTCCGACTGGTTCAAAATTCCGAATATAACAACTCCAATTGATCATTATTCCTATTTTTATAATTCCTAAATTTCAATATTCCTAACGTTTATAATTACTACTCTCAAAATACGGAGCTTCAATAGATCGAATTATAAAAAGTCCGACTTAATCATTTCGAAACATCAACAATACGAATTCTGATTAGTAAAATATCTAAATAACAAGACACATAAACACATAATTGCTCATCAGAGAGAAGTAGGTATAATAGGTATAATACGAGTATTATATTTAGTTATATGAGGAGGTAGAATTAAAAAACTAATGACAGATGCGTTGTCCTACTCATAAATTGCATAGGTTGTTTACATTTATTTTCCTTGTGTATATATCCTATATTATACAAAAAATTGTATATGTTTAAATGTGTAAAATTTTATTGAGCGGAGCTCCCATGGAGCAGGTTAAATGTAAAATGTTCGGACGTTCGTTTCTCAGCAACCGACTAATTGACCGACCGACTAATTGACCGATAATTAAAATTTTTTCACCTAAATTAATAGCTGATTTCAATTAAGGTCGTGACGAAGCTCAAATATTCAATTTAAATAATAATAATAAAAAAACACTTCGCTCAATAAGAAGCCGCGCACTGTTTACAGCGGGTCCCGTACGTAGTTTCGAATGACGTTGCAGCGATAGGTCGTAGTGGCGAAAAACTTTTAGCGTGGTACGCTGGAGCGAAAAGTCATTGAAGCGAATTCCACTAGGGCGAATGACACTGCAGCGACAAACATTGTGGCGAAAAATGTTTGAAATTACATATAATTATGCAACTTTAAAACTATAAAGGCGAAATAAAAGACAAAGTAATAGTTTTAATTTAATCAACAAAAAAGAACAGTTATTTACTGATTAATATTTCTTTGATTGTCAGTTTTTAACTAAATGAAATTGTTATTAAATAATCACATTAATATAAACGGGTATTTAATGCTACAGCTCGTATAAAATCAACGGTGTTCATTTGCTTTTTATTTTTTATAATCTGCTATGGGTTTTCCTTTTTTATTTTTCCCTTTTTTTATAATTGAATTTCTAATTTTTTTTTTTGTTGGCGTCTGAGTGATTCTAGCCAGAATCCTTTAAATTTTATGAACTGTTGTGTTCTGCTCTTCAATTACATTTTTCATACTTATTTTCTTGATTCCTTCGAAAAATATTATGTTTTGGGGGAGTTCAAAACCCCGGCAATCGAATGGCAAAACTATCAAATCACGTTTACAACCCCTGTTTCCACCTGCTTTATGGTTTGTTGAAAGAAATGATAATTTGCAGCTTCCAAGGACTCAGAATAGTGTGGAAGCAAAAGCAGAAAAGCCATAGCAGAGATTATAAAAAATAAAACCAAATGAACACCGTTGATTTTATACGAGCTGTAGTATTAAATACCCGTTTATATTAATATGTGATTATTTAATAACAATTTAATTTAGTTAAAAACTGACAATCAAAGAAATATTAATCAGTAAATAACTGTTCTTTTTTGTTGATTAAACTAAAACTATTACTATCTGTTTTTTATTTCGCCTTTATAGTTTTAAAGTTGCATATATGTAATTTCAAACATTTTTCGCCACAATGTTTGTCGCTGCAGTGTCATTCGCCCTAGTGGAATTCGCTTCAATGACTTTTCGCTCCAGCGTACCACGCTAAAAGTTTTTCGCCACTATGACCTATCGCTGCAACGTCATTCGAAACTACGTACGGGACCCGTTTACAGCAGCGTAGCTTTACCTAGTATAATACAGATCAAGTACGGCGTTTCGCAGGCCGCTGCCGCGGCCTGCGAAACGCTAAATTCGTCTAAATTCTGTAGAACAAACATGTTGACTTTTAGTTTATTCGAAGTATTGAAAATCGGAATGTCGTGTTTCGGACCGAGAACCCTTCGAGCATTTGACTCTTCGAACGTATGAAAATCGGAAAACTAACAAATCGCATTAATGAATGAATGAATGAATGAATTATTTATTTAAAGCAACATAGGCTCATATATGTTAGTGAAATCTTATATCTAGGTTAGTATTAATTAAATATTAAAATAAAATAAGTTATAAACATTCCCATTGACGCACAATTCCCCCCGCTATGGCACCACAATAGTTAACATGAAGGCTATCAAGCCTATGTGCGATCATGTTCAGGATGCTGTTGTCGCTGCCCCGCACCCTGCGCACCAGAGACGCGCACCTCTTACGCATCGTTGTATAGAAACAATCCACCCGAGCTTCTGCGAACATCCCTGATGCGCTACAGAAGCGTGGCAGCCCCAGCAGCACCCTGAATGCGTTATTATATTGCACACTGAGTGCGTTGTAAGCTTTTGGAGTATATCTAGCCCACAGGCTGCACGTGTAAAACGAATTATTGACTTTCGGTAAAATAAGTTTCGTGATTTTTAATAATAGACATTACAATTCTTAGGTGTTATGAAATTCGGACTTTTGAAAATCGGAACATTGAAATTCGGAATAAAGTTTTTCGGAGTATTTGGGTGAAATTTAGACCTTAGAACCTAGAAATTTATATATACAAATATATTTATATATATATATAAATTTTTTGTATGAATTTAACTACTATAGGTAGGTATAGTTACCTAAAACATTTGATTGCAGAGACCTCTTGCGATAAGTGGCACATTTGTTCAATTTGGATACAATGTCCAATTAGTTGCATCGAACATGCCAGGTAGGTATCTACTATTAAGTATGTTTGTGTACCTAAGCCTTTCTTTTACTTTTTTGTAAATAACGACAATCTAGCTAAGTGCCTCCCCGCCCCCCTTATTAAGATACCTCAAAGAATTGAATTAACAATATATTAGAGAATTGCTAATTAATCATTCCCCATTCCCAAGGACGCAGGGCTAATGTACCTATACCTTTATTTATATTTTTAATTATGCGGCCCATGGCTGCAACCGCTCCCACGTCCAGCAAGCGCCTCTGGTGAACACACCAGGGATGTACCCTACTCCAGTTCGTTAGGCTACGTTTTACTACGAAACGAAAAGTGGCCAGTGTTAAAGATCCTTTTTTTTGTGGCGTGGTTGGTGTTTGTTTAGGTACATTAATTTAACCTAAACAAATTGACTATTGCTACATTATTTGTGAGTCTTTCGTCAAAATTTCAGTCGAAATTTTCAAAATCGATTCAGTAGTTACAGAGCCTATTCAATGCACATGGCAAACCTCATACCGCCTCAATTTTAAAACTTAAACCTTCCCTGAACTAAACGAATATTTTAAGACCGATCCCGAACAACGCGTGCCGGGCAGAGATGTTACTCTCCTGTGGAAACCATCTTCGCGAGAACCAAGCGTTTCAAACGTTCGTTTCTCTGCCGAACGTTGGTGGCTTGGAACGCCCTGCCTGCGCACGTGTTTCCTCCCACATATATAACCCTGGGTTCTTTAAACGAAGTGTGAAGAGGCACATTACTAGGTCGTCCAGTTGAGGACCAGTCTCTATAGTATTTCTGTGTACTATGAGAGTCGCCCACAGCCGCCAGACGTCATCACAGCTTACCATCAGGCGGGTGGCGTCAATTTGTCGACATAATTTATAAAAAAAAGACCAAAATTAGACAAATCGGTCTAGCTGTTCTCCAGCTTTAGCAAGTTTAGGTGCTTCACTGTGCTTAAATTTATTTTTATCCTAGCTAAACCAGCGGTTCCTGGCCAGAAACAACAATACGGTCTAGCGTTGTCAAGTCTGGTGAGGGACCGTCAGGTGGATTACATGCAAAACATTTGTGATGGATGTATGATGACCCTTTCGCCAATCACCACACCCTGCTGTCGTAACACTTTCGTTATTCTCAGGTTTTTATTGAAATGTTTGACTAGGTATTTTGTAACTGTGTTTTGGGTTTCTAATTTCTTAAATAAATAGATTAATAAGTATTGTTCAATTGTAGAACCTTACAATCATTATCTTCAGTGTCATTAGAGGACCTATTATACCTCTATGTAAATAGGTTTTTTTTTTTTTTTTAATTCCGCGGCCCAAGGTTGCGGCTGCTCTAACGTCCGTTGCCGGGCGTCTCTGGTTCACTAAGTAGGTACCTACCTAACAAATATCTTCATTTTGTATATTTTAATTTTTTTAAATAAATAATATTATTATTATTTATTTAATGTTTGTTACCTCATCTTCGGACTGGGTGAACCGATTTCGAAATTTTGTTTAATTACCCAAGTGGTTCTATTTCAATTTAAATAAATAATAAATAAATAAATAAATATTTTTGGACATTCTCACACAACGTCACCTAGCCCAAATTAAGCTAATATAAGCTTGTGTTATGGGATCTAGACGACTGATAAACATACTTATATATTTCTAAATACATACATATTATACATAGAAAACACCCAAACTCCGAAACAAACATTTGTGGATCACACAAATAATTTGAATCGACCCGGAATCGAACCTGGGACCTCAGGGGTGGCAGTCGCATACTCATACCACTGAGCCACCGAGGCAAATTGGTCTCATTCCGACAACTATTTGGTCTCATTTCGGTAGTTTGAAGTCGGTTGCTGTGTCAATTTTTGACGTGGATTTTTAGTACTAATGGTGACGATGTTCGTGGAAAATTAACTTACGGTGAAGAATTTTTGCTCAAAGCAGAGAATTATGGTGATCCAAAAGTAAGTTTTTATTCTACGTTTGCTGCGACTTTAATCGAGTTTATAAGTTTTCTACTGTGTACTTATTATTACGTATTTATTATGCAGGAGTGAAGCACGTAGGAAGGTTACTTCCTTTTAATAGTAACGATTTCGAGACTTAAACGCGTAATATTACCTTATTTAGGGCCTGGCGTTCCGACAGAGTTACATCGTGCCGTGGTCACCAGATTACTTTCTATTTGTTCTGATCTCATTTTTATTCAGCCTGTAATTTAGTAACCAAAAGAGTTGGTTATTGACTTAGGTATAGGTCCGGTGGTCTAGGCTGAATGAAGAGAGATCACGATCACGGGTTATATTTAGGTAATAACCACGTACCTAACCCTAGTTATTTAAAAAAATGGATCCAAGACTTATTGTCTTCAAAACGCAGGATGGAATCTTTAACCAGAGAGAAGTAGGTAATTATGGATGTTTCCTTGATAAATACCTGCAACGGCTATCCAGAGATTATTTTACGGGTGTAGGTCCTTTTACGGTCTTTATTTATTTAATTTATTACTACTTAAATCTAGGCAGTACCATTATACGTGCGATACACGACCGCTGGTACCCCAGAAGATGCTGATCGTTTCCCAATTCGCCTGAGTGCTGTGCTGGACAGTAATTGTCGGTTTACAGCAACACCGTTATTGGCTCGTGATCGCCTTGAGGGGTTCAGTAGCCCGGTGAAGGTATACATAGTGATTGCAGCCATTTGCCTTTGTACATTAGTTTTAAGGCATGTATGTTATATGTTACTATTTATTGCTTGTGTACGATGTACAATAAAGAGTACTTATCTTATCTTATCTTATTTCCATATTTGTTGCTCATCTAGTACACATGAAGATTCGATTGTTTGTTTCCTAGGCTAATAGGCTTCGTAACCACAACCGTTTTTGTAGCAATATATTATTATCCCCGAGTAACATTATGCTGCTTTTTAACTTTTAAAAGTTGAGAAAACTAAATCACGCAGAGCTTCGATAATCAACTAGTAGTACATAAATCAGAAAATAACAAATCTGTTAAATAAATACTTAATAGCATCGAAACTCTTATGTAAACTGACTTGAATATCCTGCACTGTGTAGCTGAAAAAAAGTTTCTGTTGTGTCCTCGACAAGATTTCTATTTCGATTACATTACTTTGAAGGTAGGATTCGATTTAATTCGACTGATATCTATCTACTGTTTGCAGACTGGTGACAGACTGTTAATTAAGAATTGTATCGCAGATAAATATCTGTGCGTCATGAATCAACTCTGGGTTCAGACATTCTTTGGTGCTGTAAGTTTATTCTTGTAATATTTTTATTAAGTCTTAGAAATAACCTGTACTGTCCCAGATTATAACATACATTCCTACAAGTTATTAGTCACTTACTTCATAGCATAGTATAGCATAGCATAGCATAGCATACATCATACTTAGCTGGGAAAATATATCAAACAATATCGTGATAACAATATCACTATACTAATAATCAATCAATCAATCATATGGCTAAACGAAAGGGTTTTTTTTAAATGCCGCCCCATCGCCCATAAATTGCCGGTCGTACTGGGTTTGCCCACGTAAGTGACTAAATTGGCTGGAAAAAAATAAAAAAATCAGTAGGGGAAGGAAAGGGGATTTCTTCGCTGTAAATGCACACGCCTGATTTTTGCGGGCATTGAACTCGACAAGTAGGTCCCATTGTTTTTTAGAGTTTAAGAAAAAAGTCATCCTATTTGCAAATCTCGCCTTTGTAGGTTATAGCATAGTCTCAAGATCATCTAGGTTTAGGTTTTCTTTATACTGTGGGAGTAGGTAGGTCGGTGGTTATAGGGTATTAAGTCCAAACTATACATACGTACCTACTTGTAACTTACATTGTGATAACTTTCTTGCAGGAGTGTGGAGTGACTTGTCGAAATTACATCGATAGCCATAAAAGATTTACAGCTGAGAACATATTTACTATGGTTAGCGACATTACTACTAAGTCACAATAAGGGATTACATTTTTGACATTTTGAGCTCATGTGGCTTTGTACTATGTTGTTTTTGATTATGTGGAGCCAACTTTAGTTTTAAATGGTGGAAATTCAAACATATGTATGAAATATTTTATTTTGAAAGAATATTTTTAATATTTAACAATGGATGGATGGAATAAATTAAGTTATTGGAGAATATTACAAGGTCTATTATTTTATACTTTGTTGCTTTTGTCAAATCTTTAGGTAATAGGTAACGTAGGATTAATATAAAGCCCATTTAGGTACCAATGAATAATTATTCACATAAAAGGTGTCCGAAAATGAACTACGAGTATCTATGTGGTGTAAAATACAGAAGTAAAGGTCATGAAAGCATTTGAATAGTCCATTCCTTACATAATATAGTCGGGGGTTATTAGGAATTTAGGCTGCCTAATTTCATTTTTGAAACTGTCATTTGGCGCCAACTCTAACAAAGGGGCATTTAAATTAAATACTCCAACAACACAAATTACAAAAGGGTATTTACTCAGGGGTCCACAAAATCGATGTTTTATGTTGATTTTATTCATTTGGGACCAAAATAAATATTTTTGTAAATACTCCACTCAATTTCCTAATGTAACATAGTATTATTGTACAATAATATGTACGTAAATTATTATCCCCAACAGCTACGAAATGGTGTAACATTTTGGTTTCACATAGTTAACATTCTTCCCTTGAAAATGAGGGCACCCGTGGCTTTTGCGAAGCTTAACATTGATCGTTAGCGGTGCCCATATATCATTGTAGTGGTTAGGATGACATTCCTAACTCCTGGCATTAGTGTAAAAGGCCCAAATGACCATACAGGTGTATGAATGTTTAACGATGTTATAAATTCGTGTTTGCACTTTGGAAGTCGGCTTATAAGTCGCAATCTTTACTTAAAACCAAAATTTTAATTTGGTGAGAATATACCCTGGAAAGTGATGCACCTGCCGAGCCATGGACGAGACTTAGCCAGATAACAAAGAACCATAGAAAGAACGAAAGAAACACGTTCAATTCTATAAGCGGGGTTGGTCTCGACTTCTATTACGTGGGAACAACAAAGAATTAATACTTTTTTTAATTCCGCGCAGAAGGTATATCCAGTATTTCCACCCGGCGGACTTTGACCACCTGTGTGGCCTCTTCGGGGGTTTGGTCGGGATGAGAATCCCTCGTCCCGGTGAGTGACTCGGGGTCTGAGGCCCCGCAGCACGCAACCTTCTAGCCTGCTTCTGTAAGGACGGCGGGTGGCTATCCCGCCGTCCTCAAGCCCCGATCATGGAGGTCGATGATCTTGGGCGTAGATGAGTCTGCGGCGCCCTCGCCGCTGACTTCGGAACTCGGCGGGGAGGGTACGCTCCCTGTCCCTCACGGCCACGTCCCTCGCGAGCATGACCTGCTCGCAGAAGGACACGGCTGCGTTCCATCCACTCCCGCTAGAGACCATGGAGGTTCCCCACTTGGGTTGCTCAAGTCGCATAGTTCATGACCTCCTCAGATCCTGACGGAGTTCGGACCGCTCACTGGTCCTCGATTTCTCGAGAAAGAATTAATATTGGCGAACAGTGAAAGTTAATATGTCTCGGCCTATGCCTTCTGGGAATAAACCAGGAAGCTTCTGAAAATCCAAAAATACTCTAGTGAGAAACAGTAACAAGCAACAAAAGCATTACCAACCGCCAGTGTTCAAAATCTCTATGGTCCGACCGCTCTCTGGGTTTCAGTTCACGTCATTACGTATCCTACTGTCATTTTTAAATCGATTTCAAAATATTATTTTGTATTAATTTTATCGAGTCTTATTAATTTGTCGCTAAAAATGAATAACGACAAGGAACTTGTATATTGTAACAGAGTTCGAGTTGGTAATTGGTATGAGGCGTCGACCTTAGAACAGGTAAGCTGTACTACGTAATTTTTCATATATCTATTGTATATAAATACCTTTTCCTGTGAGATTATGACTAGGTAGGTATAATAATCAAAGTTTGAGACTAGCTGAGCTCCACTCGCTAGTTATTATGACGAAACCTTCTTTTCTGCCCTTAAATTTTGATGAAACAAAGGCTATAGTTGTCCTAAGTTTGGCTTGTCTACATGTGACAGACAGACAAGCTAATGGACCAAGTCTTCCTCACCTACACGCGGTGCACCTGCTAACAAACCGACGAGGTTCTGGCAAATATACCCAGTCCCCGGAAACGGCTTGCCACTATGTGAGTTTCACGAAGTGACTGGCGAAACAGAGGCGAAATAAGTGCTTCTGTACCTTCGGATCTGTCTGTCTTAGTAAAAAGCTGCTAATTTGTAATTAAAAACAGACACTTAATTTTTTTTTAATTGTTGATCTCGTTAACATTAGTACAAGATGAACAAATTCTTGGAACAAATGAAGAGTGGTGATCTGATGCTCGCTAGATATCGTAACATGACGGAGAATCTTATGAAACCGACAGACATCACTCAATCAACTGGACCTATTACATTTGGCTCGAAAATATGCTTTCTAGCACCACACGTACCTTGTATGTAATTAAATCATTATCACTACAAATCACGAACTATTCAAAATACCTACTTATAACAGTAAAACTAACTGACACCCACAACACCGCCCGCGTTTTATAGTTTTCTCATTCCAAATTCCCATGGGAAAACATCGCGATAAAAAGTAGCTTGTCATTGAGGTATACCTATCTTAGTCTAAGATCCCACTGCAGAATATTGCGCTCATCGAGTATTTGCTGAAAACTAATTGTTTACTCATATTTATGATTAGGAGAATATATACCTACCAGGTTACCTATAAAAATGTGGGGTATGACTAACCGTCACACCATTTTGTCACACCAGTGTGGAACAGAAGAATTTTTTTCTTCACCGTCACACTAGTGTGATACTCGAGATTTTATTCTTCACAGTCATACTATCATCTTTACATTAAAGATTTGCATTTATATACGCCTACTTATATACAACCAGAACCCCCTATTCTGTTATGATAGCCTGGTACCTTTTCAGAATAATAAGTTCAAACTTTCAATCGGTTTTCATTGAATTTAAAAAAAATTAAAATCTTGAAGGCTCTTATGTTATTATGTATTCCTGGTACATTTGAGGTTTGTGTCTTTTATAATGGACAATCATTTTCATCTGTACTCGGTGCACCTGTTGACACATTTAAATAAACTAAACGGATCGAGATTCGAATGAGATTTCGAGAGTGCTTATGTAATTCTGTAGTCCTAGTATTTTATTCGAGGTTCGTATCATTTATAATAAAAAATGGCCTCACCATCAATGGGACTAAAGAAATATGGGTACAATAAACAGCTCTGTCTACCTTATCAAAGTATAAAACAGAAGAATCTATATGACATTTTTAAGCACCATCAAAGGTGAACGGTTTCTGATTAAAACTACTTCGAACACATTTTTAATAAACCAAACTGAGCGAGATAAGAGTTGGCGAGTGCTCTTTTGTAGTTCTGTAGTCCTAGTACTTTTGTTGTTTGTGTATCTTATAATAGAGAGTTAAGGGACCTAAGTGGCTCTGGTAAGATATATCCATACTGCCCTACTAACCGCACGATACATTTTTTTGTCCCTATGAAAAATAAAGAAATGTGTCAACAAGTGCGCCGAGTACAGATGAAAATGATTGTCTCCCTTTTAAAAGACACAAACCTCAAATGTACCAGGAATACATACTCGTAACAACATAAGAGCGAAATTCTCGAACATTTCTCGCCAGTCACACTAGATAGTGTGACGGTGAAGAAAACAAATTCTTCTGTTGCACACTGGTGTGACAAAATAGTGTGACGGTTAGTCATACCCCAAAAATGTAGCCGCTAGTAGTTTTTTAGAAACATACTATGTCGATGAAGAATGCGTTCAATGAATTATGTCGTATAACATAGTAAATCTGTACCTTACCTGGTCTCATCTTATGTTACCTGTATTTTAGTCGTTAAAACCACGTCAAAAAATTCCTAGTGAATTTAATTTAATTTTATAAATACCGATTTCAACTAATCTAAACAAGTTACAAAGTGTTTAAACAAATTAAAAGATGTTAAGAGAGATTAATCAAAGTTTAAACAAGTTAAATATTGATAGTACCTACAACAGCGCAAACGAAATGAAATGAAATGATTTCCTTATTTGTATAGGTCACTAAATGGCTCTTACAAACGTCAGTAAGTACTTACAATAAAAAAATGTCATTGCTTCTATATTTACATGTACTGCCAGATTCGCAAAGCAATAAGTAGAACCGAAAGAAAGATACTGGTAATAAAACTCTCGGTCACTCTTTTTCAATAATTGACTCATTTACACATTTTCTTAAGACTAAATGTGGACGAATGTACATTGGTCTCGTGTCAAAATTAAAAAGCGTGTATAAAGCAACAAAAAAAAATACAGTCTGCCTAATCCGTCTCACAGCATATGCAGCTTAGCTCTGCTGCATATGCTGTGAGACGGATTAGGCAATGGTGATATGGTCACCCCATTGTAATTTAGAATCTATTTTTATTCCTAAAAAGGTAGTGTTATTTACAAATTCTAACCTTTGGCTACCCAGCACGACATGGACGTTTGCTTGTCTGACATTCGGCTCTCGAAGCGGGTGGCTCACCTTTTGCAAGTTAGCACATAGAGCCATCCATATTGTAAATAGCTATGGTCAACATTTACATAACCAAGATTATTGTGTTTTGTACGTAGACCCAACTCCTGATTTTATGTATCATCAAGAAAATTATGTGATCCAACAATTGCTTTACACAATAACGGTTGAGTGAGAACTTCATCAAATATAAAATAAAGTACAAAAAACTGTTTTGTAACAATAATTATGTGTAATTTTAATACTTTAAATGTAGGAATTTTGCCTTGATAGGAAATACCTGAGGGATACTAGTTCAGAGTGATGTCCACAAAGTGATCTCTTTTACATCTAATGTTTTTGTACCCCATTTTAGGTACCTACCTATTTTGGTATCTTTTGATGTATAATAAAATAAGAATTATTTTAGATTACAATAGAATATTAGAACTATTACTACTGTATTCATTATATATTTAACTATATTCTTATTAGTATTCCAGCTAGTGTTAGTTAGTGTTAAAGTGGTTTCCTTAAGCGAGACTAAATGTGGACGAATGTACATTGGTCTCGTGTCAAAATCAAAAAGCGTGTATAAAGCAACAAAAAAAATACAGTCACCTAAGTACAAAATATGCTACAATTACGCCATTTTAGGAGGCGCCTGCACCATGCTCAAGCCCGACACTTTTATCATTAAGGTAATCAACTGTCTTATAATATTCTTTTTGACATAAAGGGGTCTTTATAAAGGTTTTAAATTTATTGTCGGGCATACAAAGGACCTATTCAGGCAATTTATTATTAAAGCGTATATCTTCCCCCTTGAAAGAATGACTAACCTTACTAAGCGAGTTGTTATTTTTGGTAGACAATCTTGTCAGATACCAAGTTAACTTTTGGGGAAGGCTTATAATCGCGTTGTGATAAGGCTTATAAGCGTTTGTTACCAACAGAGAAGCAGGGTAGTTAAAGTAGGTAACATATTTAATATTCAAAGGTTTAGAACCTTCCACACAAGCTAAATAGCTTAGCGTAGGCGTAGGCTTAGCTAAATAGTTTAACTTCTTACTGCCACTGGTCTGGGTCCGGCCAGTAAGATAAAGGCAAGATGTAATAGTCATAGACTTGATGGCTTTAAAATAAATCTTTTTCAATAATCACAATAGCTGTAGCACACTAGATGTACTGTAATCATGTAAGCATCCATAGCCTAATATCTAAAACCTAATGAGTTAGTCTAACGTCCCGGCAAGACATTCTCCTTATTATTGAGTCCGCTCTTAACACCAGTACATAAGTACCAGCGCTTTTGGCTTGGCTGGAGTGGTTGGCGGGGAGGCTAATAGATTGTATTGCAGAGTTTTAAAGAAAGGAGAACAAATAATACGATTAAGACCCTTGGAATTCAAATTGGTAGCTGTGTCTTTAGTAAGCAAATCTTCTGGTAGGTATATCAGAAGAGAAGTGGCTATGAAGAGTCAGAATGACAATCTTTATCTAAATTATTCCAGAATTACTCATAGATCAGTTTTCTTTAATTTTCACATAGCATTCAGAATGGGTACACTTTACAGGCTCTTTCACCAGCAGATAACAAACAGGTCTTCATCGAGATAGTATGTATCGGAGCACAAATAATAAGACTGTTTTGCATTAGAACAAAACAGTTATTATATGTGTGAAGAAGCATACTATGTGAGCAAGCAGCTTGCTGGTAGATTGAAGACTATGACATTGACAGTGACAGATTCCAGCCACTCCCAGCTCGCGAAAGTTGGATGAAAGTGACAGGTAAGATAAGATGAGAACAGGTAAGATCCAGATTTACTATGTTATACGACATAATTCATTGAACGCATTCTTCATCAACATAGTATGTTTCTTCACACATAATAACTGTTTTGTTCTAATGCAAAACGGTCTTATTACTAAAATTTATACCTCCATATTTATTAGTCTTAGCAAAAAAATAAAAATATATATTATTTTTAATTTTTTGTCATTTTCAAAAGGAAGACATTTCTTTTGGAGTATTTGTTAAGTCGTGCCTACTACTGTTTGCATCGGTGGTTGGTTCTCAACCACCGATGCAAACAGTAGTAGGCACGACTTAACAAATACTCCAAATGCGTCGAATGCTAGTGTTCTACTAGCATTCGACGCATGCGCAATGGCTTAAAAGCATCGTACAGCTGGCAAACGCTATCCTCGTCTGACTAATGATGTTACGCGCTAACTGTCTTTCACTCTACCTTAAATATTTACCATCTTTAACAACCAGCAACCCTTATTTGCGGCCAGATTTAATTAAGCAACCGTATATCATAATAAGCAGAAAAAAATAGCTTTAATTTGATATATAAATAATAAATGTACGTTATGTATAAATGCATTATGTATAAATGCATCAAAATCATACCTGTTTACACCTGGCTGCGAAGAGGTGCGATCAAGTGCGCAACGGCAACCGTGATTTTTCAGAGTCTTTATATATATTGCCGTGAAGTGGACGATATTTTATTTAAAAAACAAGTGAGTGAAATTTTGTCCCCAAAATCAATTAACAATAATTTAATTAAAATTACTAGCGGCCACATTTTTATAGACAACCTAGTAGGTATATATTCTCCTAATCGTAAATAAGAGTAAAAATTTAGTTTTAGCAAATACTCGATGATCGCAATATACTGCAGTGGGATCTTGTACTATCTGAGGGTATATGTAAAACAAACAAGCGAATAGCGTGGATGATGGTACGAGTATATTACTGAGAAAGCAAGTTGACAGTAGTTGTCTTATATAATGTACACAGTAGAAACCTAATTAGACAAGGATGGCGATACATATCAGATAGATAATGGTTAATATTAATATTATGTAGGTATTATAGTGAAAGAATTTGCGGAATCGGTTATAAGATATAACCTATCTACGAGGGATTTGCCTGTTCCCATGGAACCCATTCCCCTTTACCAACATCCTAATTTTTACACTCTATCCCACTAATATTATTGTTGTTGTTCCACAACGTCCAGCCACAACCGGTTGCACTTGTCTGTTTATTAGTTAATATAATATATAGGTATTGGTATATGAGATTTGTGTAAACAGATTTAGAATAAACTTTATATCTGTTATTATATACTTCGAATTACCGATACATTGACAGCTACAGATCCAGCAGTAGAAGGCAAAACTGGTCTTATGCTTGGTGGACGAATATCATCAAACCAAATAGCATACTCACAAGAATTGCAGGATGGGTTTTCAGTAGTTTGCGTACCAGGAAATATACCCCAAGAGAGAAGCACATTCATATTGACAAGTGCAGACTATTGTGATCGAACTGACGAACTATTAAAGTTCAACCAAGAGTTCCTATTAATGTTGTCGTCCTCTCAAAAACGGACGGTATGTACCTAGGGTACTTTTTTACACCATTATAAGGCCGATGCAGACGAGGGACTTGTGTCCGCGGGACATTATATATATCTGTATATAAATTATGGCGTATTTTTAATCCTTTATGTGCGTTACTGCGATGCATTTTATAATAGTTCTATCAACAGACAAAAGTCCCGCGGTCAAAAGTCCCTCGCCTGCGTAGGCCTATATCTACTGCTGATAAATAGGTAAAATGCCTGTGTAAGAGTTGTTGATTGATTTTGTTTTCAGCCTTTATATTTAAGATATGATCTGGATCCTATACCAGGATTGTGCAGCACGTTTCCCCTGTACCTGAGTAATCATCCAATGTCAAATACTCGATGGAGAATCCTTCCCGAACAGAGTCCTTACATCACAAGATTTGAACAAGAAGGCAAAGTCGTACAGGTGGGTTTAGACCGAACGAACAACAAACAAGAACGAGAACTAAGAACTAGAATTCTTAAACCCGTTGATTACGACGGGCATTCTTAGAATATTCTATAGACTCTCCGAGCAGAGGTAAAACAGCAACAGAATGTTCAGTCTCTGATTGTAAAAGCCTAAGAATTTGATGATGAGGGGATAGAATGAGCAATGAGCATTCGCTCGTTTGGTCTAAATCGACCTTTACACCAAACAAACGAACCTTACGATTACTGTTATTAAGTACATAGTATATATTTGTACAATTAACTTGTAGCGCTGCGAATATTAATCTATCTGATGTGAATGATTAAAAGAAGAGTAGTATTCATTTACTCCTTTTATGAACAATAAATTTGACAATTATTAATTCCAGGTTTGTCTAATTGTAAGCCGCTTAATTGTGTGCTTAAATTTTCAGGTCAACAAAGATTTGGTTGTGAACCATTGCGCAACCAATCTTAATTTAGGGCTCAATCTTAACAGTTGGTCGATGGGATTTTACGGAAAAGTGAGCATACCTTTCATAATAATATATTGCCTCTATTTATGACCATTGCGCGGAACGTTTTTTATTTTTTTATTTGGGGAAGTCTGCAAAGAGATAGGTACATGTTTTTACAGTGCATGTCGCTGCAAAAGTGGACTCAGATGTACGACAAGGCATATAAAATTATGTACTTACGTTTGTTTAAAATAAAAAATATTGTTTCCAGGTTTGTGCACCTGCATTAAAAACCTGCCTTGACATATACGGGAAAGAGTTGCCGCACAATATTTGGCAAATCTACGTACCTTTAACAGAAGGGTTAGCCAAGATTAAAAATTTAAAAAATGATGTTATATAAAAAATTTAAATAGAGACACGTAAAATATATTTACGCAGGTGAGCTTTCTGTTAAAATAATGTACTACTCACCAAGGTGTTGTCTTAGAATGGACATTGAAAAGTTTCATTTAAATAAAAAGCACATTTTCCAACCTCACCGTGTTCAATTTTATTAATATAGTTTTAAGTAATTTAAAATGATATTTGCATCCGTAATTTACCGTAATCATAACATAGTATAGAACAAAGTCGCTTCCGTCCCTATGTATGCTTAGATCTTTAAAACCACGCAACTAATTTTGATACGGTTTTTCACCAGTGGATAGAGTGGTTCTCGATAAGGTTTTAATATATATGTAATTTGTTGGGCGAAGCCGCGAGCGTCCGCTAGTTAGATATAATACTCCTGATACCTCCCGAACAACAAGTGCCGGGCATAGATGTCACTCTCATACCGTGAAAACCGTCTTCGCAAGAACGGAGCGTTTTAAACGTTCGTTTCTCTGCCGACCGATGGTGGCTTGGAACGCCCTGCCTGCGTACTGTTACAATGTGAATGCCTCGACGAGGCATGATTTGCGTTGAGTCACATCCCTAAGATCGAAACATCCAGAAGGTGTTAGAACCAGTTTATTTCGCAAGAAATTCCTTAGCCCATTGTCTTGTGAACCGGCTGAGATCGAAGCGATAACAACCGCGCGATTGACCAATGGTAGGCCGCCTTGACTAATACAGTCACATCACTAGACGCGTGTGGGCGGGGTCAGTAGGTTTTAATTGCCAGACCGAAGTATTATAAGTGATAGCGCTGACGAGATAATAAATTAAATCTTTTAAAAATAAAAGAAAAGTTAATTAACCAAGTAATGCCGAAAAATATTATTGATTGATAGATTCTGAAAATCCGTGAAACTTGTGCAGTTAATTCCGTTCCCAAATCAGGGGTAAGTGCTGTGAACAGAATAGCTTACGGGTAACGTCCCCCGCGCGATCTATAATTAGAACATTAATAAATAACTATCTAATAGGTCAACTTCATGGATTATTAGTAACCTAAAGCCAACTATAAGTGTCTAGATTGGAGCCACGGTCATCGTAGTTCCAATCGTGTTTAATGTAAACTAATATTGTATAAACTTGTATCGAAGTAATATCCAAATCAGACGGTGCTGATGAGTTCCTTACCACAAGATATACTAGAAAACAATTAGGACGGTGAAGTTAAAACTACTCCACGCCTAAATGCGATAATTATATTATGTATATATGTGTTAGATACGCAAATACTCATTTTATAACCAGTAGGGGATGATAGAATATACTACATTGCCCTGTCGAATATAACGATAAATTGTTAACAATAATCATACAAAAAATTCCCTTAGGGGCTATTCACCTACGGACTTAGTAATTTATAGTATTATAGTTTTAATTTGCAAATATCACGAAGGAGAATCCGGGTTGAGATAATACATCTACCCGACATATTTTATTGTGAAGCCGTACCATTTGGGGCGCGGCCTTAAGCGGGAAACCGGTAACTTTCTAAATTTTTATTGTGAATAAGTAAAGTCAATTACCTGGAGCATATGCCACCTATCTGGATTGTGCACTGTTATTTAATATTATATAATATGTTAGGACAATTAAATAAATAAATAACTAAATAAATAAATAAAATACTATATATTATCAAATATATTATCTAGAATACGTTTAGGGACCGTCATTTTAAGGTTCCCTATTCTAGTGAACCATATTAGTGTAACATTTTATTATCTAGAATGCGTTTAGGGACCGTCATTTTAGGGTTCCCTATTCTAGTGAACCATATTAGTGTAACATTTTATTATCATAGAATGCATTTAGGGACCGTCATTTTAGGGTTCCCTATTCTAGTGAACCATATTAAAGTTCAATTGTTAGATGGGAATTACGCATAACGCAGACTCGGTAGGAACGTCGTCTCCGACGCGTAATTGGTAGAAAAGTAGTCTTTCGAAATGTACCCACATCTGAGTTGGGCTTATAGATAAATTTTATTATATCATTATTAGTTAATTATTACAGTGAGACTTTCTGCCGTCGGTCGGAGACCGTTATATAGGAATAGGCCGACCACCTGTCTGTGTTTTCCTTGTTCCCATGTTTGTGATATCCCTTGTTATGTGTGACCTTGCCGTGTACCCTCATGTGAATAATTGTACAGTGCGTCCGACAAGTAGGGAACCTGTACGGCGATTCACGTGTGGGGCCTACGGCAAGCGGTGCCGACCCGTTATCTAATCCGCTGCTTGTGTCTATTCCAGAACTACCTTGGGGCTTAGATAAGCCATATTGTGAAGACTGTAACTACTGAGCAGCCTGAAGCTGCGCCGTCGCTCCGTGGCCTTCAACCCGGAGCATCTCGGCCTGATAAAGAACAAGCTTGATTGGAGGACACCAGCGGATCCCGCCGGCCGACCGCCCTCGCCCGTGGACCCACAAGTTAAGTGCACCGGGCACTTCCGTAAACAATATATGTGATCCTATCCGACCGACACACTATTAGCTACTATTATTGTATAAAACTATGTTCCTGCTATTAAAGTGATATTAATTGTTTTTCTGTCGTTTAATTGAACTTCCGTGGCAGGGGCCGTATCAGTACGTGTTTCCTCCCATATATAACCCTGGGTTCTTTAAGCGAAGCGTGAAGAGGCACATTACTGGATCGTCAAGTTGAGGGCCACTCTCTATAGTATTCCTGTATACTATGAGAGTCGCCCACAATAGCCAGTCGTCGCCACAGCTTACCATCAGGCGGGTGGCGTCAATTTGTCGACCTAAATATAAAAAAAAACCTATTGATACTCAGTTAGTATCGAGAAGCGATGATCGATTATTGTGAACTGATTTTACTTTCATGTGAAAAAGAGAAGTGTTCCATAACTCCGTTCGTTATTGTCGCATTATTCGAAAGACATCTGAACTTATTGTGTCAACCTTTCGGCACATGAATAAGGCATGGCCTTCGTTATAAGAATCACTCTTAGCATTGATACTGTTCAACGGTTTGGAAAATATTCGTAAGTAAAAATAAACTATAGGTACCTATAATACCTATTATGTAGAGTTCCTTTCAGTTTTATCTTAATAATCAGTTGAATTCGGTCATTTTCAAAGTAAGTTAGATTGTAGGTATGTTTGATTTAATACAATATTGTTTTACTGGACTCTACCGGGTTCTCTATAGAGTGGTGCTCTGAACGTATTTGTGCATCAGTGGCAGATTTACTTGCCTTTTGTTCGTATTTTTGCCCTAAGGGGAAGGCAGTGTCGACATGATTCTATCGATGACCAAATGATATCGTAGGAAATGTGATCGTGTCCAAATCAGGTTATCGACATACTCATCTCATCATCACTGCGCTATGATAAGGGAGCTGATGGAGATTGCGTCTTGTGGGTCACGAAAGCCATGTTTAGGCAACATAATCCAGAATCATTCCAGAGTCATTGAGTCATTGAGTCATTTAGTCAGCTACTACGAACCAAAAACTTCGGTACGAAACAAGTTAAATACTCGTAGTTTGACAGTAGGGTATGTAGGTATCTCATGAGCTACCTGCTACCTGAATTAGTGCAGGGATATAAAAGGAAAAAAAAGCGGCCCATTCTTATGAGAAAGCCATTTTACTACCTACTCCTATGTTGTCCATTAATTGTCTCAAGTGCCTCCGCGCAATGCTAGATTTATTATTAAAATACTATTTCCGTCGTCTAACTTTAGGGTTACACATGTACAGTACTAGCGAACAAGCACTGACACAACAGACGGTTCCTCATAATTATTTATGTCTGTTAATATTAGATATGAATGTAAACCAATTATGTTCGAAACGTGTATGATATAGGTATTAATTGAACTTTAACTACCTAATTGTATTATTTCGGGTTGAAGGTATTTGAGTTTGACGCTTTTTTGATTTTAATTATTTTGCAACCATCCCAAACCTGTGACGGAGCTGAAGAACTACAACAATAAATAACGAAATTCCTTTCCCTATTGCTCCCTTTATTTTTCCATTGCCTGTTTTATGATTTGATATTATGAAAATAACTGACGCCTTCCCATAACAGGCACCAATCACCATAATAAATGACGTCCGTGCCTCCCTTTAATCAGATGTACGTCATTAAAATTATTTCTGAGTTCTTGATGAAGTCAAATGGTTTATGTTAGTTTATTTTTGGGTTCCGTAGTTCAAGTATCGGAACCTTATCGTTTGTGGTATCGTCATGTCTGTCCTCAACTTTCCTCCCAAACTGTTAATGCTAGAAAGATAAAACTTTGTATGGCACGATTACATTATTAAATTAGATTAGCACCAGGTAACATAAAAATTAATTTTCAAGTAGATAAGAAAAAGAAAACAGCAACCAAAATTAATTTAGCTATTTCAGTGATATTTTAACTCCCTCTTTTTATTGAGTTTTCTCCCTTTGAATGAAAATTCGCGAGAGGGGCCTTTGAGCGTGAAATATTAAATTACTGAATGTTCGTGATCAGAGTTTGTACGCAGGTGATCTCCAGAATAATTTTAGACATCATTAAAACTTACTTTGTGATTTGAGTATTTGGTTACGTGTCACAATTGTAATGAACGAACAGAAAGTTCATTACAATTGTGACACAACTGTCCATGGAGACATGTAGCGACTTATTACTAGTAAACATAGCATCACGCCTTTTTCCCCGAAGGGGTAGGCAGAGGTGTGCAAACACACCCACATCTCGTCAGCTATGTTAGGTCCCATGTAATAGGGGGCGAGCCCTTATTACTAGTAAACAGTATTGATATATTTTATAAGCAGTAAAGTATGCTAACTTTTTTTTATAGAATTTTACAATACGAATCACAAAAATCCTTCCATAGTAGTTTGTTCCTCAACTACCGGTAGATGGCACTCTGGCGACGCTTTAAGTCGCGATATTAACACAATGTGATCACAAAATTAGATGTCTTGGGCTAGTGGTGTCTTGGTCAGTTGGTAGAACGTTCCTCCTAGAAAGAGATCAGTCGCTGATTCAAGTCCATTCATATTTTTAAAATGATATAGTATTAAATTGATCACAAAATTAGATGTCTTGGGCTAGTGGTGTCTTGGTCAGTTGGTAGAACGTTCCTCCTAGAAAGAGATCAGTCGCTGATTCAAGTCCATTCATATTTTTAAAATGATATAGTATTAAATTGACTGTAATTTTAGTGATTGTTCAATTCAGTTTTTGAAATTTCAGACATTAATTCGCTTCTACTTCTTCATATACATGAAATAGGCAAATTACACTTTCAATCTTTAATGTTTCGTAATTAAAATGTTCGATGATATTTGTTCTTTTTAAGTTGTTTTTCTATTCGTAACTCAAATATACATAAATTCATTTACAATTCAAACGATATCATCTAACATTTATTGAGACGAAAGATTGTTGAGCCGAAAAAAATCGGCAAGCTTCAATAAGTAAGGAGTAAGGCTAGCAAAAGTTTGCCCAATCATTATTTCCCTAGAGTACCAATGTACAATATAATACCGTATGCATGACTTTTGTTATATCCATTCCCAAAGTGGTCTTGAGGTAAGAATGGCGGTCTGTAAAATTTGCCAATTCTATTACGCAAAAAGAATCTCACTAAGAATTGTTCCACAATATATCATCAACCACTGTGCCTTTTACCAACCAAGTTTAGGCTATCCAGTCTAACTTAAATGCGGCTGAACTTCAATATTTTTCTTGAAGCGACTGCCATCTGACCACCACAACCTATGGACGATATTGAAGCTCTGTAGTTAGACCAGTCGGATTTTGTTTTAATTCTCCAAACACTCGTAACGACTGCCATAGATGTTTGTACGACAACCGGGTCTTTACATTACATGATAAAATACCCACTTATTAATAAGTAGTGTTATGTTGTTAGGGAAGTATTATGTCATTCAGTAGTACCTAATATTTTACATACTCGTACTATTTCTCGAATACAAGGAGCGTAAACAAGGTACGAGTATAATAAACATATCTGTTGCGTCGGAATAAGCCTTAAAATGGGTGCCTTTCAATTTACCGACACCTTTTCAGAATATCTATGACGAGTTACAGAGTTTCTGAGAGTTTCTGAGTTACAAGATTTTGTGTAACATAACTGGCCAAGTGCGAGTCAACCCCGCGCACGAAGGGTTCCGTAAGTACCATTATGTATAAAATGGCAAAACAAATTACGTTTGTTGTATGGAAGCCCCCTAAATATTGATTTTTATTGTATATGTGTATGTTTTTCAGTATTTGTTGTTATAGCGGCAACAGAAATACATAATCTGTGATCGAACTATCGATCATAGGTATGCTCCGTTGTTAAATCAGTGTAACTATTGATCATAAGTGTGCTCAGTAGTCACATCAGTGTAACCGATCAGTGTAACCATGGGTCAGAAGGGGAAAATTTCAACTTTCTAACTATCACGGTTCATGAGATACAGCGTGGAGACAGATGGACGGAAAGCGAAGTCTCAGTAATAGGGTTCCCGTTTTGCCCATTGGATACGGAACCCGAAAACGATGGCTATCTGATGTACTCGTATTTCTCGGTGTATGTAGTATGTTAACATATATTTACGAGCAAGGGCGTCGAGAGACTCGACTCGACTTCTTCACTTCGACAAAATTAACGCTCTGGCATTTTATACGAGCTTTGAGGCAATCCTATTACGTGAACTCAAAGAATAACTGTTGAAATATCAAGTGTAAGTTTTATGATTGCGTCTACTTATTTGAGGGATGAAGAATATGTAATGTGTAATTTTATGTGTGGAGGAACACATGCCTGGTTGTAACACGAATTGCTCCTTTCTAAATAACTCTGTATTAGATTTAAGATGAAAGATTTTGGAAAAAAGCCGAACTGAGTTTCTTGAGGGCTCTTCTCAGTCTCGTTGCATTTTGGAACCCTCGGTAGAGTCACACCAACTTTTGACGAATCTAAATAATTTTCTAAAAATTTCAAAGATAATAAACGTTATTTTATTTTATTTTGGTTAAAGATACTTAAACATGTTTATAGTTAACATGCAGATGCCCGCGGCTTCGCTCGTTTGACAAATTATATAGAAAAACCTTCCTCAAAAACCACTTATCCATTAAAAAAACCCACAAAATCAGTTGCGTAGTTTTAAAGATCTAAGCACACATAGAGAGAGACAGACAGCGGGCAACTTTGTTTTATACTATTTTAAGATAGATTACCTACGAATGTACGCAATTCTAAATGAAAAATAGAGAAGATACAAATATTACTAAATTACAACTTTCTGACTCTACAAAGATATGAGAAAAATCTTGTTACTGTATTAATTACTAGCGGACGCCCGCGGATTCGCGCGCTTGACAAATTATTTAGGTAGTAAAAACCTTCCTCAAGAACCACTCTATCCATTGGTGATAACAGCATGAAAATTGGTGCAGCAGTTTTCAAGATTATTGCGATCATACGCGACGGGGAACTTTATTTTATAATATGTAGTGACAGTGATAACTTTTAGGATTAACTTTCACAATTGGACTGATGCGGTGATTATTGAACGTGTTTGTTGAAAGTATACACTGCATATATAAATATTATTTCTTAATTTATTCTGTAGACGCAAATCATTATTTTAGTGTACCTATCGTAAAATGGGGTAAACAGGTATTATGGGGAAAATAGGGAAAACCCTCCGGAAGATTCGCGAAGGCTAGTACTGCACCCAGTACGGTACTGGTATGCCGACGAGACTCCGGCAAGCAGAAGCTATATCATTCTTTTTTTTCTCGGTTTCCTATTATTATCAACAACATGACTGACAAAATGTTAACATTTGTATGTACCTACTGTAACTACCTACCTACCTACCTTTTTGGAGAAAGACTTAATTTTTGTTTTAGTTTTGAATGCAACCAGGAATATATCATGGAAGACGGAGGATGTAGGTACTCGGTGAAGACCCAGGGCAACTAGCTCTATACCACGTATATATAGAGCGCTGATAACCGGTCTGCATCACTAACAACCACTCTGTACGTCTGAACTGTCAAACAGTCGAGGATAACGTAACGTCACTATTACAGCTTCCCAGTTAAGTTGTTGTGTGGCAAAAAATGGAACTTATTATTGTTTGTAGTTATAGTTCTGAGATCTTGTTTTTGACGTGTTTCAATGTAATGTTGCGCTACTTTTTTTTTTAAATTCCGGTCGCTCCTAAGGGCCGAGCGTCTCTGGTACGCACCATGAGGTATTTCCGATGTGAACGCAAACATAATCCTGGGCAATCTATATCAGAGTTGCTTAGTAGTCGCCACGAAGAAAAGAGGTGAGACTCGGTATCTATCTATAAATGGTTTATTTGAGGTTGAGGTACATATTGGAGTGAAGTTGCAAAAATTAATAATACATTTTCATCTTACATCATGTTTTGTATCTGGTTTGCTAGTTCTTGTTGTTTACATTAGAACAAAAAACAAATCAAGCCTATATTTTATGACAATTATTTTGACAAAGGTAAAATTCTGAAATTCTACTCGGCAAGTGCGTAGTAGGTAATTTATAGAAGTTCGCCGCCAGGCAGGCGCTGACTAAACGTATATTATCGCTCATTCCGGTCGATTTGCTAAAATAACATCGATATCCTGACTATGTATGACGAACAATACACTTGAAACATGCCCATGCATTTCATTTAGATATTAAGTTTCACGTAGTCTGCTGCGGAGTCTGCGTTTTTCAACCTAGTGGTACGATACGAATCCTTACTTTAATGATAAAGACTCGTGAACCTAATCTTAAAAAATATAAATTGTCAATGATTGTATGGGGTGGAGTTTCTCTAAGGAGTTGGGAGCCGAACAAAGAGGTCTCCTTTACAAATCTTATAACAGCATATCCCCACTCCTACCTAACGATGGTATAATAAAGTTTGTAGATGCGACAATACGAATAATAGGGGAGGCTGTACACAATAATAGATCCGGAGGTACAAAGCCTTTATCGTTTCGCTCTTAATCTGATAATAATTGAACTCAATCCTGTTGTTATTATAACAGGAACAAACTCGCAGTTTTGTATGTTTGTGATTCCTTTCAAAGTGTAAGAAGAACGGATGTTGAAAAACTTCAATGTTCAAGATAAATCAGTTTTGTAAACTAAAAGACGTATCACGTGTATAAAAATGAGAAAAAGAGATTTATACAAGTGATACATGAAGTGAGTATAGATAGTAGTATAGGAGGCTAGTAATGTTCGACCTGTGTCTTGAAAAGGACATAGTTAAGAGTAAACGTAACCGCGGATCATGCATAAATACACATTATGAAAGGTCAACAAACGATATGACCAGGTACTTATGTGCTAAGATCGCGGTCATGGTTGGGTCATGGTCATTGCATATCCAAATGGGATAGAAGCGTGACTATACTCACAGTACGGTATGTGACACGTGTCCTTTTCTGCCTTGTCTCATTGAGATGGCATTTATATAATTATTCTTGTAACTATGTAGAATTTCTCCTCCACCCCCGACCACGTAGATCTCTGCTACATATCGTAGCACGATTTTGCTACATATCGTAGCATAAGAATATACGTCGTCGTCGAACGTCTACATTACGTAGCTTTAGTCATTACTTTTGCAAGGGAAACGCATTGCTTTTCCGTATTCCCGCTTCGGTTGCCTTCTTACTCACATTCTTTGTAGTTTATCTATACCGAAATCTGATCAGTTTTCTGATTTATAATAGAAGTATTTTGTATTTTAAAGAGTGTATAAGTGTATTTTGTATTTTAAAGTACGCACAAAGTAGTAGATTATAAGGTTTATTTTATTATCGAGACTAAACATTTAGTACAATGTTCACAAGTAAATAGGTACGTACACTTTATTCCATTAGCTAAGCTTGTGACGGGGGCACTCCGTAAGCGGATCAGAGAATAGGTTTATGCGCAAGATAAGATGGCAGAATGGTCTCGTTAACTTAGGGGAAGTTTATATAAATCAATGACATAAAAACTTTGTTAATGGTTTGTTGCCTTACGCATTTTGTTTTATTACAAACTAGCGGACGCCCACGGCTTCGCCCGTGACAATTTATATACTAAAAACCTTTCTCGAGAACCACTCTATCCAGTATGACAGCTGCATGAAAATCGGTGCAGTAGTTTTTTAGTTAATCGCGAACAGACAGACACTGCGGACTCTGTTTAATAATATGTAGTGACTGTAGTTATGAACTGAATTGGAAACATGAAAGTGATTGTTGTTGAGTTATTGATGTTTATTGACAATATTAGAATTGATCCAGCATTTCACTGGTGCTATAATAAGGAGACTGTTACATTATACCAGTGGTAATGTTTCATCGCATGGTTAGTGGCATAACTACTTGAAGCCCGCAGCTCTACCCGCGTGTTTCCTCCTATTATATCCTATAAAAAGCCTATTACTGATACTATTATGTTGCCCCGATTTGAAGTCTATGAAAACCGCATGAAAATGGTTCTACCGCGCAGTGGCATTGGAGATTACCGTGTATAAATTAATTAGACTGACGTCCCCACCACACACACGCACACTGATTTTTATTCAATATTCAATGTATAGACGGAGGATTTTTGCTATTTTAGGGATTCTATTTGGCATACTTAGAGAAAGATTCTGATAGATTCTGACTGCCTCGGTGGTGCAGTGGTATGTGTATGTGACTGCCGTCCCTGAGGTTCGATTCCGGGCCTAATCAAATATTTGTGTGATCCACAAAATGTTTGTTTCGGAGTTTGGGTGTTTTCTATGTTTAACATGAGTGTATAGAAATATATAAGTACGAGTATGTTTATCAGTCGTCTAGGTACCATAGCACAAGCTTATACGTAGGCCACACTATAAGTTTTGCGTAACTTAAAAAAACAACATGTTAAAACCAAAATATTATGTTTATTGTAATCAAAATACTTATAATAATAATACTTTAAATATTTTTTCATGAGATCGAACCATTTTTTAAAACAGGAGGACCACAGATCTGAAGGCATGTTTTCTACGTGCTGATTGAACGCTATCACTGCCTCTTCGGAGTTGGTAAAAGTGAAACCTCTCATCAAATCTTTGATTTTGGAGAAAATACAGAAATCACAGGGTGCTAGGTCGGGGCTATGCGCAGGATGGGTGACGAGTTGTACTTTTTCGGAAGCTAAAAATGACTTTGTTTTGTTGGCCGTGTATAGAAGCGCTGTCATGATGTAGGAGAACGCGGCTTTTGGGTCGTCTTTAGCGAACTTTTTCTAACAGCCTGGGTAAACAAATGGTAGAATACCACTCGGCATTAACACTCTTTTGATCTTCAAGTGGAATTGTACAGATCGTTTTTTTACCAACGTTTCTCGCCTGCCTCACTTTTGTTGGCTTGTTCTCATTATAAACACCCATTCACAAGATTGCTGTTTTTTTTCGGGTTCAAAACAATAAATCCACGTTTCGTCTCCTGTGACAATGTCGTAAACAGCATTAGAATGTCCGTGGTTGTACTTCAGTAGCATCTGTGAGCACCATTCCACGCGAGCCCGCTTCTGCTCCGCTGTTAGTTCATGAGGGATCCAACGACAACAAAGTTTCCGAACTTTCAATTCTCCGTGTAAAATTTTCTGGATTTGACTCATACTAATCCCCAATAGTCCTCGAATTGTCTCATAGGTAATCCGCGGGTTTTCTTCAATTAACCGCTTAACAGTAGCCACATTATTCTCGTTGACGGCAGTTGAAGGCCGCCCTTCACGAAATTCGTCATGTAAAGAAACTCGACCTCTCTCAAATTCAGCAAACCATCGCTTCACGGTGCTCAAACAAGGTGCTTCTCTCCCAAAATGCGAAGACGGGCGGCACAGTCTTGCGGAGAGAGAGAACTTTTAAAATCATAAAAATCATCGCTCTAAACTTAGATCAAAAATACTATAGATATTGGATTCAGTACAAATACAACGCGGAATCTTGGCACGCGAATACTATATAGGTAATTATTACAAATACCATCTATAAAATAAACAAGATTGTACACTGAGGGTTGACATAGAAATAATTAATAATAAATAATACAAAAGCATCAATGTACAGCGCTGTTGTCGCATCCCTCGAAAGTCAGCAAGCGGAATAGGAACTTGGTACGGATTCCATGCGCTAAGGTTATAAAAGGAATGTGGAGCACATTGCATATAAAACTTTTTTTCAATGAAATGCGATGAGAAAGATAAACTTAAATTCACATTGTTTTATTCCTTGTATAAATAAAAATGAAATAAAATCAACAATTATATTTTCACACACAACCTGTAACCTAAAACAAACAATCAATCAAATAAATTTATGGGAGGTACACATACCTACGATACTTATGAAATTTTTGAAAATACGAGTACTAGGTGGTATTATGAAGTCGATTTAATTTGGTCACTCATTTGGTATTAAGAATGCAAAGTATTTAAGCATTATCAATATAATATCTCCTTTACTTGTAAAATATTTTTTATTTATTTAATCCTTTTTTAGTAACATCTTGTCTTATTGCATTATGGGGAAAACTTAAAACAAAATAAGATATATTCAAAAAATATATCAAACAGTAATCAAAAATTTAAAATAAATAAATGACGACTCTATCTTTCTGTATGAGACTTGTTCTAACATTGCGGTGTGAAGTTGAGGGCTTGTTAGGTGTGAAGTTGTTCAACTTCACCGAGCAAGCGCGTAGTTTTCACAGTTAATAATAACCATAATATTCTTAAGCAGTGCATTATTGCACATGAAAAGCAATTAACAATGTGAACTGATTTTTACTTGTCTAAAGTATGATACTCCGTCCTCTAAAAGAGTAGTTTTTTGCTATCTTTAAGTGAAAACTTTGTCATCGTGAAACGTCTTACTACCAGCGCGGTCGCAAAGCGACTGAAGCGTTAAGTCGGTCCACTAGCGATAGGGACCGAGTTGAAGTGGTGCCGTTTTTAAAGCACTGATCGGTAATCTAGGTATTTTTGATCTAAGGCTCTAAAATCTTTTCGACTTAATTTCATTTTCGTTGCATACGTAGAACTTTGATATGTGATAAAAAACAATTGACAAATGATTTCCCGCCAATTGTTTTTTCTTATTACTAAGAAGGTTGCAACGTTTAAAAAAATATAACATTCGAAATTCAAATAGTTCCGATTAGCTAGAAGTGCAAAACTTTTAGTGTGCCCCATGTATTAGTTTAATTTGGGCTAGATGACGTTGTGTGAGAATGCCCAAAAATATTTATTTATTTAAATATTTATTTATTTCTAGTTGTTTTGTATATATTATTTACGACAAGGTAACTTTTTCTACCTAGGGATCGTGCGGAGTATGGCCCTATACGGGGCTCCCGTATGGTTGGAGAGATTGGCGGTCAAGGTGAACGTGATTCCATTATATACAGGGGTACGGCACGATCTCCGGAGAGGCCGCATGTCTCTTAGCACGGATTCCTCCATGGGACCTGGAAGCGAGAGCCCTTGCGTCATTGTTCCATAGTAAATGTCATCCATCATTATTGAGACAGACTAAATTAGTGGACTTCACCTCGAAAGCCCCAAAATATGCTTTATCATATCACATCCCTCGCGTCAGATTCTGGGATTGTTGTTTTTATTTATTCACACATGAAAGTAGAAAAGCGAAAAGAGAATAATATAGGAAAAAAATAATAGTACAAGGGCACCACATAGGTATTAGAAAATAAATCTCTTCCTGTAGGGGTCGAAAATTCTTGGTAGAATTTGATTTTTGTGTGTAAGTTCCCTGTAGGTATTTACTATTCGATCAAACTGCAGAGAGTGTAGGTGTGTAACGTTGGTTTTGGTTGTTAAAAATTGGTTCCAATTACGGAATGGTTATTAAGAGCTAAGTAGAGGGGGGAACATGTCGTATGGCGAAGGTGAGCGCTGACTAGTCGCAAGGTGACCATCCTAAACCTTATACTGAGTCGTAAGTCTTAAGTCGCCTGTGATGCATTCCCCACTTTATCACGTACTGTGAATCCATGGAGTGGTTAGTATTAGATCTCAAGTATTAGGCCAGTAAACGGCTCTCTATTTACGTCGGATCAAAAAAATTGCCGGCAAATTATGGGTGTTCTTCTGCCTACCCCTACGGTTACATATTTAAAGCATTATAGGTAATACGTTGTATATTTTAACATAATTTTCAAACTCACACTTGTAGTTAAGGACAGATCACATTATAATTATGTACACGTAAACAGTTTCAGTGGTTAGGTAAACTACGAGTATAAACAAATGTTATTGTGAAACTCGATACCATGAATAATTCAATTCACGTGGGAAAAGTTACTGACGATGAACATCTGTAACAACCCGACGATCTCGAACAAAAACTTGTTAGTTTTTGTTCTCGGTTAAATTATTTTATTCATTTGAAATATCCCAATGCCTCTTGGTAATGCGACGCTTTGTTGTCACATCTTTCAAATTGTCGACATCATAATATTTTTTTTGAGATTTGCAACCTCTAGGGAGATCGTGCGGTACAGTCTTATTACCCTGACGGCTAATGTCTGCAACGATTCTATTATCACTATTTCAGTTGATGTGTATTTTTTAGCAATAAAATTAGCAATCGCTGATGCGTGGCATTTAGTATCATTCCCGTTAATCTTCCCAGTATACCTAAAAGCGCTCGTGTTGGAGTGGGTGCGGTGGCCGGAGATTGAATTCACGTCGTCAGTTTAGCAAGACTAACATCTCCATCAAACTACGAGTATGACCGCTCTGTATCAACAACAACATAAAAATATAAATAAAATATCTGTAACTTATTCAAATATGCTATTTGCATAAGTTGGGATAATATGCGAATATATGGGCCCAACCCCTTGGATAAGCCAATTTTATAGACGTTCTATCAATATTTTATCCCTTACGAGAAAGTGTTTATTCCTTTGGTAAGTGTTCAATCTAGCGTTCCGCACCCACGTAAAGCACACTATAGGACGGATATTAGGTACAAGATTAAAAAAGATTGTGACGAAAGGCATTGACGGTCTCAAGTTGAAATAGAAACAAAAGCTTACTACTGAATTATTATTGTACAAAGTAATCTCTTTTATTAGTTGTTGAATCTAATAGGACAAGAAGTAGGTAGTCAATTGTCTTTAGTACCTAATCTTAGACCAACCATCGGGTAGCTACATTGCTCTGTGTTAGTAATAGATCACCTGAACAAAAGTTACAATTACACTTGTATTATGTATAATACGTCTTGATTTTTAATACTGAGAGAAGGGTGCATAAATCAGGACAAATTTCCTGATGAGCCTACCAGGTTAGAAAACCAGATAAAAATACTCTAGTCAAGGTGAACGGTAATAAATATTTTCCACTCGACAAACAGGCTCGGGGGTACGGTACATTAAATAATACCGACATATCCAAGCCAATTTCGTACTTTCCGTTAAGCTCATTTCAGACTCCCTCTTGCAAACATCCACTATGGTGAAAATAGATTTGCACTTTCGGATTTTAGACTAGCAATAATATTTATGATTTGAGCATATTCTATTTCTGAAATGGAGTTTCTCGTGTGTGTAGAAAAACATTACGGTCGACCAGGTCCACCACAATAAAATATATTTTTTACGGGAATCGGGAGACTTCATGTGTGAGCGTTCTTAAAAAAAAGAATTTTGAAATGTGTGGACAAGCTGAATCAACATTTTTTATCAGTTTAACAATATGCCTATTAGTTAGTTATTTGAAATGGGCATTGATCTTTATCCCAATTTATGCCTTAGCTTTATTTGCATTGGATTTTTTTTTTGTGTTTTGGAATGACTGACGCCACGGATTAATTTTTGACAATGAAAATATGTATTGTGAACTGATGAAGACACCCGCTTAATGGCACAATGTCAATGACTACGTGATTAACTAGTACCTGTGTTCAAGCAGATTAATTAACAGATACACTTGCCAGAGGGGCCGTGGCCATTAAGTTTGATGTCAAATACCTAGTATAATGTACTCGTATCAAACCAATTGATTTCATTAACCTCGATATAACCATCAAAAGATTGGTTGACGATAACTGCTTTTGGTTCCGTAAAAAACATATTGTGAATCCATGAATAAATTATTTTGCTGTTTTAGTATTCAACGTTGGTATAGATTGTGTTAAAGAATTAATATTTTCATGCAAAAATGATTTTTTTTGTTTAATATTTAGTCACTTTTTTTTTAAAAAGTCCATGCTGTGTATATGGTTCAATGGGTACGTGAAATTCGTTTGACACGTTTAGGTATGTTATTATTAGTAGAATTCAATATTGCGGCCAGAATGTATAAATAAGTTACTTTAAACAATCATTTATACTTCAATTTGGACATAGTGAGAGGACTGAGAAGGAGTAAACCTTACGAGTTAGTGTAGTGTAATGGTGGTGAGTGCTATACTTTAATGCAACAAGAACTTAGTATCATTATTCAATAAGAAAAGTGCCAATGGACACATTCTTACATCTTAATTATTTAGCAATTTGAGTTAGATACAAATAACTTATTAGTCTTAAGGCTAGATTGTAATGATAGTTATGAAGTAACAAATTATTACTATGTTACGTAAAAAAAAATTGTTCTTCATCTTTTTACGAGTTTTAAATTAATATTAATGAAGTGTTGTCCTGCAGATAATATGTATAAAATTTATTCACAAACAGCTAAGATTAACAGGGATATAGATAGAGATAAGATAATATTCTGTTACGTGATGTAATTTTCTTTTTTTTATTTATTTGTCATATAAAAAATAATAACATAATATAAAATCGTACATGAGCATTAAAGAAACCTCGGCGGTTTATAACTAATACTCATTAGTCTCATCATCAGAATTGAACTGTATCAACGCACTGGACAACAAATTAGGAGTAGACGCATTTATTAGTCACAATTTAGTAGACCATTTATTAGTCACAAACATCAATAAAGCATGAATGCTTTATTGATGTTTGTGACTAATAAATGGTCCCGACCAACATATGGTAATGTCTCAGATAGATCCCTAAAAACGGAAAATAGAAGTCCAGAACTGGGGTGCTTAACCCATTGATTTTTTTACAAATACGTGACGCTATTCCAAAGATTTACGACACGTTCAGTTAACGAGCACACGGTCTGCGTGATGAATGTCGCTCGTCCCTTTGCCTATGGGCGTGAATTACACAACATCTATATCAAACATTGGCATACAAACAACAAAGAATATGTAGAATTCATTGTTTGATATAATGGATTTTAACTTAGAACTTTGTTTTTAGATACAGATTGGTTATGGACTTCAGTACCACGTGATGGCAATAGGCTTGTCCCCTATTACGTGGGATCTAGAAAGTTACTGGCAACGTGCGGGTCTGTTAATATGTTTACCACTTGTAAAAAACCCCTTACTAACTATCTAACTAACTAATATATATATCTATAAACTAAGAGGGAAGAAAGAAAAGGACTATAAATAAATACAGAAAGAAAGAAAGAAGACTAAGAAGAAGGAAAACCTAGAATATGGAAGGAATTATATTTAGAATAAACTGAACATGGATTATAAATTTTTTGAATTCTGGACGGAGAATCTGAAATACATGGAAAGCTGCATTATAATCGTCTAAAATGATTATACTATTCTATCTGATAAGATGATAGTATATCAACTATATAGTTCCATTTAGAATACCTATAATGTACTTCTAATATGAACTTTTACTGAAGATTGGCCAAAGTGATCGATCGTCTAGTGATTAGTGGTAGGACTCTACGTTGTGTCATAGCAAACCGGATTCTTTTTTTGTGATTATGCGCTCAGAACTATAATGTAAGACCTAAATAGTGCTTCTAATTTCAACCCTAAATAAGTGAAGTAATATCTTATAGTGATTCTAAATTATTTGTTAGACCTAACTAGTGCTTTTAATTTCCTAAACCTAGACAAGTTGTTCTAGTAACTCAGATTGTCCTATCAGTAATAGATGAAAGGTATTTTAGTGTCAATTGTGTACATAACCTAAAAGTGACATTAATATTGATAATAATATTCTAGATTACTGTAATAAATTATTAAAGCTTTATCAACAAGGGAGTACCTATTTATTTATAATGAGATAGTGAATTTATTGTGGTTATTATAGAACTTAGGGATGTAACATACAGACTAGTTGCAATAATTAAATGTTTACCGAATGGTCATGATAATTAGGAGGGGTAATGGACTGTAGGTAATTAGGTATCAATGTGGGGTTGGAAATAGCCTTCTTGACAATGTATTATGTAATTGTTATTTACATTCTACAGATAGATCAGAATAAGTACTATAAGGAGTGGGTAAGTTGGGTAGGAGTTCACTCAATATTCCATTGTTGTGCCAAGTAATATCAAGCTAGTCTGACTTGGATATCGGAGTTCTAAACGAACCAGGCTGTTAGAACTACTTAGGTTTCTCTTATAAATTCCAATCTCCTCTGGTGAGACATAGCTCCGAGTAGACTGGAGGATACCCAGGTATGTTATAACCTTGAAAATATGCAAGCGCCAAACGCTTAGTAGACCAAGATTTAATCGATTTCTGAGATGAGCAAATACAGCTACATCTTCATGTATATCAACTGAAGCTTGTTCAGCATACCAGGAAACAATTTAACCCAAGATTAAAATGCTTCCATCTCAAACCATCCGCTATCCAAAATCTTACAAAATTGGAAATTCCTATAATAAAACACATAGGGGGTAGTATTATTCTGATACTATCATTCCATTAGCGGTTTCAATAATAAAGGTATGCGAGATGAATTCAAGAAGGAATTCCCACAGGCTTATGAACCAAGTTACCTCACCTATTACCATGATTCACCAAATATATAACTGGGCATCACACAGTAAAGGTTACTAATATAAATTAATTTAGTTTATGCCATCCTAGGCGTAGCTCCGACAATGGACTGGTTTTACCAATCATTGCATGAAAGATTTGGCGAAATATAGATACACTCAAGTATGCTTACATAATTTGTGTCAACCTCACCTAGGTGCTTCTGACTACGGACGAGGATTACCAATCATTGTATGAATGAAATGGCGAAATGTAGATACACTAATGTATACAAATATAATTTGTTATATTCAACCTCACCTAGGCGCTTCTGACTACGGACGAGGATTACCAATCATTACATGAATGATATGGCGAAATGTGGTACACTAAAGTGTATATGTAATTCAGATCAACCCTCCTAATGGTTTATGACTCTGTTCATACACCTCAGGTTATTCGCTGGTTAGTTCAGGGTGGTCAAGCAACGGTATGAAATATAATATGTATGTAGGTAATATACAATAAATATATTAGAATCAGCATTGTAATTATATTCAATTTTGGACAACTTTTCAATTCACAATATTCATTAATTAGGTAGGTAGAAAAGAAGGTAGGTAGGTAGGTAGGTAGATATGTAGTAGGTAGTAAGTATGATAATATGACCATTATTTACGGGTAGTTCCTGCCACGCTTCCTACTTCGGTTCAAGACGATTTCATCAAGATTATCTCGTTAAAATTGGCTAAGTAGTGATTATTTAGTCATTACTACACGCACTAACAGACTTAATTAGAATTGACACTGGAGATTCGATTTTTCTGTCACAATCATTGAACTAGAATGTACCTAGAATGTTGTACGCACTACCAGGACAATATAGAACATTTAAATAACGCTGGATGTCTATAAACTACACTGGATTTATCGCATCTACACATCCTCAATCTGAACAAAATGGACACTTATCTTACGACAATTACACTGAATCATGAATTTATCCTTACTTTATCGTTCATGTACGCATTCCGAGCCCTTAGACAAAATTTACCATAAATTCTACCATATTCATCAGATTACACGCTAAAACTCTAGAAATCATTCGTCAGTTCGTTGTCCATACGGTGTGACCAATTTCTAAATTATCAAAAATATGTGGGTAAAACTTCATGACATTGGTAAATACATGGAGGGTATTTGGATAAAACAATTCACAAAGATTTTAATAGATGAAAAGATCTGACCTCAAATGACGTCTTCCTCGACTCCTCGTTGCTCTGCAGCTGCATCTTGAATCACTTAAATTAGTGGTAGTCTCATAGCGCGGACTAGTATGTAATGTCGTACAATTATCGCCAAGAGACCAGACTCAATCTCTTTCCCAAATGCAATAGATATAGAATATCTATTCATTTCTATCCCCAGAAGTCTTAGAAGCGATAAATGCTTGAGTAAAATGTGTGTGTATCCCTCTGAATAGAATCTGGCCAGGATTCTAGACAAAGGCGTATAATAAAATAAATACATATATATAATAAATAATTGTAGGGGTAGGTGTATTGTGCAGGTACCTAAGATACTCACATGTCGACCGTTGCAACTCGCACTGGATGATACCGATCACTCAGAGGACGAGCAGAGTTACGTTATTATTCAATTTCCAGAAAACAAAAGAGCTTGTTATCTGTCGAAAATGCGAAAGGAAAAGAGTTCCGATATTGATGATAATTCGCAGAGAAAAGAGCAGAGTTACGTTACTATTGAAAACCAGGAGATCAAAGAGAGCAAGCAGAGTTACGTTACTATTCAAAATTCGGGAAATAAAAGAGGGTTATACCGTCGAAAATCAGGAAAGAAAAGAGCAGAGTTACGTTACTATTGAAAACCAGGAGATCAAAGAGGACGAGCAGAGTTACGTTACTGTTGAAAATCCGGCAAACAAAAGAGGACGAGAATCCCGCACACCCGTTTTTATAACCTTTTTCCTAAACCACCTCCCATATCCGTATCATTCGTTCTTTTCCCGTAAAATCCATTCTATAATCTAGCAACACCGATCTACACTCTCCCACTTCCAACAATTCCAATAACCATTAACTAACTTTAAATCTTAATTATAAAATCTAAGCATACAGAACCCATTCAAATGTACCTAAATTCTAAATAAAATTAATAAATATAAATAAGTGGTTTAGAATACCTCATTATCTTTCTCTAATAAAATTAATATTTATAAATAAGTGTTTTTGGAATATTCTAGTACGATCTCTAAAGAATTGTGAAAAGTCCAACGTTATATCAATTAATATACTATTTATCTAAATTTAGTGCCAAGAAATTTCATTCATACATGTATATTATTTCTAATAATAATAACTTGATATAAACCTAACTGATATGTATTTCAACCACTTCTAAGAATATAAGGCTCTATGATGTATTCTAACAATACAATATTGTAACATTTTAATCTGTATTGAAGTTATTAATTTTGGTAATCTAAATTTTCTATCTAAATTAATGTTTATCTGGCTTCTACCTATTATTCTGATATCTACATAGCTTCTACTTATAAGAACTTGTCATTCTTCATCATGGGACACCTCAATTTTTAAGGAACAACTGTAATGAATTGTTAAAATTTTGGTAAATTAATCTTTATTTTCTACCACTAAACTCCTAATATTTCCTACTTCCCTGCTATATTCTAGTTTATATGTAGTCTACATTCCTCAGATATGTTAGTACTTCATAATAATTACAGGCATTGGCATAGTTTTAACAGATTGAATTTTCACTAAGTTACTGGACCAATATTTTTAAGTATAATGTGAATTTCTCAATTCATAAGCAAACTCATGTTTATAACTAACAGTGATACCTCATGAACTTATAGGAGTAGAATTTATCTCATTTTTAGCATATTCTTTTGGTTAAATGTGAAATTTTAAGATATTTTTATAGCTTACTTATCCTGAATTTTGAATGTTTGGAATTCAATGTTTCTACTACATAACTTAATTTGTACTTGGCATTCTAATTGAATTTACATAATACATAATATGTATTTGCTTATTTAATAGATACATACATCAATCATAACTTGTATTCAAAATTATACCTAGGGTCTAAGTTTGACTAAATTGACTGTCTTTTCTATTCAATACTTTCATATTTTTGACCATAACTTTATTATTAATTGGAATTTTAATGTTATATTTTGAATGGTAGTCGTAGGTACTGGCACAATCAATATTCTAACATCAATTATTGCCAATCTATCAATAATTTGGAATCCAACATAAACCTTAATTCCCTTCCTAAAATAATATATGCTTTTCCAGATTTATGAATTCTACTTCTACATTGGCTATAAAGTGACAACTAATGAACCAATCACCCCTAAGGTACTGTGTCTTACTTATACTTACGTTTAATAACTAGACATGCTGAAAATAAGTAAATTATTAAAATTTAATAAATTGATTCATTTAAAATTTATAATTAGCGCCATCTAGTGATAATAGGATGAACTAAGTACTATTTGCTTAGAGAATATAGTGTATCCGACATTGATTTTAAATGTAATTGTTAATTGCCAGCAGATGGCAGTTATAAATAATTTTTATCATATCAAAATGAGATTTATTCAATTAAGAATGATATTTTTTTAAAGGGGGAATTAAAACAATCGAATCTTATTATTCATTATTTTATGTTTCCAATTTGAAGGTCTTCTTCAAGAAGAATTAGCGTTGCAGACATAAATTTATCATACGGATCTACTCGTGTGAGTAGAGATCCGTTACACACTTCAGGGATATTATGGAAAATATATTCATTAATGATAATTAACGGCAGCCGCATAGCTACCTCCTCGAGGTAGCTATGCAGCTGCCGCGAGTTTGCCCACCGCTAAACATCTGGATCCGGATGCTGATGGATTTCTTAGAGTCCAAAAAAACGCAGGAATCAACCCTGCTAAAACAAGTGTGGTACTACCCCCACAGGGCCCAACTTCCTGTTGAGACCTGCTGTACCCACCACGCTGCTGTATGTCTCGCGCCTGCATCACTCCACAAAGACGAAGGACATCGTGGAGTACATCACAACCAAGACCAAGTATATCGAGAGGGTGGAGCCTTTGTAGTCGCGTCACAGTGTGAACTTCAAGTCGTTTGTGATGCGTGTGCCGTCGACGGCTCTGGAAACCTTCACCAAAGAAGGCCAAAGGGTGTGGTGTTCCGGCGGTTCCGGGGCAGGCTGAGAGACAACACCGATCAAAAGGCATAAAGGAACGTGTCGACATAGATTTAAGTTTTATGTATAGATATGTATTTTAGGTAGGTATTTATTATTATGGGCCTTGATGCCTAAAGGCTTGGGCAAACCAAAAGCAGGACAGGCGCAGCTCCTTAGCAGGGCAGGTCAGTTGCGTTGCGGTTGATGTCACACCAGAAACATGAGCAGTCAGAAAGCAGTTTGAAGGCGATCCTGCTTTATAACCGCGTTATGTGTGTCGTATCGATCGCCACACTCAATACACTTCAAGATGTTGAACGGTTCGGACTACGAAGAGGAGCTATTATTGTTTAATGAACCCATATTCTATTTTTTAAGTATTTTTTTCCTCAAAGCTTTCTAGCTTTGAGGCAATATAATAATATAACAAAAATAGAATATGGGTTCATTCACGATATAAATCAAAGAAGAGATGACTGTGGGGAGTACCATCGTCTATGTCGGGAATTAGAATCTTTTGAAGATCGGTTCCATTAAAAACTTAAAAAAATTATAAACAAAATTATAAACTTAAAATTACAACCGTGTACAACCTGCGCTGCGTCTGTCCTGCTCAACTGCTCTAGTGTATACAACGTGTGCTCACTGCGGCCGCCTCGCACCTGCGCTGCCACCGCCCCGCGTCTGCGCTGCTCCCGTCCAAATGTTTTGTCGAAGAGCAGTGCGTGCGCGGCGCAGTGGCGGAGCAGGTAGGTTCAGCGGGCCCGCGTTTGTTCAGTGTCATCCCTCATATAACTACATTATTTACTAACATAGACGCACTGCTGCCGCACTGCTACCGCACTGCAACTGCTTTTGGTTTGCCCAAGCCTTTTAGCAATATATATATTATGTATTCTTAGTTTTAAGGTATATGCACTAGTAATTATTGGTCAAATTATGCTGGTATATATTTTACTTTACTGACAACCCTAACGTTCGAGTGATGTTCTCTGTAAACAAAAGAATGTGCTTTAATTAACGTCGTTTTAAGTTCTGTATGTAAGTACTATTACCTATTCTGTGCCTCACTGTTAAAAATTTTCAGGGAAAATTTGAAATGTTTCTGTAATTTCACATGAGAGATGTAATTTTACATAACGTATAGTAAATCGGATTTACGTTACATACTTACATGTAATTTTACACGATGAAGATGTAATTTTACATAAGGTTGTACATTCGATTTATGTAAAAATACTTGACATGTAATTTTACATAACAACTATGTATGCATGAATATGTAAAATTACATAACGAAAATTTTACACAAATATGATGTAATTTTACAGAATGTATACAACATTTTATTTTGTAAATTACGCCAAATTTATGTAAAATTCAACAAAATTTACGTGTTCCCGATAACATTCAGTATTTTTCAGGCACATTTTATGTATAAACAACATATCAATTTTGAGTACCTACACACAATATTGTGAAGTTACTGCAAGTAAAATGCTCATTTCAGGAAAGTTTATGTAAAACTACTGAGAAGAATGTGTACTTTTCAAGTTAATTTTATGTGATATTACATGTTAGTTGTGTGCGCTTTCTTATAATTATGTAAAATTACTAAAATCATTATGTAAAATTGCTTCAAATATTATGTAAAATTACTGATAGTATTAAGTAAAATTGCCGCAAGTACATGAGTTTTTCAGAAAAACAAATGTATTATTACAAATAAAGTTGTGTGTATTTCAGGCCTATTTTATATAAAATTAGATGTCTGTTTCGGAAATTACATTTTTGTTTTATAAAAAACAAATTTGATTTCTTCCATCTTTCCATCCCTGGGCGAAGGTCCAGAGGAAGACCCAGGACACGATGGATAGATGTCGTGTCAAAGGACATGAGAGAGTGTCAAGTTTCCGAAGACAACGACGTCGAGGATAGAGCAAAGTGGAAGAAATCAAATTAGTTTTTTATAAAACAAGAACAAAAATGTAATTTCCGAAACAGACATATAATTTCACAAAAAATAGTCCTGAAATACACGCAATTTTATCAGTGACAATACCAAAATTTTCCTGGAAAGGAAAGCTGACCCCACCACCATATGGGATAACTAGATGGGAAGAGAGGGAGTTTTATAAAAAACAAAACAAATATTTGACATTCAAAAATTTATTATTTTTTTCGGCAAAAACATTAAATTTATAAAAATAAATATTTCTCATTCATAATATTAAAGGACATCATTCACGCTACATACAAAAAGTACCCAAAAAAAAAGTGCTGGCCAACGAAAAAAATGGTTTTATCGGTTAGAGAATGGCATTTTAAGTTTTATACGGCTAAGAGCTAAGACCGATTACTTATGAGTTATATGACTTAGAAATAATAAAAAAATGCATTTATACGAGTTCGTCTGAACATTTTTTACTTCATTACTAAGCAAAAATGAAATAATGACGACAAAGAATAACTTAATCTCGCTTAATAATAATATAATATGACAAAAAGCCTAATTATATACAATCATCATTAGGTACCTAAGTACCTACGTAGGTATTTATATGTAGGTATTAGTGTTATACAATATATGTAAAGCAAAGACTTCATTTCGTTACCTACGTGGCTTTATTCATATGTTATAATTCCGCAGGTCTTACGATAACATTTTCTAAACCTAATGCAGGTGGATTTATGGGAGGTTGTTGGTGCCTCGCGAACGTCATGTACCCCACTATGCACATAGTGTGGGAACAGCAGCCCAACGTTCTTTTGCCAACATTGCATGAGCAATAATAATACGGTATGGCATCACAGCCACTCAATGATGTGTCGATGCCAATATAAACATAATATACTCTGGCCCGAACATGCCGAGATTGTACCCTTCCTCTTATAATTATTATGTTTTCTCCCAATTCTCTGACGTTTTCTGTTAAAAGTCTGTCGCCAAGCTCGACCGCAAAAAAACCATTTGGATTGATGTGCTCGCCGTAATAGCTTTTAGCTTGTTTTATTTTTAGGTATGTTGATCCCATTGGCCGATCCTTTCGATACAGGTTGTATCATGCTCGTTTCGATAGTCTTGCGTTGTTTAGGTTTTTAATTATTCAGAAATAGTTAATTGATACATAAATGTAAATGCTCATTTTATGATTTACGGAGATCCATTTTGGGTTTAGACCCAGTTGGTCGTAGACGTTTGTTGTAGTAATAAAAAATGTTTAAAAGATCATTTGCCGTAAGATGACACAGATTTTTTTTTACTGGCCGGCACTTTAATTTTTGGGTACATTTTGAATGATGTCCTTTGATCATCCATATAACTTGGTATTGACAACTATTAAATAATTCAACGTTGCCAGTAGGAATAGTATAACAAAACGCTTGAAATTCAATTAATTGAAATATACCTAGATACCTGTAAGTAAAAAAGTTTTATTAAGTAAAATATGGATTGAAGGCAAACGCCAATGGCAAACTCTAGTCCTTTGGCCTCTAAAAATAATACAGATCGATTTTTTTTAGGTTCAGATCAACTCGGTTTCATGTAAGGATCATTTCGTTTCAATCAAATTTACCTATTTATTTATTGACAAGTTTACACAAAAACAAAAATACAACGTTATGTAGTGAGTGAAACAAAACACACGACTAAGACCAAAATGCATATCAGCCTTCTGGTTAAATCAGTCACTTGGCAAGTTGTCCGCTGATTTCTGCAGTTGGCTGCGACATATACATTACTAATGTAGGACTATTAATAGTCCAAATAGGCTGAAAATTAATTTAATATGATAAATAATATTTTTAGTACATAAAATACATACCAGAAACTATGTTTGGTCCTGTGGTTTTTCCTCGGCTAGTAATATCAGACCTGGACAACGGTTCCTATCAACAAAACGCAAAATAAAATTAATGTCATTTGCTCTTTTTACCATTTACTAATTATTTTTGTAAAGCTACACACTAAAAGAAATTTAACAAAAAAATATGGTATATTTAAATAACAAGTACTTATCTCATATTTTACATAGATGTATGATAAAATATAATTAGTTGTAATAATAATATCAGAAAAATATGGAATAGGATAAATATATTATTAAGAAAAAATAAAAAATCATTGGACGATACAATAATTAGTCATATGAATACACAAGGAGACACCCAGTCTATAGCAAACCGGTTTGCGGCTGCCTTCGACGACGAAATTCAACGAGTTAGGCATATGTGCAGCGAGGAATGGTTGAGTAGGGTTAACTATGTGAACGGAACGGACAGAAGTATGAGATGGCAACCAGTTAGTGACAGCTATGTACGAAATATTGTAAAAGCCATGGATGTAAAAAAGTCGCCTGGTAGTGATCGAGTACGAATGTCTGATCTGAAATTAATTAGCGATAAAATTAGTCCCATCATTGCCAGGCTGACCAACTTAACAGTCACACACCATACATTTCCAAACAAGCCCAAAGAGGCAATAATAAGACCCATTCATAAAAAAGGCGATCGCAAAACATATTCTAACTATAGGCCGATCACAATTTTGTCTAGTATAGACAAAATCATGGAAAAAGGTATAGTGGGCCAGCTTGGTAATTATCTACAAACAAACAGTATTTTGAATAAGGCACAACATGGTTTTCAAAAGCGGAAAAGTATCAATACGCTGTTGTCCGACTTTACGTACGAAATTAACACCTACTTGAATGACAAAAAGTTCGTCATCGCTGTGTTTTTTGACTTCAAAAAAGCTTTCGAAACTTTAGAAAAAAGTACGTTATTGAATGCTATAAGGGAATGTGGTGTCTGTTGGCCACTGAGCGAGTGGTTCGGAGACTACCTCTCGGAGCGTACTTATCGAGTGAAGGTCGGTGATTCACAAAGTGACCCGATAGCAGTTGGGTGCGGGGTGCCCCAGGGCTCGGGGTGTGGGCCGATCTGCTACTTAATGCATGTAAATAGTCTTTGCGGAGTTATACGGCACTGTTCCCCTCACATGTACGCTGACGACCTTTGCATGCTGCGCGCAGGTACCGACGTGGAAGAGGTTCGCCTCCTCGTCCAGCAGGACGTGGACGCGGTGGTTAAGTCGTCACATGACAATGGCATAGTACTTAATTCGAACAAAACCCAGTTTATAGTTATACATTCTCCTTATAAACCATTAAATGAGATACCTCGTCCATTGCTTGCTCACACTTTTGATTGTTTCCATAGGGGCTTAATTGATTGTAGCTGTGAGCCCGTCCAGAGAGCACAGCGTGTGACCTACTTGGGAGTGAAAGTTGATGAGCATTTCTCGTGGGCTGATTGGATATGTGAGAAGCTGAGAGTACTTCTAGGTAGATTTTATCACTTAAGTTACAGAGTACCAAGTGGGACACTGAAATTACTCTACAAGTCGCTGGTGGAACCCATAATAGATTATGCTCTTGATTGCTATGGGCTTACCTATAAGTCTTACATAGATAGGCTCGAGAATATTCAAATCAGATTCGTAAAGTTACTTGTGGATAGGAAAACAGTAAACAAACACGGAAAGGATTATAATAGATTATTCCAGTTATGTAGGGTGTTACCAGTAAGACTAAAACATAAATACCTTCTTGCGATCAACAACCATAGCAGTATTAAAAATCTAACGAAAGTTAAAAACAAATACGGCACGAGGGCAATGACCTCGGGCAAATTCGTGGTCCCAAGAGTTACTAACGTCTACGGGGATAGAACGTTAAAAAAACGCATCCCGTACATACTGAATAGTTTACCTGTAGACATTAGAACCGAACCAAATATGGGTAAATTTAGGAGTAAATTAAAAACTCATCTCTTGGAATCCTTGTCGGCAACAGCGTAATAGTATGGAAATTAACCTACGCCTATCTTGTGTTATATTATATTGTAGATACCTACTTACTTTGAGTGATGCGTTCGGCTGGCGTGGCCGCGTGTACAGCTATGGAACCTACCTACTCGTAAGGGCTACTTGAGTGGCGGATGCCTGACACTATAGTGTTACACTATATTTAGTGGACACTATATTTGTTTACTTACCATGTATCTATATAATAATGTGTAACTAATAATGATTGTACCAATGAATTTTACCTCTCCCTTAGTGATGAATGATAATATATATTTACTGTTCTAATGAATAATATCTTGGTAGGTACTAAATAATAGGATTGTTTTTGTAAAAAGACTTGTGGTTGTAAAAATTATAGTATATTTAAATAACAAGTACCTCATATTTTACATAGATGTATGATAGATCCTCTTTAATATATTTGGCTGTTAATTGTAGCAAGTTTATATAATTTTTCTCTGTGTCATCTAAGTCGTTCTCTGAAGCGTTTGTTTTTTTTTATTAAAATTATCGAAAATTACAGAAATAAAATATGAAATTTAAAAAATTTGGATTTTTACTGAAAACTGTGTTGTTTTTTTACAGAATTTTAATTGAAAATTACTTGTAATTAAAGTAAAATTACATTACTTTGTACTTTTACTTAATTTATGGAATAACACCTTTATTTCGGGAATTTTACACTTTTCTAAAGTAAACTTACCGATTTTGTACGTATTGCTCCTGTAATAACCCTAAACCCATGCGTAAAAATACAAATTGTTATGTTATTTTACATAAAAATAAGCGAAAATTACGTAAAAGTATGAAATTTTAATTAGAATCTGTGAAATTTCCGAAAATTATGTAATTTTCCACAATTTCATTTACTTTCACACCTATTTTCGGTACATTCTACATGTTTATGTAATTTTTTTTAATGGAAAATTACATAATTTTTAACAGTGTATCTATGGGCCGTAGATTAGTTTATAAGATCTGTAACTAGTCTAAGTTGCTGAAATAAAAGTTTAAATAAAAAAAAATAATGATAATTAAATATAACATTTTGTTCGTTACTATGATTTTCTATCACAGTTTAAACACTGGAGGGATTTAACTGAAATTTGGTCCAAAAATAGCAAATAACTTGAAAGAAGACAAAAGATACCGTCATCCAAAGAATAAATTCTATTGGTTATTCTTAACAAAAAACTTAATTACGACGTCGTGGCCGCGGGTGTGTTGGGTAACGTATGCAACATATCCTAATCTAATCCTTCGTGTGGTTTACTAACACGATGCTACCTGGTGTTCTATAGGTCACCCTAATAGGCTTTTGCTTGACCGTCTTGACAATTGTTGAGTACACAATACAGTGTTGCCAAGTTAGTCGTAGTTATATTTTTAAATAGTTTATAGGTACTTTCGATTGTCGGTACTTATAGGTTTTACAAAGTACCGACAATACTCGTAGTACAAGTGTTTTTGTTCATTATGTATCAGGTCTATTTTTAACATTGTAATATATTGGGCGTTCCGATTAATGTAATTATAATCCCTTATTTATATTATAACCAAACTTTTAACAGTATATTTTTGTGTGTATAACGTGTGGTGATGGGGCACATATTCCCCGTGGAGATTATTTTGTTTTTTAATAACATGAAATACTACTATTATTTATGAAAATTATTAATATCAATTATGCTTTTTAACTTTGTTAGTGGATTGAGTCTGAAATTGTATAATTACATTAAAAAGGTTTTAATGGAACCTCGTGGAATGGAGCACTGTAAAATTAACATTTACTTTAAGTAATAAACTAATACACAGGGTTAGTTAAACGCCCAACCGCTGTGGATTACTTAAATTAATTGTACTGGCTTTAATCTTACATCTATGTCAATTAGTGTGTGCGTAGTCTGCTGTAATTCAATTTAATATGGCACTCAACCAACGGATTGTATTTAAAACCCCTTTTTCTTCCCATTTTTATATGAATTTCAGATAAAGTATTTTTGTCGTCGCGTTTGTATGTCTGTTTTTACTTTTTTTTTTTTTTTTTTAATTCCGCGGCCCAAGGCCGCGGCCGCTCTAACGTCCGTTGCCGGGCGTCTCTGGTTACTAGCAGAGGGTATATCCAGTGGCGCCCGGCGGACTTTGACCACCTCTGTGGTCTCTGCAGGTGTTTGGTCGGGACGAGAATCCCGCGTCATTGGGGTCGGGTTTTATCCCGCGTCAGTGAGTGAATCTGGTTGCGTGCTATGGGGCAAAGGCCCCGCAGCACGCAACCCTTCTAGCCTGCTCCTGTAAGGACGGTGGGTGGCGATCCCGCCGTCCTCAGGCCCCGATCATGGAGGACGATAGTCTTGGGCGTAGTCGCGTAGTCTGGGGCGGCCTGGCCGCCGACTACGGAACTCGGCGGGGAGGGTACGCTCCCTCTCCCTCCCGGCCGCCTCCTTCGCGAGCATGACTTGCTCGCAGAAGGACACGGCCGCGTTCCACCTACTCCCGCTGGATACCATGGCTTGAAGCATGGTCCCCAGCGAGAGGGTATCCACGCCCAGACCAGCACTCCACCAACGCGTGGAGTGCGGTGTCGTCGTCGGAAACCTCGCAGTGTTGACACCGGGGTGTGACCTCACGATGCATGCGAAACAGATAGCTACCGAAGCATCCATGCCCGGCAACGATCTGCGTCGCACGGTACGTGAGGTCACCATGCTGCCTCTGCAGCCAATCGTCCATGATCGGTCTCACCGCCGCGATGAAGATGGCACCCCCCTTGGGTTGCTCAAGTCGCACCCTCCATGACTCCATGAGATCCTGGCGGAGTTGGTACCGCTGGTCCTCGATTTCTCGAGACGCAGGCCTGTGGTCCCGCTCCAGCGCCTCCTTGCGCCATTGGAACAATGACGCAAGGGCTCTCGCTTCAAGGTCCCATGGAGGGGTCCCGGCTAGGAGACATGCAGCCTCTCCGGAGATCGTGCGGTACCCCCGTTCGGTTCTGACGGCCAAGGTTCGAAGTGGTCTGTTTAACAGAGTCACGTTCCCCTTGACCGCCAACCTATCCGCCCATACGGGAGCCCCGTATAGGGCCATACTCATCACGATCCCCAGGTACAGTCTCCTGCAGGAGGCGTTGGGTCCCTTTAGGTTGTGCATCAGTCGCGAAAGCGCGACCGATGCCTGCGTCACCTTGGGGACCAAACTTCGGAAATGTGGTCCGAAGTTCCTTCGGCTATCAAATACGATCCCTAGGTACTTCATCGAGGGCTTGATGCCGATGCTAACGCCTCCCACATTTATGCTGGAACCTTCGGGTGGACCGTTCCGAGGTCTGTGAAAACACAGAACCTCGGACTTGTGCAAGGCCACCTCCAGTCCCAGCTGCCGTATCCGACCCACGACTCGAGCAACACCCGTCGTGACCTTGAGTGCTGCCTCCTGGTACGTTGCACCCCGCGCCGTGACGAGGGTATCGTCGGCGTAGCACGTTACGCCGACACCCCTAGGCAACGCACCCCGCAGCACCCAGTCGTAGCCGATGTTCCACAGAAGCGGCCCCAGGACCGAACCCTGCGGAACACCGCACGACACATCTCGCCGAGCTGGCCCGAGCCAGCTGGGGAAAGCTATGGCCCTCTCCGAGAGATAGGCCCCGACAATACGACGGAGGTAGAGAGGCGTTTCGTGATACACGAGCGCCTCCCTAACGCAGCTCCATGGCAAGGTGTTGAACGCGTTGGCGATGTCATGAGACACCGCCACCACCACCTTGCCCTGCGAGACTGCTTCCTCCGTCAGGCTCTTCACGCGCATGATCGCGCTCACGGTGGAGCGTCCCCGACGGAAACCGAACTGGTTATCCGCCAGGTCTGGCCCCACACTCGTGAGATGCTCGACGAGGCGTTCCGCGATAATTCGCTCAAAGAGCTTACACACCTCGTCGAGCAACACGATCGGCCGGTATCTGGACGGTGAGTCCACCGGCCGCCCCGCCTTACGGATCAGGACCAGTTTCCCCGTCCTCCACACCTTGGGAAACTGGCCCCTTTCGAGGCATGCGCTAAAGAGCCCCATCAGTCGAGGCCCGAGTTCTTCGAGGGCCAGGACCCATGCACGGCCAGGAATGCCGTCGGGTCCGGGGGCAGTGATTTTCCGGCGTTTAAGCCGGAGTACTGCCGCACCTAGCTCCCCCACCCTGACTTCGGGTACGTCGTCTTCGCTGGTGCTATCCGCGTCGGGCAGAGACGGATCCATGCGCGGAGGGACGTGCTCCTCCGCGCTCGTCGGAAACAGGGAGCACATGACCCGCTCCAGCTGCTGCGGCTGGAGACTCTGGGTCAGTGGGGGCGCCCTAGGTCGGAGTTTCTCCCTGACCAGTAGGTACGGGCGCCCCCATGGGTTCTGCTGCAGGGTCTCCAGGAGCTCCTCGCGGGCCGCCGTCTTGGCCCGCTTTATCGTCTCCTGGAGATTACCTTTAGCCTCCCTGTATGCCTGAAAAAGCTCCGCCTCTCGGGCTGCCGCGTCGTCTGGGCGGCGACGCCTCCGGCGAAACCTGGTGTACCGGCGGCGGGCGGAGATGCATGCTGCGCGCAGCTCTGCAATCTCCGGCGACCACCAGTACACCTGCTTCCTGGCCGGTCTGGGTGTAACCCTAGGCATCGCCGCATCACAGATTTGCGACATGGCTCTCCTGAACCACTCCGCCTCGGCATCCACATCGGCAGGCCGGTCCGGCGCCGGAATCCAGGCCTGCACGATGGATGCCTCCAGGAGAGCCTCCCGATCTAGATGGTGAAGTGCCCAACGCGGATCCGGGGGATTTGCCACCGGCTGTGGGAGGTCAGGTGGGGGGACGACATCGAACCGGATGTACCGATGATCCGAGTGCGTCTCCTCACCCTCCTCCACGCGCCAGCCTGTAATACGGCGGGCGAGGTCAGGGGATGCGAACGTTACGTCCACGATCGATTCCCCCCCGCCGCCAAAAGGTGGCGACATTCCCCCGGTTGAGGACCTCCAGACCACGTGTTTTGGTCCAGTCCTCAAGAAGCCTCCCCTTGTCCCTGGTTTCCCGGGAGCCCCACGCCTCACTCCAGGCGTTGAAGTCTCCCAGGAGCAGGACAGGGCGAGGACGGCACGCAGCGAAGACGACGTCGAGCTCAGTGAGCCATAGCTCAAACTGAGACTCGTCGATGTTCGGCGAGATGTAGGTGGCCACGACTGCCAACCCATCATAGTCCGCCGCAACACACCCGCGGCCCCTTGCAATGATCGCAAGGCGCGAGTTGTCTGCGGCGGATCCCCCAAAGATACAACAGGCCGAGCCGTCCTCGTCCACCGGGCTTCCCGGGTGGACGTAGTACGGCTCGGCGACCACGGCCAAGTTTATGGACCACTGCCGGATGCTCTGGTACAGAAGATCCTGAGCAGCACGGCAGGCACCGTGCCGGCTGCAGCGGAAGCACCGATCGCCCACGGTGACTTCCGCTGTACACTGCACTCCGACGTGCCCCACCACCATGCACCGGAAACATCTGGTTTCCCGGGCACGAAGGAGGTGCACCTGCGCCTTTAGGAAGCCCCCTACGAGGAGGCTTCGTCCGTCCGCCACTTTCAGTGCCGCCGCGACGGGGCACTGGACGACTGTCATCCCGTGACCAGTGGAGCCGAAGGAGATATCTCCAGCCTTCACCTGGTCATGGGGGCAGCCGCCCGCCTCCACGACGGCGGAGACAACTTCCTCCGTCGTGGCCGCGTCATCCAGACCCGTGATGCGCAATGCGGCGCATTTGGTGGGTCTGGTGACGCGGACGGCTTCTTGGTCCAGCGCGTCCCTAAGCTGAGCCGCTAGGGCGTCAGCTTTAGGGCCGCTGGAGGCGACGGAGACCTCGAGGAGGCGAGCCCCGGTGCGTGTCGTCTTGCACCGGAGCCCCCCTTGTATGTCGAGGGCCGAGAGGTTGACTGAGGACTTCACGGTCCTCAGTACGTCGGCGTACCCCACCCCCTTCTCCACACCCACCGTCGTCACCGTCAGGACGACGGCGGTGGAGCGAGGAGGGCGGGGCCTCTTCGGCGCCTTCGCCGCGGCGGCTTTGGCCGCTTTCTTGGCAGCCTTCGTCTTCCTCTTCTTGGCTCCCACTACTTCCCATCCCTCCCGTCTGGAAGGATGTAAGGAAGCAACGGGAGCGACGTTAGAGGAAGACGAGGCGGCGGGGGTGCCACTCTACTTACCGCGCCCCTTGGCCTTCCGCGCCTGGGCCGCGGTCTCGGCCGGCATCCGGCTCACCGAAGCGGACGGGGGCGGAGCGGGGCGGCGGACAGCGGGTGTGCCGCTTGGACCCGGAGCGGGAGCACCGCCAACAGCCGCCGCGTATGAAAACGCGGGACGCGCTAGCGGAGGGCGGTACGCCCGGTCCTCCAGGACCGCGAGGCGCCTCTCGATCGCCGTCAGTACCTGCACCGTAGTCGGTACAGGCTTCGGCGGTGAGCCGGGCGCCATGGTGGGCGCGGTCCTAGGCACCGTCTTCGGCGCTGGTCCAGCCGTCAGAGGAGGAAGCGGCATGGGACCTGGAGGTGCCTTGACCGCTTTGGTCAACTCAGCGACCTCCCGACGGAGATCTTCCATCTCCTTTCGGGAGGCAGTGAGCTTCACCTCCAGGCTCGCAACCTGCTTGCGGAGCTTCGCCTCCTCCTTTGTGGCGCTCCGCGCGAGGAGCTTGTCAAGGGAGGATTGGGCTTCATCCACCAGTGAAGCCACAATCTTCTTCCTCCCCGACATGTTTTTACTCCCCCGCATGGCCGCGTTCATGCGGGAGAGAATACTCACTATCTCCCGCGCGGGCGGCACACCGATATCCCTGCGACTGCGCAGGGACGGCACAGATGACGGGGGTGGTGTTGGCGGGCGCATACGGTAGGCGCCGAGACGCGTGCGCACCGTCTTTACCGGCACCTCCTCCTCCGAATCGCTGGAGAGGAGGGACCCCCATCCAGAGCAACTAGTGCTCCGGTCGCGCGGCGGTCCCTCCTTCTCGAGGGTCCTCTTCTGCGAAGCAGAACGGCCCTTACTCTTCACACTACTGGGAGCTGACCCATCGTCAGTCCCAGCAGCAACATTTCCTTGGGGCGTCGACGTCGCGCTGCAACTAGGCGGCGCGACGCGAGCCTCCAAATCAATAGGCATCGAAGTCCGTTGTTCAAGCATTAAGTCGTCGGTTGACACTGGCCGGGAAAGGGCAGTGTCAGTACCGGGGGTCTCGTCAAGCATATTCATCGCAATGTTGGCCACGCAAGTCTCGATATCGACGTTCGGTCACCCAACTTGCCACTGCGTTACCGTGGTCAAGTTGGGGTCCAGGGCGGACGGCGAGGACGTAGTCGAAACTCTTGGGGCCCCGCCCCATGTCTGTTTTTACTTGGGATTTTCAGCAATAGTGTTTCATATGAAAGGTTCAGGTGTTATTTTTGGTTGTGTTTGCAAGTATAACAGTTTGCTAGCAGGTATTACAGAACGTTATGGGTGCATACCAGACGTTTGATAAGTGATGTCATTTATGCCTCAAACGCTTGAGAAGTCTTGAAATGCGACGTTAAAGTGAAGATGAGCCCGTTAACTCCAATACGAGTATAACCGGTACTCGTGCTTCCTTGGATCTATTTTCTTGCCACACTTTCTTCTTGAATTATTCAATAAGCCTTTAAAAATCATAAAAGCACTTTTACGAGAAGAAAACTCGTATTTAAATGCGTCAGTTCCATTTAATTACATTAATGAACAGTTCACAGTTTGTAAGAGAGTTAATGATAATTGTAAAACTCACAACAATAGTATAAACAAAGAGAAGCGTAGGAAGAATAGGCACAATGAACATCCAGTTGAATGCGGAAAGCCATCAATTTTGAACAAGGAGGGCACAGGGGCCCACTCGAACACTCTCTACAAAACTTTTGTAACAACCGTGTGATATATTTGTAGCGAAGATGGCCGAGAGGTGGTAGTCATTATCTACCTAACTTTTATGGCTGGTTATGGGCCACCAGTACAATAGACAAATTTAGCTAAACGTTGAGAGAATCTTCTTAATTTTTAGAGTTCCGAACTCAAAGGGTAAAACGGGAACCCTATTACTGAGACTTCACTGTCCGTCCGTCTGTCTTTGGCTGTATCTCATGAACCATAGTAGTTAGAAAGTTGATATTTTCGCAGATGATGTTTTTCTGTTGCCTCTATAACAACAAATACTAAAAAACAAAATAAAAAAAATTAAGGGGGCTCCCACACAACAAACGTGATTTTTTTGATACCCTTTGTGCGAGAGTCCGACTCGCACTTGGTCGATTTTTTTTTTAATTCTGTAGCTTTATAACATTTTGAAATATTTAGCTTATTACGTCACATATGTCTAGAGATAATTGAAAACAAACGTAGTTTTGGTTCAAAAGGAGTTTGTGAGGCCGCAATCCATGCGCTTGCAACATACCTTGACAGTAGCGAAGATGGAGAGGTCATCTTGAAAGTTAACCTGAAAAACGCCTTCACCTCTGTAAACAGGGACACCTTGCTGACACAGGCCAAATTAGAAACCCCCAAAATATTTAATTTTCTTTGGCAATGCTATAGTCAGCCAACAAAATTAATTTATAAAGACCACCTTTTGAATTCAGCCGTTGGATGTCAGCAAGGTGATCCGTTGGGACCAGTCATCTTCAGTTTGGCCATTAACCCAATAATTCAAAAAATAAAATCCAAATTTAACATTTGGTATCTAGACGACGGGACTTTAGGGGGAAAAGTAGAGACAGTTTTACAAGATTTAGCCCTAATAAAGAACGAGTTTCAGTCAATTGGCTTAGAACTGAACCCGAATAAATGTGAGATTTTTATATCTGAAAACACAGATAAATTAACAACAATCTCCAAATTCAACTGTCTGGCCCCCAACATAAAAGTTTTGGACAAAACTTCTTTACGCCTCCTAGGGTCCCCGATTTTAAAGATGGCTTTTCCACTTTTATCGAGGAAAAAATTCAAAATTTTGATCAGGTTATTGATAGTCTATGTAATATCAGTATTCATTCAGCTTTCACTATTCTTCGTTTTTGTCTTTTCGTACCCAAATTTACACATGCCCTCCGTTCAGGACAATTTTGGAAAAATGTAGAAATTTTGGGCAGACTAGACAACTTAATACAAAATTCTTTGTGTAAAATTTTAAATGTAAATATTAATGACCAGGCCTGGGTCCAAGCGTCTCTTCCAGTTCGCTTGGGCGGGCTAGGTATTCGTAGAGTCACAGATGTCAGTCTGCCAGCATTTCTGTCGTCGGTCCATAGCACCGAAGAATTAGTCAGGAAAATTTTGTCAAATACACTGATTGATTCCGAGGTGCGGTGCAAGACCGATGCCATAAATGCTTGGAGGATGTCTTGCCCCGACACTGACCTGCCCTCACGCCTAGGCTCACAGCGACTGTGGGATTCACCGCTCTGTAAATTGAGAATTAATACACTAATTGACACTTCTGTCAATATTTCAGAGCGTGCACGCCTACTAGCTGTTGGAGAATGGGAGTCAGGGTTATGGATCCAGGCGCTCCCATCGCCCAACATCGGTACAATGTTGGACGACACAACCTTCCGCATTGCCACTTGCCTTCGGCTGGGTACACCTTGTGTATCCCCGCATCATTGCACCTGTGGAGTGGCCGTCGATAATCTGGGACACCATGGCCTTTCTTGTAGCAGAAGCGCAGGTCGTATACCTCGGCACGCTATTCTAAACGACATAATTCGTAGGGCTCTTTCCACCGCAGGTCTTCCGGCCGCACGTGAACCAAATGGTTTAGCACGAAGCGATGTAAAGAGACCGGATGGTATGTCGTTGCTACCGTGGAAGATGGGAAGGCCTTTGGTGTGGGACGCTACATGCGTTGACACCTTAGCACCTTTACACCTTCCAAGCACATCCGGATGTGCCGGCGCTGCTGCTGCATCGGCTGAAGGCTTTAAACGGCGTAAATATGCTAACCTAGCAGGTGATTACATATTTGAGCCGTTTGGGGTTGAGACACTGGGTCATGGGGTCCGAGTGCTCGCCGCCTTTATAGAGACATTGCTAAACGCCTAATCGATGCTTCTCAGGCCCAGAAGGCTGGCTATTTTCTGGCTCAAAGAATAAGTATCGCCATCCAACGTGGCAACACAGCCAGCATTCTGGGAACCTTCCCAGTCGGCAATGACGCGGAGGATTTTTAAACGATATTTTGTAATGTAAATATTTTTAGTCTATAATTATGTATATTTTGTATAACGTAGTTAGTTATTTTTTACTGAGTCTATGCTTAGGTAATAGATTATGCCCGAGGCTCATTCTGCTTTGCCCATACACAGAAATAATAAGTAAGAGCGTTTTAATATAAAATTCTTATGTTATTTAATTTATAAAGTTTTCAAACTCAATGCTTTTATAAACATTTACACAGCTGAAGAGGCAGACATTGCCTATGAAAAGAAAATAAAATGAGCAACATCAGGCAACATTAAACTGGATTTATACAGACACTCAAGAAGGTACCTACTTAGATGACGACGGAGAAATTACAAACAAAATTAATTTATCTCAGCAAAAAGATATTTAACTCCCTCTTTTCTTTGAGTATCCGGCTTGAATGAAAATTTACAAGAGCCTCTTTAGGTAAAATATTAAATAACCGAATGACCGTGATCAGGATTTGTAACGCAAGTGATCTGTGGGGTAATTTTTGGCATCATTAAAACTCACTTTAGTAAAGTATTCAGATTTGTGTTACAGTGCACATTTAAGTATTTTGTTTTTTTTTCTTCGTTCAGAAACAGTAGCTATTATTATACCTTTATGAATATTTTATCGAATGCTTTATCATTTCGGTTTGTTAATATTTGTATTTGTGAATATCTGACTGCTTCGGTGGCGTGGTCGGTAGTGCATCGGCTTTCGATTCCAGGAGTATCGGGTTCGATTCGTGGGTCGAATACAATATTTGTGTGATCCACATTAATGTTTGTTTCGAAGTTTAGGTGTTTTCGATATATGTTATGTATGTATTTAGAAATATATAAGTATGTTAATCAGTTATCTAGATCCCATAGCACAAGCTTATAGCTTAGTTTGGGCTAGATGTCGTTGTGTGAGCATGTCCAACAATATTTATTTATTTGTTGACTTACATGTACATACATAATTATGAAATCAGATTATGTGATATCAGTGGTTTATCAACGTCATCTTAACGTGACAATTAAGTGGAAGTTTACAACATTTTGTAATTAAAGTTACATTATTTTAGTATACCCATTATATTACTACTCTAATGTTGGCCATTTGTTTCAAAAATGAGAATCTTGTGTACATGCACCAATATGGACCGATTTTAAGTCTTATGAATGCCTAAAATGGTTGTACAGAGACAAACTGGTACCTAGTTTTTTATACATACTTTTTGTCATTCACTATAGCTTTAATAAACCACACTCCTTGTAAAATTACTACCTATACAGTAAACAGTCGTAAGTGATAATGAGATAATACTGAACCTGAAAATTGTTGTTTATATAAGAATAACATAACAAATTGCATCGGTAAGGGAGTCATAAAATGTAAATGTTGTTCGTGAAAATGTTATTCATAGAACTAAGGAAACTTCATTTATATTCAGAAGAATTGCTGCCGAGCCTTACGCAAAGTAAGTGCGGCAATGTGAAATTAGACATGTAGACTCCGAATATTAAGGTATTTCTTCTTCAAATGTTACTTATAGTAAAATATTTTGCTATAATGTGTCTTTTATTATATTTGTATACTAGATGCTGCTCAGGGATCCATACACGTGTATAGTTTTGTCGGATAAGCAGTTATAGTGAAAAACAGTACCTACTAAGTTAAGGCTGAGGCTGAGACTAGCCTGCAAGCCGAAGTTGAACCATTTCTGATAAACTAAAGTGCTTATGATAGAGGTCATGCCGGTGGTCTGGCAACTATGAATTAAACTCACGTCGTTAGTTAGTCTACTACATTAATTTTCAGGCTATCACCTTACACATTTTATAACTAAACACTGCCATGTCATTTAGTTTAATTACGAGAAGTAGAGACTAAATACTTTAAAGAGGCGTTAACAGAAACTTTGCGATTTCATGAAAAGAGAAAAGAATGAGTTTATTAAACCCTTAAAGCGTTAACGTGATTATTTCTTTAATTTTAAAATTCAGAGATTCACTTGGCTGCAGTTGTCTTCGGGAACGGCAAAGGGTAGTCCCCTACTTTGAGTATATGGTTACTTCGCCGCTTCCTATTTTTTTAATTTTCTGTCCTGATGGTGCTAAGTTGATAGTCTACTAAATAAAACTTTTATAAGACTTTCTCAGTTAAGGCATAGATGTTACAGTTAACCTACCTATAGTTAAAAACTGAACTATGTTATTAAAGAGCGTACTTATATTTGTACCAATATAGATATATTCGGAGCGGAAACTCAAGCAAACATGAGAGTGCTACGATCATAATAATCGTAGGGTTGTACCGTACCATATAATATTCTCTGGCAATATTTGACACACAATTGTTACAATAGGTATAAGTAGCTATATATTACAGATTTTTTTTTATATATAGGTGCTTTTGGTTCATATTTAGGTAGTTTGGTAAAATTTTATATTCAAAGGTCTTCGTTTACCAATAATACAAATTTATTGTAGGTCCTAATCAATTAAATCATTTCCGAATTGACTTTGATCCATATCGTTATAATGTAGATCCACATTAAGGTCTGCTGAATTTATATTCTCGGCCAAAAGGAACTAAATGACTTGCTCGCAGAAGGACTCATCCGCGCTCCACCTACTCGCGCTGGAGACCATGGCTTCCAGCGGGAGGATACGAGTAGATTTGGACAGCCCTAGCGTAACTGCAAATATCGAAGGTCTTGTCGGAAGTTATTAGCTATGTACGTGTCTCAAAACATTACCTCCAAGTTTTCTAATATCAGAATATTATTCGTTTCCGCGCCTTTTATGCAAATTTACTTGGGAAGTCGTGGTTACAAGAGATCTTCATAATAAATAAGTAAAGTTTCGAGACAGGTAGGTACAGTCAAATGCCAAAGTTCATGAAAACTAAAAACATTATTCAGGATGCGGCGGGAAGTGCCTCTTTGAACGAGTACCATACGTACATACATCAACCTTCAACAAGGAATATTATAAAATTACTTAAAGTTACTACCATTGCTGTTTGTTGTGGTACAAAATTAAATTGTGTTTTTTTCTTTTAGATACGAAATAGTATCGAGTACTAATATATTTTTGTACATTTAGAGAAGCAGGCGCCCTCACATTCAGTGAAATGCAGCATACATATTTACCTGCAAATAAGACCATCTTATATAATATTAAACTTAGATCAAATATACCCAAAAACCCCGACTTCAACCTTAAACTGGAATAAGTAAAGTTCTCTTCAATACAAATTAATCAAACCCAAACATAACGTAACTGCTGTACACCGTTGATGAGTTCCCTCGACTGGGTTTCGGCTCCCTCATCAGATCGATTCCAAACCTTCATTAAATCCTTTATAGTAACTAATGAAAAAAATAACAAACACACTAGTCGCCTTCACAATTTTTGAAGGTTCCCCTCTATTTCTCCGGGATCTGATCATCAGATCCTGGTTTCCTTTATAATAAGACCACCTTGGAAATAGCTCCTTTCCAACAAAAAAAAGTATTAAAATCGGTTCATAATCGACGAAGTTATCCGCGAACAAACATAAATAAATATACGATCGAATTGAGAAACCTCTTTTTTTTAAGTCAGTTAAAAATACTTTAACGTGATCCAGATATAGGTACTTATATTTACTTAATATACAATTGGCGGGATATCATTTGTCAATTGTTTTTTATCACACATCAAAGTACTACGTATGCAACGAAAATGGAATTTAGTTGAAAAGATATTAGAGCGATGATTTTTTATGATTTTAAAAGTTCTCTCTTTCCGCAAGACTGTGCCGCTCGTCTTCAAAATGCTTTTGTGAGAGAAGCACCTTGTTTGAGCACCGTGAGGCGATGGTTTGCTGAATTTGAGAGAGGTCGAGTTTCTTTACATGACGAATTTCATGAAGGGCGGCCTTCAACTGCCGTCAACGAAAATAATGTGGCTACTGTTAAGCGGTAATTGAAGAAAACCTGCGGATTACCTATGAGACAATTCGAGGACTATGGGGATTGGTATGAGTCAAATCCAGATAATTTTACTCGAAGAATTGAAAGTTCGGAACCGACAGCGGAGCAGAAGCGGGCTCGCGTGGAATGGTGCTCACAGATGTTACTGAAGTACGACCGCGGACATTCTAATGCTGTTTATGACATTGTAACAGGAGACAAAACGTGGATTTTTGTTTTGAACCCGAAAAAAAAACAGCAATCTTGTGAATGGGTGTTTGAAAATGAGAACAAGCCAACAAAAGTGAGGCAGGCGAGAAACGTTGGTAAAAAAATGATCGCGTTTTTTTCTCAGCTACGGGTCCCATCTGTACAATTCCACTTGAAGATCAAAAGAGTGTTAATGTCGAGTGGTATTCTACCATTTGTTTACCCAGGGTGTTAGAAAAAGTTCGCGAAAGACGACCCAAAAGCCGCGTTCTCCTACATCACGACAACGCTTCTTCACACGAGGCCAACAAAACAAAGTCATTTTTAGCTTCCGAAAAAGTACAACTCATCACCCATCCTGCGCATAACCCCGACCTAGCACCCTGTGACTTCTGTATTTTCCCCAAAATCAAAGATTTGATGAGAGGTTTCACTTTTACCAACTCCGAAGAGGCAGTGATAGCGTTCAATCTGCACGTAGAAGACATGCCTTCAGATCTGTGGTCCTCCTGTTTTAAAAAATGGTTCGTTCGCATGAAAAAATGTTTATGATGTAAAGGAGAGTATTATGAAAAGCAATAAACATAATATTTTGGTTTTAACATGTTGTTTTTTTAAGTTACGCAAAACTTGTAGTGTGACCTACCTACGTATTTTGTTAAACTTATTTCAGGCTTCTACACGCAAACATCCACTCGTGTGCAAATAGATTTCATTTACATTTAGGGATAGGTATAAGGCGAGCAACAACATAGACATTTCGAATTTAGAGATATTTCTATGCGGTATTTTTCAAATGGTTTTGTTATTTTAACGTGAAATGTATCAGTGTATTTCGAGTTCGTAAACGAATTTAGGTTAGCAATGGTTTACAAATGTGTTTAGCAATGATTTGTGGACCTGTCTGGGTGGATGAACAATTGTCATTATTTTGCGAATATATCTACATTGCAGCAAAATACTACCGAGATTGGGTGGCGCAGCGATATGGGTATACGACTGCCGTCTTCGAGGTCCTGAGTTCGATTCCTGGGTCGAATCAAATATTAGTGGGATCTACAAATTTTTGTTTCGGAATTTGGGTATTTTATAATGAACAGGAGATAGAGCAGTAATTAATTATACATCCCACTCTTGTCACTCTACGACGAACTTTCCCGCTAGAGTAATGCACACATTCAAGCGAGAAGTGTTTATCGTGTTTTTAAATACTTACATAAATATAAAAAATAATAATAATAAATGACTACATAGTAAATAGGTACGGTACATCCAACCACAAAAGAAACAAAACATTAAAACTTACATTTAAAACATAATACCTAATAGGTCGTGTCCATAAATACATACATACACACACATTTATATAATATAATATTACAAATCATAAATATATGCTACTTATACTATTATAATACATACACTCAAAGTAAAATAAATAAAAATCATGGTTGAGAGAGAAAATGTTCCTTAATTCTTTTCCTAAAAATGTCCAGTGATGGACTCGCAGGAATGTCGTGTGGAAGCGAGTTCCATAACCTGACAGCTTGTATTGTGAAGGATTTATCATAACAGGAAGTGAAATGTGAAGGAGTACGCAAGAGAAGGGATGAGGAAAGACGGCACGCCTTGTCCCTAGGGACCAGAAACTCAAAGCGCTCACGCAGGTAAGTCAGGATGGTTGACAGATAGGCTGTCTGTGTGTAACATCCAAAGGCTGGATATACATAATAATATCAACCGAGGAGACAAGGGTCCGTAACCTGGTGCTGCGAGAGTCACCCCTGAGAAGACAGGTGTTGAAGTCTCCGAGGATAATCCTATGTTCATACAAAGAGGAAAGGGTTTCAAGGATAGTTTCAAAGGAAGTGAAATAGTCAACTTTAAGAGATGGACTGAAATAAAAACCCAGGAGTGTTTTAACGTGCTTAAAGTCAATCTCGAGGAAAAGGTGTTCAGCAGAACCAGAATATTTTATATGTATTTAGAAATATATAAGTATGTTTATCCGTACCCCGGAGGGCACGGTAAGCCGTTCGGTCCAGGTTCTCATACCAATATCTATGGCAGTGGTTACAGGTATTGGGGCGCTAAAACAAAATCCGACTGGTCTAACTACAGAGCTTCGAAATCGCCCATGGGTTTGGAAAAGGCTTAGTGGATCACCATAGGGTAAGTAGTGTACACGTCACAGTGAACAATCGTAAAGTTGCTGAAAATATTCTAAGACTTTCTTGGCATTCCTAAGGTGTCAGTAAACGTAGTATTTATATGAAACGCTCAAAGTGTAGGTGAATTGAAACTGCGCAGAGAAAGCGATCTGTGCACCGACAATTTTAAAGTCTAGTTTCTCGTATATCCTTTGGGACTCTTTTACGCCACACTATCGCTCTGAATTATTCATATCGTAGATACATATCTAAGGAACCAATTCAACATTGTCACAGATATTCACATAGATATTCACACACAATATTCCGTAGAAGATTAAAACGGTATTCTATACCTATTTCACAAACAATAAATTGTCCGCTGTCTAGTGACTCAAGGTGTTGGACTTCTGATAAGATGAGATTGAGATCGAATCTCTGCATACAAGTGACGACATAGTTTCTCCCAAGTACTCCCAACATACCTATTAACTGGAGGGGATAACGAAAACGCCTTTGCAAAATAACTGCCATAAACAGATATGAGTTATTTTTTCCGATCGACTTAATTTTAACAAATTACCTGTCAAACGCATTCGGCTCTAAATGACAAGTGATAATTGTAAAACTCACAGCTACTTAGATTAATACAAACAAAAGGAACTTGACAAGAATATACACAAAAAACAATCAGTTGACTAGGGAAACCATCAATCTTGTAAAGAGAAGACACAAGGGTCCACTTGTAAAAGTCTTGCTAAAACTTTTGTAACGACCGCAAGATAAATAACTTGCTCGAAAGTGAGTAACATCTAGTGTCGGCAAATTAGTAAAGAAGTACCTAGTTGTTGTATCTGAATTTCCTTTTTTTCCTTCGCTCTGAATCAGTCATACGTGGATTATTATCATATATTAGGATATTTATATCATTTTTTACACAATCCACACGTATATTTAACAACAAGTATATCCGCTACAAAGGTATTTTTTGGCAAGAATCAAGAATCAATCAAGAATCAAGAATCAATCAATCAATTATTATGGGTTGGATTGTATTGTCAAACTCAAAGGGCATTTATGTTAGCATTAATCATTCGATATATACTATACGATCATGGGCGGTGGATACGGCGCACACAGACGAGTAGACATTCCTCAGGATCGGTGAGCATGCAGCATTGAGTTTTATAAAATAATGTTAGTTTTTAATAGTTGTGGGACCCATTTTCTACTTCAACGGCTTCGGTGGCGTGGTCGGCAGTGCATCGGCTTTCGACTCCGCAGTCTCGGGTTCGATTCCCGGGCCGAATCAAATATTTGTGTGATCCGCAAATGTTTGTTTCGGAGTTTGGGTGTTTTCTATGTATATTATGTATCTATAGAACTTAAGGTCTAACTATAGAACTTCGATATCACCCATGGGTTGTGGAGGCAGATGGCAGTCGCTACAAGGTAAATATCGAAATTCAGCCACATCGCAGTTAGACTGGGAAGCCGACCCCAACTGAGTTGGGAAAAGGCTCGGTGAATGATGATGATTATGTATGTATTTAGAAATACATAAGTATGTTTATCAGTTGTTTAGATCCCATAGCACAAGCTTATAGCTTAGTTTGGGCTAGATGACGTTGTGTGAGAATGTAAAAAAAAAACTTTTTGAAGTAGGTAGCATCTTTGGTATTAAACAGAACTTTCGAGACAGTAAATAGGCACGTGTTTCAGTTAAAGGCTCTTAAACCAAAGTCATCCAACCAGGAGAACATTCGGACAATATAATATTCCACTAAAGGAAAAATAGTTTGCATAAATGAAAGTGATATGAACTCTTACTACAATACCTACCTACCCTCTTTAATAAATTATTTACTGGTATTTTGTGGTTCGTTTTTATTAATAAAACGTGTTATTTTGACTTTTTGCTATTTTCATATGAAGTTTAACCTTCGGAGGTTAATATACCTCTATGTTCATCTAAATTCCATGTAAAATACTCTAAAAAGGGCTTTATAAAACCACACGACGATGCATAAAAGGTAAACATCGGTAAAGTAAAATATGTTTAGATACGAAGAGTGTGAAAAAACTCTGCCAAGAACTACGGGACCTTCTTTTGTTATTCGTCTCAACTGCTACGGATACAGAATAGGTACAGGCGTAAGCGGAGCTTTGCATTTGTGTGAGTGCAGTGTACATGAACGTGTATACGTTCATGTACACTGCACATATGTGACCTCTTTTACACACATATGTGTTGTACACACAGCTCCAAAAAGGGATTTTACTCTACTTTTCGTGTTCACTCACACAAATGTAAAGCCGCTTATCCATCGCGAACTGTAATAGCGGGAAAGAATCCCAATAAAGATGACGTGTTGTGTATTTTTTTGCATTACTGTAAACTCTGTAAAGTATTGACTTAGGAAAATGTTAATTGGTTTGGTAGAAATAAATATTTGATAATGAATTAAGAAACTAAAATGTAGGATGTTCATAAATTTGGTTTGTTTGTATAGGCACTGGTAGTCTATCAGGAACAATTTTTTTGGGCCTGTCGTGTTAGTTGAATTACTTTAAACTAGGTGGCGTTACGGGTAATGGTTCATAATATTTAAACAATATCTTTCGTTTTAGTCAGGAATTCCATTCTAGGATAATATATCTATATTTTAAAAGTTTTTCTACGATTAAATAAGTAGTTTTCGGGTCTTTAAAACTCCAATTTAAGTTTTTTTAATAAAATGTCAGTACAGCGCCACGTTACACGTTTCGGCTAGAATAAGTACTGCTATAAATTTGGCTGGCGATGGCTTGTCATCAATAACTCTTGCTAAAGCACAGATAGATGTCGCTGATATTAAAATTGAATAAGCCCTCTGGTTACGTAACTTTTGCACAATAGGATAATATTATTATAATATAGATATACATTTTCACCTATTGATACCTATTTATATTTATTTTGAAGCAACTTAATAATAAAAGCAATAATGAAATACCTACATACTTGTCTTGAATAAAAAAAATAACAAGAAAAAACTGGCCAAAAAAAAAAACAAAAAACTATACAGTCAAATTGAGAACCTCCTCCTTTTTAGATGTCAGTTAAGAATATAAAGAATTTGTTAACAAAAACAAAAACTAATTTCCTAGGATTTGAACCCGGATCATCTTTGACGTTTGCAGTATGTTAAATATTATATCCAGTGTCATGCACCTACGCTATTTACGGAATTTAATCTAATGGTGAAATACTGTAATACAACACAAACGGGGAAATGATTCGGTAATAATATAAAATTTTATAGTGAATGTTTCTTGTAGTTTTAGCCCTAAAAAGGCCTCTTTCATCGCTCCAGTGTGACTGCTATATTATTATAATTATATAGAGGTAGCCTGATTTCAACCGACTTCCAAAAAAGGAGGAGTTAATGTGTTTGATACCTCATATCTTTGGACTGGGTTGAACGGATTTTGAAAATTATTTTTTTAATTGAAAGGGACTAATTCCCGAATGGTGCTATTTCAATTTGGTCCCATTCTGACAATTATTTGGTCCCATTTCGGTAATTTGAAGTCGGTCGAGTTGTTGAGTCAATTTTTGACGTGCTTTATTTTTCCAAGGGCGTAAGCAGAGATATATATGCCCAGTTTTCGCCACATACTACACCGATTTTGAAGGTTTACAAATATGTAACTACTTAGCCTAGGTAGGTTAGGTAGCTAAAGTAAAAGTAGCTAGGGGTAGCTCTCAGGGAAAGTACCTACTTTCCAAACCAACCTCATCTGCCGCACGACCGATCAACAGACGTGGCTGTTCTGACAAACGTAAAAGTTCGTGGAAATTACTGGCTAGGTAGGTAGCTACCTATATTGTCCGTGTCGGTGTCGACCGTGTCGAGCGCGTGCCACTGCCGAGTGCCTAGATGCCGAGTTTGAGTTGTTCGCGCGTTGTGCGTTTCGTTCATGTACTTTTTTGGTTGACTTACATACTAAGTGACGCTCCCGGCTCTGCCCGCGTGGAATGACTTATTGATTGACGATGTTCTTTTCGTTTTAGCCGATTTAGACGAAACAAAGTCAATTTGCACACATACATACAAACAGGGTAAGCAGAGGTGCATTATACACCCACAAATTGCCAGTAAATTGTTGATCCCACGTACCTAATATGGGCAAGCCTATTGCCGTTGCCGGGTACTATAGAAAATCTATAACTACTGTGTAATTTAAACCATATATCCAAAGCCAGGACAGATGTTACATACATACATACATACATACCTGCAACTAAAAATAATCTTAGTAGTTCGAGCTTAGTGTCCTTATTCTGTCTGTAAAAACTGCAAGAATAGACTAGTATAGACAGATAAAAAGGCAGACAAAAGTAATAAATAAAAATACATTGCCCTGTTTTATTAATTATTAATTTTATTTATCGCCTACTCTTAATTTTACCTCGCTGCGTCATTCATTCCTAATTAGTCTCATCACTTACCGGCTTAATTTGCTTAAATTAATTATTATTATAATATAATATATTTATAATATAATATATATAATATTAATTACACGATTTGTACTTAACGTTTTATTAATTACTAGTGGTCGCCCGTGACTTCGTCCGCGTGGTGATTTGGATTTTTTCCCTTTCCCGTCGCGCCGCGTCATATTTTGAACAATTCACACAATATCTTTATAAATTGTAGCCTATGTGTTATTCTGATGTATAAGCTATATTATTGTAAAGTTTCATCAAAATCCATTCAGTAGTTTTTACGTGAAAGAGTAACAACAACCATACATACAAACTTTCACATTTGTAATATTACTAGGATATAGAGGTTTTTTTATTTAATTCCGCAGTCCGAGGCCACAGCCGCTCTAACGTCCGTTTCCCAGCGTCTCTGGTTACAAGCAGAACGTATTTCCAGTGGCGCCCGGCGGAAGGATATAGAAGTAGCCTATATTCAACCGAATTCCAAAAAAGGAGGAGTTAAGGTGTTTGTTACCTCATATCTTTTGACTGGGAGAACAGATTTAGAAAATTATTTTTTTAATTAAAAGGGTCTAATTCCCAAGTGGTCCTATTTCATTTTGGTCCCATTTCGGTAATTTGAAGTCGGTCGGGTTGTTGAATCAATTTTTTGACGTGCTTTATTTTTCCAAGGGCGTGAGCAGAGATATTTTATATGCACAGTTTTCGCCACATACTGTACCTATCTTCTATACTTATAATAAATCTGTAGAAGTGAAAATTCTGTACATTGAAAATATCAAAAAAATAAATGGCGGGGGGTGTTACTAGACCGACACCGAACCCAAAAATGTGATTGTGAGAGAAAACTATTTTTGTCTGTCTGTCTGTCTTTTTGTTCAGGCATCACGTAAAAACTACCGGTTCGATTACGATGAAACTTGGTATAATTATTCTTTAATATCCTGGGCACCACACTGGGTACTTTTTATCCCAGAAAAGTACATACAATAAAAAACAAACTTAATTTTGCGGTTCGATCCCTAGACCCGATTACTGTAATAACTTTGTCGTAGGTTACGTCACCCGCAGTGGAGTCCACTTAGGGGCGCTGCACACGGCTAAAAGACTATAATATTTTATCTTAAGATACAATATCGCTCAACAGCTGTCTTCTGTACCTACTTATAATAAATCTGTAGAAGTGAAAATTCTGTACATTGAAAATATCAAAAAAATAAATGGCAGGGGGTGTTACTAGACCGACACCGAACCCAAAAATATGATTAATAACAATTTTTGTCTGTCTGTCTGTTTGTTCAGGCATCACGCAAAAGCTACCGGTTCAATTACGATGAAACTTGGTATAATTATTCTTTAATATCCTGGGCACCACGCTGGGTACTTATTATCCCGGGAAAGTATATACAATAAAAAAAAAACTTAATTTTGCGGTTCGATCCCTAGACCCGATTACTGTAATAAGTTTATAGTAGGTTACGTCACCCGCAGTGGAGTTCACTAAGGGGCGCTGCACACGACTAAGATACTACTAGGTATGCAATGCATGCTGCTGCTGCAAAAAACTGAGCGAAGTGTTAAATTTTCGAACGACAACGATTTATGAGATTTTTTTTGTTATGTACGATTTTCAAATTTTTATGTTCTAAACCACCATCACGCCACACGTTATCACTGTGGTAAGTTTGAAGGAGATCGGTTCAGGCGTTTCGGAGTATGCGGAGATACGAAATACATGAGTCGCCTAAGATTGAGCTTCGCTCAATAATATTTTATCTTAAGATACAATATCGCTCAACATACATAATAAATCAGTAACTGGTGATCAAGAAAGCAATAACACGCAGGCGGAGCTGCGGGCAACAGCTAGTATACAATAAATCAGTAACTGGTGATCAAGAAAGCTATGACACGCAGGCGGAGCTGCGGGCAACAGCTAGTTATTAAATAAGATAAGATTTTAATGAATGATGATGATATTATTATGCTAAGCGAATACTGATACGGGAATACACAACCGTAGTATACCTACCTACTTACAACATATTTATAGGTAAGTACCTACTTATATGTTTAAATAAGAAAATCAACAAGCTCAGACACGATGGGTTTATCATAAAATTATTGAATCTCCTCCACCTTCTATTATGTAAGTAGGTACTTATTACCATTTTATTTTATCAAGAGAAATGAAAAGTCCAAATGTGGGTAATAATATCTTATAATAATCTCCTCTCCAATGAACTCTGATAAGAAGTTAAAATACTGCCATCTATTAGGAAATAATCGAGACAATAGAAACTGTTCATTCATGGAGGATTATAACGTAAAATACTGCCCTCTATTATATATTTTTCGCACACATAATATACCGCCATCTATTACGTATTTTTCGCACACAATACACTGCCATCTATTAGGAATTTATCGAAAATTATTTAGCTAGCCCTAAAGACGCCTTTAAAACGTCGCCAATTCCTTCTATGAGATGGTTCATCTGTACTAGTATAGTATTCTTATATCCGTAGTATAGGTATAGTTTTATTTCCTAAATTATAGGTAAGTATAGTTAATTATTTTATTCCAAAATAAATGATAATTACCCATAAGTTTCACAGGTGTATGTATAGGTAGGTACTATCTAATAGCAAAGTAATCAAGTTACAACATTTACGCAAGAAAAGGATCCGCACAAGAAACCTTAATTCGGTTATTTATTACGTTAAGTTAACATTGTTTTGCTAATGTAATAAGGAGTGGTTACGAGAGCAGGGAACTGTGAATTGGAAGATATTGTATAACCAGCTGTAGGTAGGTGGACCTATTTACATTGTAGTAAAAGGCAGATGAGGTTTTGATGTCACATTAACATTATCAAGTTTTCAAGTTCTTCTTCTTTTTTAAAAACGTGGATCCATCGATATTCGTCGATGATTTCGCCAATGTCAAGGTAATGCTTGATTAGTTGATAGTCCCACACAGAAGAACTAGTTATTCCTAACTAGCTCCAGGTGCATGACAAGAAACGTTGTTCGGTAACCCGTTCTGGAACCATTCTGGAACCCAATTTTTGCGGAGCGCCAGAGGTAACCTAAAAAGCCACTTGCCACGCGCCCAGCAAAAATTGAACTCCAAGAGGTTATAATTTTTTATATTATAATGAGCTAATTTCTATCGGGTTTTGACATAACATAAAACAATTATCTGTTATTCGAGTCCTCACCACATGGTCCGCCCCGGTAACATATCTGTCCTTTTTAAATATGAAATATCACGGGTCCAGTTGTATGTTTGTTGGTCACGCTCCAATGGTTAAAATTTTGATATAACCTAGTGTGTACGCTGAACTGCTGACACCCTTTGCTAAGACATAGGCAACGAGAAAATATTTAAAAATTATACACACACACACACACATATATATCACGCCTATGTCACGCCTATATCCCCGAAGGGGTAGGCAGAGGTGCATTACACACCCACAATTTGCCAGTATTTTTAGTCCCACGTAATAGGGTGCAAGCCTATTGCCGTCACCGGGCACATTTATAATGGTCACATTTATGGCACATTTATAATGTCCAAAATGGCCAAATAAATTTAATAAAAAGTAGCAGCTATATTGTAATTTTGAAACAAAATTGAAACCCGTTGTCGATCATATGTTATGCCAGCTGCTATCGCACAGCCAATTAAAGTCCTGGGCGTCTCGGACTATATGACAAATTATACCCTTTTGTATTCATTTGTACAGGTATCATGTTTCTACACAAAAGTAAAAGGTACCTATTTAGTTTAACGTATTAACTATGTTAAAATAGTCAAATCCTATAGGTATTATTGAAGTTTAGTACAGGGGAAGTTAGTCAGAATTCAGAATCAATCATGAATATGCTGTGGGTGGTTTTGTGATTATGGTAAATAGGGAACTATGTATTTGAAACAGACCCTTTTGAGTGGTTTTAGTTGTAAGCTATTTTAGACGCCGACATATTTATTAATGTTTAATGACTTTAACAATTAAAGATTATTTGGACATTTCTAGATTTCACTTATATTATAGTCTCAAACTAATCAGAGCTTGTGCGGCGGCACCTAGATAACTGATCGGTAGAATTCCGGTAGGTGGATCCAACGCTAACCTTGATACCGCGATCTAGAAATTATGATAATATGAAGCAAAACTTGGATGTTGTTAAAATGAAATGAAATCATTTATTTGCTAGAAAGATGGTTGAAATGGGTTTTCTAATCAGTCTAAGGTTCTTCATGTTTCACCGGATGGTTCACTGCATTCAAATTTTTAAGTTTGAACACATGTTCACCAAATAATTTAATATCATGTAATGTATAATGTTGGTAGTGGTCATCGTAGCTCAGTTGGTTAGAGCATTTCCCCTGTCAGGGAAATACCATGGTTTCGAGTCCGGCCGATGACATTTCAGTTTTTGTGATTTATTTATAATTTCCATCTTAATATTTAACTGATACAACATACATAGGTACATATACAGTTTTTTGTATATACAAACATTTGTTGAAGGCGAATACTTTACTAACTACGCTACCAAAGCCAGTTAAGGTTAAAACCAAAGTTAAGGTTTAATACGACTACAGCATCATAAAATCAGTGATCTCTTCTTACAACATAAAATTGTTGCCGTAGACCACACCTACCGTTATTTCAGCTAGTGTGTGAAAGGCAGCAACACGGATTTGCGAAACCGTTATTACCGCACTCTATAATTGTCGGTTCCAGTCAGCTTTTGCTGTATGTTTCACTGCAAAAGCAAGCAAAAATTCATAGTGATTTACTGAGATCGTTTACGATTTGTTAGTGGTTTAAATGGAAATAAAAGTAACAATGTTCACAAATCTATTATTAATAAACTTACGAGCAAATAAGAGAAAGTTGAAAAAAAAATTTACCTACATTTAACATACACCATACACCAGCTAGTTTTGAATTGAAAACTTTAAGTTTATCTTATGTGGGTCGCAATTCTGAAGTGCCTCTATATGGCATTTTTTCTATTTTTAGTAGGTATTTTGATTAAGTAAGTAATGGATAAACAGATTGTAGTCTCTTATTACAGGGTCGGAACGTCGTGTAATAAAGAGGTACGTATATTATTTTTTTTTTTTTTTTTTATATTTAGGTCGACAAATTGACGCCACTCGCCTGATAGTAAGCTAAGGCGACGCCTGGCAATTGAGGGCGACTCTCACAATACACAGGAATACTATAGAGAGTGGCCCTCAACTTGACGACCCTGTAATGTGCCTCTTCACACTTCGCTTAAAGAGCCCAGGGTTATATGTTGGAGGAAACACGTGCGCAGGCAGGGCGTTCCAAGCGACCATCGTTCGGCAGAGAAACGATCGTTTAAAACGCTCGGTTCTCGCGAAGACGGTTTCCACGGTATGAGGGTGACATCTCTGCCCGGCACGCGTTGTTCGGGATCGGAAGGGAGAGGGTGGGATCAGGTTGAAGAGCTCTTCAGAACACTCACCGTGGTAAATACGGTAGAACGCGGCCAAGGAAGCAATTGTTCGGCGCTGGGCTAGCGGCTCAAGGCTTCCCGTTACCTCCGGACAGTCTATAATGCGAACAGCGCGTCGCTGCATAGCGTCGAGTGCGTCCAGCAAATACTTCGCGGAGCCGTCCCAGAGGTGAGAGCAGTATTCGACGCAGGGTCTAATCTGCGTTTTGTACAGCAGACACCTCTGGTGCGGTGTAAAGAATCGCTTTACCTTGTTCAGTATTCCTAGTTTCCGCGAAGCTAGCCCAATACATCTCTCAATGTATTTTGTGTTATTGAGCTCTCGACGAACGTCTATGCCAAGGATGTCTAGATTGTCCTTCATTGGTAATATTGCATTCTGAAGAGTGGGTAGGGGAAGGAAAGGGGATTTTTTCGCTGTAAATGCACACGCCTGTGTTTTGTGGGCATTGAACTCGACCAAGTTCTCGGCACCCCATTGGGAGATACTGTCGAGGTTTCGGTCGAGATCACCCACGAGATGTCGTCTCTCCTCCTCTATCACAGATCGCCCCGCCGTCGGACGAACCGAGTAACTCCCGTGCAATGTACTGTCATCTGCATAGCAATGAACTTTCCCGAGGGAAAGCATATCATTGATATGCAGAAGAAAGAGAGTTGGTGACAGTACGGACCCCTGCGGTACCCCGGCATTCACTTGCAAAAAGCGAGAAGCCTGGCCATCGCAGAGGACCCGCACTCGGCGCTCGTTTAAAAAACTGGCAATCCAGCTGCACAGTTGAGGAGGTAGACCATATGCCGGAAGCTTGGAAAGGAGCGAGGCATGCCAGACCCTATCGAAAGCTTTGGCGATGTCCAGGCTAATAGCCAAGGACTCGCCGAACTTTTCCATAGCCTCACCCCATACATGCGTGACGAATGCCAGGAGGTCACCCGTTGATCGTTTTGGCCTGAAGCCATATTGCCGATCATTGATTAGCGAGTGATCCTCCAGGTATCGCATGAGCTGCTTATTAATAAGAAGCTCGAGCACCTTGCAAATGACTGAGGTGACAGCTATGGGTCGATAGTTGCCTGGATCGGATCGATCCCCTTTCTTGGGGATCGGTTGTACGTTCGCCTCCTTCCAGGCCTCCGGCACGAGGCCTGTAGAGTATGACAGGCGGTACAGACGCGTTAATACTGGAGACAACTCAGCAGCACATTTTCGTAGCACCACCGCCGGAATGCCGTCAGGGCCACTGGCTTTCCGCGTGTCGAGTGACCGCAGCACTGCCCGTACATCACATTGCCTGATAACAATATCAGGCATAGTGTGGCCACAGTTGGCGATGGCGGGGGGCTGCAGGCCACGGTCATCGACCCGGGAATTAGCCGCAAAGAGGTCTGCGAGCATGTCCGCCTTCTCTTGGGCTTTGTGAGCCAGTGATCCATCAGGAAAACGCAGTGGTGGCAGCGAGAGTTGACAAAAATTTGACTGTACGGCTTTGGCCAGTTGCCAGTATCCACGGCTGCCCGTGGGATGGGATGTGAGCTCCTGACCAAGCCGCGCGACGCGCTGGGCATCCGCTCTCTTGAAGGCCCTCTTGCTGAACCTAGTGGCCCGATTGTACGCTGCTTTGAGGCGGTTCACGTTCGGGTCACGTGCCGCCCGAGCCCTGACCCAGGCGCGATATGCCGACTGTTTTTTCTGGACAGCCTCGGCACATTCACGCCCGAACCAGGGGCGAGCTTTGCGGATGCTGGCGACATCAGTGAAAGGGATATAATATTCTATCCCTAGAGTGATCTCGCCAGCAATGGCAGCAGCGCTATCCGAAGGCGCCTTCCCTACAAAGCAGCGCTAGCTCCACGGGACGGACGCAAAGTAATCGCGGAGACCGTCCCAGTCTGCCGACGAGTAGTGCCATAGTCGTCGAGTCATTTGTTCAGCACGAGCAGGCGGTGGCACTTGGAAGCTGGCGTGCACCACACAGTGGTCGGATGGGCCCAGTGGGGCGCGTACCGACACACTGTACTCGGCTGGGCGACTCGTCAGCAGTAGATTCAGCAAGGCGGGCGTGTGGTCTGACCTGTCAGGTATCCGGGTGATCCCCCGTACCATCTGGGTCAGCCCGTGGGAGAGAGCGAATGCATGGGCGGTTCGTCCCGCATGATCGGTCCTAAGGGACCCCAGCCACTCAACGTGATGACCGTTAAAGTCCCCCAGGAAAACCAGGTCAGCGTTCGGGAACCGCACCTGCGCATCGTCAGCCATCTCGCTGAGGTATTCGAAAAGCCTTGTTGTCCCAGTGTCCCCTGTGTGGGAGCGGTAGACGCACACGTAGATCTGGCTCATGGAGCCATGATCCACGTGCAGCCAAAGGACGGAGTAGGAGGGGTTCTCCAGACAGCGCAACCGGCGGCAGCAAACATCCGCCCTAACGAACACGCACACCCCGGCTTTATCGCGGAATTGTTCCTCAATGATATAGCCCGGGTAACAGAGGTACGACGTGTCGTCAGGGCGGCGTATCTGTGTCTCCGTTAGGAACATCACAGAAGGCCGTGCCGACTCCAGGTGATGGTGGACGGTATCGAGGTTTGCATGGAGTCCGCGGATATTCGCGAACTCCACCTCAAACGAAGTCAACTTTGTGGGGTTTCTAGGGGCCGCTGTGTACCGTCTATTCTCTTGTTGCACTGTCATTGTGAAATATGGGGAAGCGTGAAGACAGGGCGATATTTGGTGCGGCAGTAAGTGATAAAGTGCAGAGGCTAGCTTCGTTTAGAACCGTGTGGTTAGGTCGGAGCCGACCCGCCGGACGGAAGGGCTCCCAAACCCCCCTGATGCAAGGCCGCCGCTACCCCACACCGGTTACCACCCGGAGCGGCGACCCCACAACAGGATTATGCGCAACATGTGGGGCAGCCTACTGGGGTGGATGGTCCCAGGCGGGCCCCATGACTATGTTGCGGGCGGCCGCGGCAACGCCGTTGCTAAGGGTCTCCCTGGCCGGCGAATCGACCCACACCACCCACACTAGACTCCGCTTCGCCCCCACTGGACCCCTTCCTGCCGCACCATACACCGCCCCGGGCCCGGCAGTGCAGCTGCTGAACCCCTAACGCAACCCAGCCTGGGCTGGGTTACTTGGGGGGCTTTAGCACAGCTGCACGGTGGTACCCCCCCGGGCCAACACTGTTGTACCACCTGGTATCCACGTAGGGGCCAAAGCCACCACAAGGGTACCGTAATATACGAACCTCGTCCGTTAATCAGCAGGTGCGCCACTAGCAGGTGAGGTCGCTGGGGCCCGATAGATGTAAGAAGGGCCCCTTTGCACCCAATATATCTCAATAATCGCGTAAAAGACTTTTTTTTAAAGTCCGCTTGCGCGGCCGCTCTTACGTCAATTGCCGGGCGTCTCTGGTGTATACGTGTATACGTACGCGTTCCACCCACTCCCGAAACAGATAGGTACTGAAGCATCCATGCCCTATCTTAAGTACCTACCTAAGTAGGTACTAAGTATGCATTAATACAGCCATCCTGAGACAGATTTTATTTGCCTTTACCCAGATATTCTATTCTTGTGCTATAGTTGTATAAGAATTAAACATAAAAACTTCTTGTCACGTGCTAGACCTTCATTAATTTTTATGTTCCTTGCTTCGGTATCATCCGAATGCCAGATAATAGTTCTTTATGTTAGATGGTTGATTTATTTAATCAATTGTAACTTTAATTAGTATTCGAAGTCTAATACGAGTAAAATTTACTCGTATTAGACTTCGAATACTAATTGAATAATAACATAAATATATTTAATGTATTCATGTTTTAATATTTATATATTGCATCTTATTTGCAGAGGTGCACAAATATGGCTTACGATTGTGTTTTAAGCTAGATTATATTATAATACCGAGGTCACTTGTAAAGTGTTTTTAAACGACAATATTAGGTGCTTAACCTGTTGAATTATTGTCTAACTATAGGTATATGATGGTAGAAATTAACATTCAAAACAAGCTGCATTAATTACACACTCATATTGAATTACCCATGCTATGTAAGTATAGCAACTCAATTTATAACTAATTCCAAAAAAGGAGGAGGTTCTGAATTCGACTGTACGTTTTTCTTTCGAACAATAAAGTTACTTGTGCAAAATAGGCGTTAAATATTATATATATATAAATATATAATGGATGTCCGTCCGTCAGTCTCCACGCTGTATCTCATGAACCGTGATAGTTTGAAAGTTGACAGTTGACAGTTTCACAGATTATGTATTTGCCGGGCGCCACTGGAAATATCTTCTGGGGTCACCAGAGACGCTCGTAGTAATGGACATGGGAGCAGCCGCAGTCTCACGGAATTAAAAAATAAATATTATATATTTCTGTTGCCTCTATAACAACAAACACTAAAAATCAGAATAAAATCAATATTTAGGGGGACTCCCATACAACAAAAGATTTTATTTCCATTTTTATATGTATTGGTACGGAACCCTTCGTGCACGAGTCCGACTCGCACTAGACCAGTTTTTATTCTTCTACAATAGCTAAGAGCAAAATAGATTTTGTTTCTTGTAGATGAGGGATGAGAGGAGGGTCACCGCGCAAACTCTACGTTCGTTATTGTCTCATTTATTATACGTTTCGCAATCTGAAGTCTTCTGAACTTATTGCGTCTACCTTTCAGGACATGAATAAGTCATGGCCTTCGTTATAAGAATTGCTCTAAATCGTTCATGTTGAAAAAATGATATTCAAGTTTCAAATGATTTCAAAAACATCGAAAATGAAGGCTCAATAAATACCATTAAACTTGGCTTAAATACACCGAACGTGCTTATTCAAGGAGAAACTCATAAAAGTTTCTCTAATGATTAGAATTAAATGATTTAAGACCAAGTGTATTTCAACTTTTATTATAAGTATCTACTTTATATTATGGAAGGGGTCTCTCTCATGAATATGATAGAGACACCAAAATTTAGCAGAGCAAATGGAATCCATTTGCTCTGCTAAATTTTAAAATGGAGGACTTATTTTGTAATTCTTTAATTCAGAAGCTTTTCGCAAAACAAACTCATCATCGAAAAGCATGTACCTACCTAATATTGAAACGTTACTTGCGAAATTAGCTTATCGAAGTTCCATATTTTCGCACATTAAGTATATATATTTTATACATATATTTCAACATCATTTTAATTCAAATCGAATTTATTTGTGAAAAAAATGGTAAAATATGGCTTTTCCTAGGTATATATATCTCCTGCACATTAATGACTAAATATGACACTGATCTTTATATTACCATTAAGCGCTTATCTTAGTCCTATTTTAAATACCTACATAATTATACTTACTAATGTTATAAATAAGTAAAAATTATTTGTTAGGTAGGTATCCATGTGGGGGAATAATATTTGAAACCACTAAACTAATACAGAAAATCCTTTCACAAACATGAAGTTATTATGTATTATACGTTAATGAGGATTCCTGCTAACAAGAATATCATACTTTATTCATTTTAAATCTAAGTACAACTTCAGTGTTATTATGAAAATCCAATTAGACTATCTCCGTGTCGACAGCTAAGTTTACACATGCGGAATTATAAGCGAACGAGCGATGTTACAACAAAAGTAACTAATTATGTTCTTGTTTAATACCTGCGTGTCATTTATTTATGTATGAGCATAACGTCATACTAGTATATTTTGTTTTATATTAAAATGGGTTGAAAGGGACTAATTTCCTTTAAGAGCGGTACTTTGTGTGATGGCCAGGCAGTTCCCCAGTAGGATGCGAGTCACGTCCTACCGGCCCACAAGAAACTGATTCGCTGTGTGCCTGTATACTCGTATATAACAACTCCTTTGTGTCGCTTTCCTCTCGGGACATACGATTGAGCTGTTTGAGTGGCCAGTCTTCTACTTCGTATCGCAGATAATAGTATTAACCTTATGTAGATTGAGTGAGTTTATTACACTACGGATACTTCTGTTGTGTACGGGTTTTGACAGGAACATTGCTTTAGTATTATGCTTTTTAAGTACTCAGCCCAAAGGTACTAAGTATGCAGGGCTAAATACTGTACCTATACATAAGTGTGTGTCGGTTTGCACACATTTTTAACTTTACAATCACTTCTGTTGCTCACAAGCTGACTTTGCAATCATTTTCTTCATTTCTATCTTTGTAAAAGATTAACACAGGCTTATAATACGCGAATGTAACGTAAAATAAAACTTAAAGAAAATAATAATAGACACCAATTTTAATACGATCCCAGCCTGATACTTTCCTACCGCACAAAGTACCAATTCACTTAGAAATTATATTTAATGAATGCTGTCTCTCGGAGTCCCTTTTATTTGAATCGAGAGCGCTTTGCACAACGAGTGTGTCATTATCGATAACATTGTCTCTCGTGGGCTCGAGTTATTTTTGTTCCCCAGAATTGTCGTATTCAAATAAATGACAAGAATTCACCAGAAATCATTGAAAGCGTAGTTAGTACAGCTTCTGGTAAACTCAGTGTGCTAAAAAATAGTGTTAGTTAAAAGAAACAGGTCAACCCTTGCTTGGGAGCTACTCGCACAGGTGTGGGAGTCTTAGTACCTACTTATTGTACGCCATGGAGAGTTAGTAACGATGAGCCGTTCTCATCGTCGGGTATGTCATTGTCACTAGAACCTTCGTACATAAATTAATTTTAATAACATATGTGATACCAAACTTAAAAAATATTCGAGTTACCTGCATTAGCCTTCTTTATTGAAGAAAATTACCCAATTTTAGCAAAATCTTCAATAACAAATAAGAAAGTAAGTAAAACGTAATTGACTGAGGGAGCGAAGCGACCGAAGTCTCCGTTTCAACTTGCAGACTGGGAGAATTTCTTTTGTCTGTACCTCTACGGGTTCTGTCAGATCATGTTTGAGGCCGTACTTATTTATCAACCGATTTGCATGAAACTTTACACACACACTCCTTGCTTACAATGAATAACATTTGAATGATATTTTTTGGATTGGATGACAAATGAAAGAGTAATAAACAAAATTTAAGAAGAAATTTTCTAAACAAAGCCGCTCCCGAAGTCTACGGTTCACAGAACCACTAGTATTTATTGAGTTGCTTGTTATGTATGTGACTAGTTTCCTTAACAGCCTCTGAAATGTATTAAGGAAAATAGTCATCCCACAGAGGCGAATACGAAAATAACAAACAATCCGTTACTCAGGGATAAGCTAGAAAACGGATGCCATTCAATTCCCTATCGCTATCTGTATAGGCCACGAGAACATTGCCCTAAGCCCCCATATCTATTTCATATCGTAAAAATGACTATCTGCCAAGATCTTCCCAACTTATGTACTTACACGGTCACGAATGTGCCAAACCCAGCTAATATATCTTGTGAAAAATATTTATTTCAAGCGCAGACACTGTCTATCTAAATTGCTACAATTTTAGCTGACTTATTTCAGCATAATTGAATCTTTGTAAGTAGATTATTATTAATGCTTTATACAACAACAATTTATTTTTTTATTATTTATTTACAAAGTTACAATGCAAGTGTTTTTTAACACTAATATACCTCGCCAAACTTTGACGGTTAATGGCGAGACACGCTCATTTGCTTTAATAACTACATAGCACTTAACTTAAAAAAACCAAACTTAAAACATACCAATTCAATTAAATTGTATTATTACATACTAAGAATTACTATTGTAATTTTACTTAAATATTACAGTGACACATAGATTTATTGTGAGAGTATTATGTTCTTCAATTTCGATTTAATGACACCCCTGCTGGACTTAAGACTACCCCTTAACACATTATATTGTTACTACCTTAAACTGCCGTTGACAATTATGTTAGTACATAAACTTGTTGAAAGAACAAAGGTCTAACTTCTAAGAAAGTTACGTTTGTGTCGGCTTATAAGACTTTAGTCAAGATTCGTCTAACGTTGAATGAGATATCAAAATTATTTTTTAATTAAGCTTACTTTTGTGCTCTTATTGTACTATTATATATATTGTTGATATAACTATATTTTCTGTCATTGGAAATTTCGTCGGTTGTTGATTGATGTTATGTGACTATTTTCTTTTTTACCATAAATTGAAATTTTTATACTTCCACGAATCTACGCTCTATCCGTGAGAGCAATTAATCGTCAATTGCCCGCCTTCCTTTGATGCATATTTCAACAAGGTGCATGGCGACCACACCACATTTTGAAATTCACTTTAATTAAAATTGTTCGTATCAGTTCTGTGTTCATCGATAGTCGAATATTTTTTTGACAATTTACCACTTTAGTTAATGTTTGAGGGTTATTCGCGCTTGAGTTGTAAGCCACTTGATGTGGTTTATCTTAATAAAAATTGTTCGTACCAGTCTTGTACATCTCAAATATCGATAACTTTATTCATTTCAGCATTAATGGCTTCTTTAGACATTGTACTGGATTGATGAATAAGTATAACTATGCTACTAGCTATGTTGGTCCGCCGGGTGCCACTGGACATACCTTCTACGTGCGTATCAGAGACGCCCGGCAACTGACGTGGGAGCGGACGCGGCCTTAGGGCGCGAAAAAAAAATACTAGCTATGTAGGATTAGTGAAGACTATTGAAGAAACTTTTAAGAAATTTTACTCGATACGGTACACTCTATCGTTATCATAATCATCATCATCGAGTGTCATTACCGCATGCGTTCAAAGTCTCCTTATTCGATTTACTTTACCAGTCACGGTGGCCCATTATTACACCTACGTTGCGTACGATAATTATAATTATTTTGTCGAATGTTACTACCCTAACTGCTTAGGGTAAAAAAAACTGCATAGGGCGCAGGTTAACTTAATTAAACCAATAGTATCAGAAAGATACCGGACTATTGCCGCAATGCACACTTTAAATCCCAATTATTGCTAAGTTGCAAACCGTGTTGAAAATATGAAAACGTGCTGACCTAGTGTCTAGACGACGGTAATGAAGTACGGTTAATATTACCGCCTATCTAGCTTCTTGTATCCAAACATTATTACAATTTGATATTAATTTCAAGGCTCTTTTATAAATACCCACCCTCAGTGGAAAAGGGGTACAAGTTGATTTTAGAATAGGTACCTACTAATTTCGTGTTTTGAAAATATACATACAATTAATAAAATAATACAATGAAATATTTTAGGACAATTAATTCACACAACGCCATCTAGTCTCAAAAACGCCATCTAACCAAAGCTTGTGATTTGAGTACTAGATAAACCGATAAAAATACTTAATATACATTTTTTTTTTAAATATATGTATACATATTATACATAGGAAACACCCATAGGAAACGTTTGAGTCATCACACAAAGTTGGTCTCGACCGGGAATCGACCCCAAGACTCCGGCGTCGAAAGCGGATGCACTACCGACTACGCCACCGAATCAGTCAAGCAATTATTTAAAGTTTATTTGTACAGAACTAAGCGTTTATAGTCTGAATTTTAACCGGAATTCACCTATCGGTTTTTTCTAGCTTCCGACACCTTGTAAATTCGACGTTTTCTACTCCATAAAGAGATGTTGGAATAAGACGTAGCACCGACACACTCACTCTTAAAATGAAGTGGATCTTAATATTTGAAGTTTCATTACTTGCTGTGGCATATTTCACAACCATATTATTTTAAATAAAAATATGAAAATGTTAGTTATCTTGAGACAGAACATTTATATTGTAACGGAGATAACTACTTCCCTTACCAGAATAGAAATAAATAAGAACATTTGGGATGATTTTATAGGTATAATGTTTAAGATAACATATTATTATTACAAGATATATTGCCACGGCTTTAGGGGTCGTGGATGGAAGATGATTCTAGATAATATTAGGTACTTAGATTTATATAGGTTACAGGTTTCAGAGCACAGGGTAGTGCTGTAAGACACAGCAACTTGCCTGGATATATTGTAGCACGCGCAGAGCAGGCAAGTGGAGCTAGTGACGCTCGTCCTTTGGCGGGGCCCCAAGTGATTAGTGACTACGTACTCGTCGTCCGCCCTGGACCCCAACTTGACCACGGTATCGCAGTGGCTCGTTGGGTGACCGAACGTCCTAATCTGAACTTGTGACCAAAGAAAAGCGATTTTATTATATTACGATACTACTGAAGAGACCCCCGGTCCCGACACTGCCCTTTCCCAGGCAGTGTCAACCGACCACCTTATGCACGAACAACTGATTCTGATGCCAATTGATTTGGGGGCTCGCGCCGCGCCGCCTAGTTGCAGCGCGATGTCGACGCCCCAAGGAACTGATGCTGCTGGGACTGACGATGGGTCAGCTCCCAGCAGTGTGAAGAAGAAGGGCCGCTCTTCCGCGACGAAGAAGAGGACCCTCTAGGAGGGGCTGCCGCGCGACTGAAGCTCCAGCTGCTCCGGGTGGGTGTCCCTCCTCTCCAGCGATTCGGAGGAGGAGGTGCCGGTCAAGACGGTGCGTACGCGTCTCGACGCGTATAGAAGGCGGCCACCCACACCTTCCCATCACCCACATCTTCCCTCGACAAGCTCCTCGCGCGGAGGGTCACCAAGTAGGAGGCGAGCCTCCGGAAGCAGGTGACGAGCCTGGAGGTGGAGCTCGCTGCTTCCCAGAAGCAGATGGATGACCTGCGTCGGGAGGTCGCTGACTTGACCAAGGTGGTCAAGGCGCCTCCCGGTCCCATGCTGCCGCCTTCTCCTCCGACGGCTGGACCAGCGCCGAAAACGGCACCTAGGACCGCGCCCACCACGGCGCCCAACACGGCGCCCACCACGGCACCCACCACGGCGCCCGGATCGCCGCCACAGCCTGTGCCGACTATGGTACAGGTCCTGACGGCGATCGAGAGGCGCCTCGCGGTCCTTGAGGACCGGGCGTACCGCCCCCCGCTGGCGCGATCAGCGCTCTCTTTCGCTGCGGTTGTTGGCGGTGCTCCCTCGCCCGGTCCAAGCGGCACACCCCCCGCTGTCCGTCGCCCCACTCCGCCCCCGTCCGCTTTCCCAGCGATTCGGATGCCGGCCGAGACCGCGGCCCAAGCGAGAAAGGGGAAGGGGCGGGGTAAGAAGAGTGGAACCTCTGCCACCCCCGCTTCCTCCAACGCCGCCCCCGCTACTTCTTCACATCCCTCCAGACGGGAGGGATAGGAAGTAGTGGGAGCAAAGAAGAAGGCGACGAAGGCTGCCAAGAAGGCAGCCAGAGCCGCCGCAGCGAAGGCGCCGAAGAGGCCCCGCCCTCCTCGCTCCACAGCCGTCGTCCTTACAGTGACGACGGAGGGTGTGGAGAGGGGTGTGGGGTACGCTGATGTCCTGAGGCAAGTTAAAGCCTCAGTCGACCTCTCAACCCTCGATATCCAGGGGGTCTCCGGTGCAAGACGACACGCACCGGGGCTCGCCTCCTCGAGGAATCCGGCGCCTCCAGCGGCCCCAAAGCTGATGCCCTAGCGGCTCAGCTGAGGGACGCGCTGGACGCAGAAGCCGTCCGTGTTACCAGACCCACCAAATGCGCGGGGTCTGCCGCAGACAGCTCGCGCCTTGCGATCGTTGCAAGGGGCCGCGGGTGTATTGCGGCGGACTATGATGGGTTGGCAGTCGTGGCCACCTACATCTCGCCGACTCTGGACGAGACTCAGTTTGAGCTATGGCTCACTGAGCTCGACGTCGTCTTCGCTGCGTACCGTCCTCGCCCTGTCCTGCTCCTGGGAGACTTCAACGCCTGGAGTGTGGCGTGGGGCTCCCCGGAAACCAGGGACAAGGGGAGGCTTCTTGAGGACTGGACCAGAACACGTGGTCTGAAGGTCCTCAACCGGGGGAATGTCGCCACCTTCTGGTGGCGGGGGACCAGCTCGGTCGTGGACGTATCGTTCGCAACTTCTGCCCTCGCCGCCCGTATTACTGGCTGGCACGTGGAGGAGGGTGAGGAGATGTACTCGGACCATCGGTACATCCGGTTCGATGTCGTCTCCCACCTAACCTCCTGTAATGTTTTTATTTTTGGAAGTTAGCAAGGTATTAAATTAATCTTCTTTTAACCTAGGATTCAATTAAAGTCTATCCTAGATACTATATCATCTTTTAATACAGAGGTTGGTGTGCTTGGTCAGTAACGATAGATTTTATGTTTAGAAAGATACTGTGGTAATTAAGTGTAAGATTTCCTAGGATACTTTCCCGGTGAAATACGCCACTCCTGCAAGCCGGCAGACACCGTCTCTGTTCCGGTCTCTGCCCACTCCAGGCAGAAGGAAATTGGGTTTCCACCCAGGTAGTATGGTAGTACTGTAAGCCTCCTGTAACAGGAGTTAAAGACTTATTCCATGCATTATGGCCACTGTCACTATCTAAGCGCCTACCACGCCATACATATTATACCTTTCGGAGGCGACTATCCAAGCTTCACCCGATTAAATCCGGCTGACACATGCACAGCATGCATGCGTATCGTGCAGGTCGGTCCCTAGCCAATCCTGGCCAGATCAGGCAAAGATTCCTGTTTAAATTTAGTAAGACAACTCCAGACGCAACACGTGTGCATTCAAACTCAAACCTGTAATAAACGAGAATCCACTGTAAAATTATACATCACACACGCTAACACACGCCAGCATAACAACATTTTCTCTAAAACTCACCAAACGTTGAAACAAATTACAATAAATTTAATTGTAATATAAATATGTAATACGGACACTGCCCGCTTGTATAAAATGGCTGTCACACAAGTCACGTGGAAATCACGTCATCACAGCGTCCAATCAGAAGAGAGCTAGTGTTGTCCTTACTTTATCTCAATTTCAACCAACTAAAATGAAATAATGCCACTACAAAAATTACAACATTACACTCCCGCAGCCGGTAGAAAATCCCCGGGATCCGCGTTGGGCACTTCACGATCTGGATCGGGAGGCTCTCCTGGAGGCATCCATCGTGCAGGCCTGGATTCCGGCACCGGACCGGCCTGCCGATGTGGATGCCGAGGCGGAGTGGTTTAGGAGAGCCATGTCGCAAATCTGTGATGCGGCGATGCCTAGGGTTACACCCAGACCGGCAAGGCAGGTGTACTGGTGGTTGCCGGAGATTGCACAGCTGCGCGCAGCATGCATCTCCACCCGCCACCAGTACAACAGGTTTCGCCGGAGGCATCGCCGCCCAGACGACGCGGCAACCCGAGAGGCGGAGCTTTATCAGGCTTACAGGGAGGCTAAAGGTAATCTCCAGGAGACGATAAAGCGGGCCAAGACGGCGGCCTGCGAGGAGCTCCTGGAGACCCTGCAGCAGAACCCATAGGGGCACCCGTACCTACAGGTCAGGGAGAAACTCCGACCTAGGGCACCCCCACTGACCCAGAGTCTCCAGCCGCAGCAGCTGGAGCGGGTCATAGGCTCCCTGTTTCCGACGAGCGCGGAGGAGCACGTCCCTCCGCGCATGGCTCAGTCTCTGACCGACGCGGATAGCACCGGCGAAGACGACGTACCCGAAGTCAGGGTGGGGGAGCTAGGTGCGGCAGTACTCCGGCTTAAACGTCGGAAAATCACTGCCCCCGGACTTTATTTGTAGATAAAAATGAATCGCCGTTCGTTTGTCTCGCTAAAACTCGAGAACGGCTTGACTAATTTGACTGATCCAGGTAAAATTTCAGTACAAAGTTCGCCGGGACCGCAAGTTTTAAAAAAATAAAACAGATTGTGACGTCGGTGTGTTACGTCACACAGCTGCGATGCGCACCGCATGTGAGTGCGAAGGTCGTAGTATATATACGAAGGACGAGCGTCACTTTTTTTTTTTTTTAATTCCGCGTCCCAAGGCCGCGGCCTCTCTAACGTCCGTTGTCGGGCGTCTCTGGTTACAAGCAGAACTATTTCCAGTGGCGCCCGGTGGACTTTGACCACCCCTGTGGTCTCTGCGGGGGTTGGGTCGAGATGAGAATCCCGCGTCGTTGGCGTCGTTAACTTAATTCACCTGAGCTATTTCACCTAGGTGCATTAAATACACTTTTGGGGTTGGGTTTTATCCCGCGTCAGTGAGTGAATCTGGTTGCGTGCTATGTGGCAAAGGCCCCGCAGCACGCAACCCTTCCAGCCTGCTTCTGTAAGGACGACGGGTGGCGATCCCGCCGTCCTCAGGTTCCGATCATGGAGGTCGATGGTCTTAGGCGTAGTAGTGTCTGCGGCGCCCTCGCCGCTGACTACGGAACTCGGCGGGGAGGGTACGTTCCCTCTCCCTCTCGGCCGCCTCCTTCGCGAGCACGACTTGCTCGCAGAAGGAAACGGCCGCGTTCCATGATGATGGTGGTACCCCATTTGGGTTGCTCAAGTCGCATCCTCCATGACTCCATGAGATCCTGGCGGAGTTGGGACCGCTGGTCATCAGTTTCTCGAGACGCAGCCCTGTGGTCCCGCTCCAGCGCCTCCTTGCGCCATTGGAACAATGACGCAAGGGCTCTCGCGTCCAGGTCCCATGGAGGGGTCCCGGCTAGGAGACTTGCAGCCTCTCCGGAGAACGTGCGGTAGCCCCTTATTGTTTTGACGGCCAAGGTCCTCAACGGTCTATTAAGGAGCGTTGAGTTGTTGGCTGTCAAACGCGCCGCCCATATAGGAGTCCCGTATAGGGCCATACTCCGCACGATCCCCAGGTACAGTCTCCTGCAGCAAGCGTTGGGTCCCTTTAGGTTGGGCATCAGTCGCGAAAGGGCGACCGATGCCTGTGTCACCTTGGGGACCAAACTTCGGAAATGTGGTCCGAAGTTCCATCGGCTATCAAGTACGATCCCTAGATACTTCATCGAGGGCTTGATGCCGATGCTAACGCCCCCCACATTTATGCTGGAACCTTCAGGTGGACCGTTCCGAGGTCTGTGAAAACACAGAACCTCGGACTTGTGCAAGGCCACCTCCAGTCCCAGCTGCCGTATCCGACCCACGATTTGAGCAACACCCGTCGTGACCTTGAGTGCTGCCTCCTGGTACGTTGCATCCCGCGCCGTGACGAGGGTATCGTTGGCGTAGCACGTTACGCCGACGCCCTCAGGCAACGCACCCCGCAGCACCCAGTCGTAGCCGATGTTCCACAGAAGCGGCCCCAGGACCGACTCCTGCGGAACACCGCACGACACATCCCGCCGAGCTGGCCCGAGCCAGCTGGCGAAAGCTATGGCCCTCTCCGAGAGATAGGCCCCAACAATACGACGGAGGTAGAGAGGCGTTTCGTGATACACGAGCACCTCCCTAACGCAGCTCCATGGCAAGGTGTTGAACGCGTTGGCGATGTCAAGAGACACCGCCACCACCACCTTGCCCTGCGAGACTGCTTCCTCCGTCAGGCTCTTGACGCGCATGATCGCGCTCACAGTGGAGCGTCCCCTTGAGCCGCGGGAGCCCTTGCGTCATTGTTCCAATGGCGCAAGGAGGCGTAGGAGCGGGACCACAGGGCTGCGTCTCGAGAAACCGATGACCAGCGGTCCCAACTCCGCCAGGATCTCATGGAGTCATGGAGGATGCGACTTGAGCAACCCAAATGGGGTACCACCATCATCATGGAACGCGGCCGTTTCCTTCTGCGAGCAAGTCGTGCTCGCGAAGGAGGCGTCCGAGAGGGAGAGGGAACGTACCCTCCCCGCCGAGTTCCGTAGTCAGCGGCGAGGGCGACGCAGACACTACTACGCCCAAGACCATCGACCTCCATGATCGGAACCTGAGGACGGCGGGATCGCCACCCGTCGTCCTTACAGAAGCAGGCTGGAAGGGTTGCGTGCTGCGGGGCCTTTGCCACATAGCACGCAACCAGATTCACTCACTGACGCGGGATAAAACCCAACCCCAAAAGTGTATTTAATGCACCTAGGTGAAATAGCTCAGGTGAATTAAGTTAACGACGCCAACGACGCGGGATTCTCATCTCGACCCAACCCCCGCAGAGACTACAGGGGTGGTCAAAGTCCACCGGGCGCCACTGGAAATAGTTCTGCTTGTAACCAGAGACGCCCGACAACGGACGTTAGAGAGGCCGCGGCCTAGGGACGCGGAATTAAAAAAAAAAAAAAGATTACATAGTTTTGATCTTTTTTTTTTGATTTTATAATATTGTCTTGGTTAGCATATAAAGTTATTCCGTTTGGGAGATATGAACGAGGGGGGGGGGGGGAAGAGGACTAGGAGGGGTGGGGGTTCTCTCCTTAAATTCAAGAAAAGACCCTCTATACTAGTATGATCCCGTAATCAAAACCCTTTCGGGGCGTTATGACCGAGGTGCTGAAATGACCATGGTGGTGAAATGACCATGGTGCTGAAATGACCGAGGTGCTGAAATGACCATGGTGCTGATGTGATCATGGTGCTGAAATGACCATACTCCTTTACCTTTCCTCTGTCGTTGCACTCTCAACGAGAGAGTGCAACGACAGAGGAAAGGTTAATTTTTAATTTTACAAAGGGGCTCTACCAACATATTTAGGGCCCCAGCGACCTCATCTGCTAGTGGCGCACCTACTGATCATGTATACTGAGCACAACGGACGAGGCTCGTTAATTTACGGTACCTATGAAGTGGCTTCGGTCCCTACGTGGGTACCAGGTGGTACAACAGTGTTGGTCCGGGGGGTACCACCGTGCAGCTGTGCTAAAGCCCCACAAGTAACCCAGCCCAGGCTGGTTGCGTAAGGGGTTCAACAGCTGCACCGCCGGCCCCGGGGCCATGTATGGTGCAGCAGGCATGGGACCAGTGGGGGCAAAGCGGAGTCTAGTGTGGGTGGTGTGGGTCGATTCGCCGGCCAGGGAGACCCTTAGCAACGGCGTTGCCGCGGCCGCCCGCAACACAGTCAACCACACCAGGAGGCTGCCCCACATGTTCTCGCGCATAATCCTGATGTGGGATCGCCGCTCCGGGTGGTAACCGGTGTAGGATAGCGGCGGCCTTGCACCAGGGGGGTTTGGTAGCCCTTCCGTGCGGCGGGTCGGCTCCAACCTAACCACACGGTTCCAGACGAAGTTAGCCCCTGCGCTTTGTCACTTATTACTGCTGCACCAAATGTCACCCTGTCTTCACGCTTCTTTTTCAAATTTATAATGGCAGTGCAACAGAAATAAGGTAAACGTTCCACAGCGGCACCAGGTAACCCCACAGCTTCACTTTCGAGGTGGAGTTCACCAACATCCGTGGACTCCATGCGAACCTGGATGCCGTCCACCATACCTTGAGATGGCTCGGCTCGCTGTGACGTTCCTCACGGAGACACAAATACGCCGCCCTGACAACACGCCTTACCTGTGTTGCCCCGGTTATGTCATCGAGAAACAATGCCGGGGTGCCGCAGGGGTCCGTGTTGTCACCAACTCTTTTCCTTCTGCATATCAATGATATGCTATCCCTCGGGAACATTTATTGTTATGCAGATGACAGCACATTGCACTGGGCTCGTCCGGCAGCGGGGCGGTCGGAGATTGAGGAGGATAGACAACAACTCGTTGCTGATCTCGACGGGAACCTCGAC
>OY748287.1:13299813-13358887 GCA_963556515.1 Nudaria mundana
CTTACTGACTTACAACTTCAAGTTGTCGCTGACGTCACGTATTTTTTGCGATTGTTAGGCGAGTGACATAGGCCTGGTAATAGCAGCTTTTAGAATGCTCTTGTTGCATTAAAACTTTTATCTAAGTATTCACTTTTCTGAGAATGATATTTAAACACGTTCTTAAATTTGCAGCTAGTAGGTACTTACCTTTAGCACAGAATGGGGAATAGTACTTACATACCTATAGGTACTAAATGTATTGGTTTATCGTAGGTACTTTTGAAATTCCAACGTATAGTTTTTGACATGTTTGGCTCTTTAGTTTATTTTTTCACCAATTTCTCGTGAAAATGGTGAGATGAATTTTCATAACAAACTAAAGCGTCGTGGGCAGGATGTAATATTTGTAATTGTTTTTAATAGGTAGGTACCCTTACATAAGTAGATTATTTTTAATTTGTAACCTACTTATTGTACTTAGAATTTTTTACATTTAGAGAGCTCTTAACCTCCCATCGCTATCTTTCATAAAGTTAAAGTAGAACAATGCTCGTTTAAGATGGGACGTAGACAAGTTACAATAAGTTTCCCTAGCCAGCATAAAATGTACTTACTTCGTACCTCCTGACTGTTCAGCGACTCAATAAATGGAGTTATTGCACTACTACAACTATTTAAACGTGGAGTTTGTAAGCGGTTAACATAAAATATATACCACCTAGCTACCTAATATTATCATTCTAATATTCTTATCTTCGGCACCAAATTAAATTAAAAGTAATACATAAGACTAATATAATAAGCAGTAACTAAAAAAAATATGTCCATCATTGTACTCCGTTTCAACTTGCAGACTGGGGAGAATTTCTTTCGTCTGTACACATCTCTACATCTACGCGTTCTGTCAGCTCATGTTTGCGGCCGTATTTATCATCCGATTTTCATGAAACTTCACACACACACTCTTTGCTTACAACGAATAACATGTGAATGATATTTTTTGGATTGGATGAATAATGAAAGAGTAATAAAGAAAATTTTCTAAACAAATCTCCCGAAGTCTACGGCTCACAGAACCACTAGTAATATACGAGTATTACCTTGTTCTACTTAAACGGAAGGTACCTGAAAGCATTCTGCTACGCTGAGCAAGAAGTCTTGCACCAGGAAATGTTCAACACTATCTGGTAGACTAGCAAATGTGAAAACCTGAAAACTACTTAACAGATTTAAAACTAATTGCTTACTCAATCTCATACGTACGGATTTATCTTTGAATGTGACTTCAACGGTTATTTTATGAGATGTTTATTATAAGCCCACGACTTTATCTACTGGTCTTAATAGCCGATAACTACAGAAGTTACCAATATACTTAAAGTGCCAAAGTTAACAATCGATTTATGGTATTTATTGGTGATGGTATTTATTGGATAGTCCGAGACGCCCAGGACTTTAATTGGCTGTGCCATAGCGGCTGGCACGTAAGATTTTGTTGCCTTTCATCAACATTTCATCGCTAGGCAACATGTTTCAAATTTTGTTTCCAAATTACTATATAGCTGCTACTTTTTATTATATTCATTCGGCCATTTTGGACAGAACACATTATAAATGTGCCCGGTGACGGCACTACAGTAGGTTTGCCCCCTATTATGTGGGACTAAAAATGCCGTCAAATTGTGGGTGTGTAATGCCTCTGCCTCTGCCTACCCCTTCGGGGATATAAGCGTGATATGTGTGTGTGTGTGTGGTATTTATTGGTGATGGTAACTAGAACTACATTGTTTACAAGATATATACTATGTTCCTCGCATTCTGTCTGGTGTCTGGTGGTCGTTTGTTGGGCATGTAGGTACAGTACCTACTTACCTACATTACAACCGTTATTTAGCGATTTACTTAAGCAATGCATCAAAGCACATAACTGGTTAACCTACATTGTTTTTATTCCGCGGCTATGGCCAGGGCTTCTTCCTTTGCCGGGCTCAAGGGTAACTACGCCCTTGCCCCTTGCAAGGGTAACTCCAGGGAAAACAACTACAATAATACATAACGCAATGACAATAATGCTTAGCATTTATCAGGTAAGAACCTTTACTGAATTCTATATTTAATCAGGACAGAAAGAACGCTTCTTTAACACGTTTCCCACAAATTACTTTTCTTAGAGAACTTAAAGTTTTTTAAAACCTTAGTTGTAAAAAATCTTATTAGTATAAAACTACTTAGTAGTTCACATAATAGGAAGGAAGCTTCATACAACTTGTTATACTGTTCACTTTTACATGAAATATAAATAAAATGTCCATGAAACTTTAGACGTCGAATGAAAGTAAGTTCAGTGCACGATGTCAATTTTAAACTTTAGATTCTTACATTCCCTTTGAGACTCTTTTACACCGCGCTATCATTGATACCGTTTTGCATTATTCATATTGTCAAGAAAAATATTCTATATAATCGAAACGTGTTTAAATAGATAAATATTAAGACATTATTAAGTATATTAACTCGGGATAATTGTAGCACTCATAATAATAGAAGAAACAAAGAGTGGTAAAGAATAGACGCATTGGAGAATTTGTCTGACGGAAATCACCAATTAATACATAATGTAGGCGAGAATCACACATAATGACACACCTAACGGGTACAAGCAACCCTTATGATGAAATGCATAAACATGTATCAACCCGGCATTTTGTAATTATATTTTTATGCAATTCTGACGGTAACGATACTCAATTTATAATATGTGTTTATAAATAGAAACAGTAACCTTCATAGTCCTTGGCATTCAAATATTGAACTCTCCGTACCTATATTAGTTGTTCAGACATCCCAAAGTTACATAACTTCAACTTCAACCTTTAGTTTGTTTGTTTAATTATCTACTCTAATTAATTACCATGTTTGTTTGTGGTTTTACTATAGTAATTTGAGTAGAGGTTTCTGCTTTATGTTACCTTTATGTGTTGGGAAATATATTGCGGTGTGACGGTTATTCACAGACGTGCAGGTAGTGCGTGACACTTTGTAGGGCGCCTTTTAGGAGCGTTAAAGACATTAATCACCTAATACATTAGGAACTTAATGTGTTGTACAGTCATTAAAGCGATCGTTTTTATGTATTATCATGTACGGTTATGAATTAAAGGCTACACTCGTAAAGAATAGTACCTACACTGTACGTGTAAATAATTTTGACAGCTGTCAATCCTTGTAATTAGCTGCTACTAGTCTGGGAACGTGTTACCAGTACTGTTAATTAAAACTAGAGTTATTAAATTTGTATCGTTTTACATATTTCATAATCTATGTTAATTAGTTTCTATACTGCATAAGTAATTATATTCTGTAAGACTTATACCTAATTGATTTGTTTTTACTTGACTTATAACTATGTGTCACGTTTAAGTTCGGTTTTATGGCTTAATCTTGGAGTGTAAATTGCCAAAAGTTACAAAAGCTAATAGATATTGTAACATTACATTTAATATATGATACTATTATGTACAATGATTCATTATAATGGCTGATAATAATAATATATAACAAATAAGTATCTACCGAATCATAGGAAACAATCAGTAAATTTATGGCAACCTAACTGTACTTTGAATAACACATTAGGAAACGGCATTATCAGGACAAAATCACGCCTGTTTCTCTAAAGAAGTAATAGACAGAGGCATAGTGTATATACACTTTTTTCCAGCACCTTTATTGGTCTCACATACCTACCTACTGGGATTTTTCTGTTTTCCAGTGCTTCTGTCGTTGATTGATAGGTGTATAAGCCGCACACGATGTCAGTGGGATGGAACCTTGTCATAATAACCGCATCGTGACGCCATTTGGCGTTAAAAGTAATTACACTGGCTTGGGCATGCTGGCTTGGGTCGCTAACTAAATCTTGGTAAGACAAGGGCCCAATCAAGGTCTTAAGAGCCCAAGCCAACTTCGGCCTACGATAATATAACAAAAATAACACCAACAAGCTTGTGTTTCTGTTTTTATTAGATTCCAATATTGTATTAGTTTTAACGAGTTAGTTAATTTTTAATAATTTTTTTAATAAGATTGTTATTATTTGAGAACGAAATTAAAGTATGTTTCACTCTTCAAAACCCCATTACACATTTTTTGATAATTTATATGTTGGAACAAAATTTGCCAGGTCAAGTACTAAACTATAAGTACCTACTATACCTATCACTGGAATAAAATATTTGGTTAAAACCAATGAGACGTTTTTATTTAACACAAAATTTGCAATAAGTATCAGCTAAAAGTTGTTCACGTTTTCATTTCAGAAGAACCGATTCGTGTATAAATTTGATAAAACGACGGCAATACCGGTAACAGTGAACGAACATTATCTAGAAATTTTAATATCTGCATAGTTTGATACGTATTTTGAAAGTTTTCTGCAGTTGGTTCATTGCTGGTTTTAAAATTTTACGGCTCTCTTTTGTTGACCTAATAGAGGATATACTTAAGTAGTACATTTCTGCTTATGTACAGTAAAATTCTTTTGGTAAATTTGTACTTTTTTTTTTTTAGTTCCGCTACCAAGGCCGCGGCCGCTCTAACGTCCGTTGCCGGGCGTCTCTGGTTACAAGCAGAACGTATTTCCAGTGGCGCCCGGCGGGGTAAATTTGTACTGGAATAGTTTGGATGATTTGATTTGATTTGATTCTATATACTTACTCTTACGTACTATACCTACTTATTCTTACGTATGTACTGCTTTTTGTCTTGAAATTTCCGCCACTATATGTACGCCACTCAATTTGATTTCTCACAATTTCACATTACACTAATAATAAGGAAGACAATAAATTTCAAAAATCTTAAAGTTCGATAAATTTAGCATAGGTACTTACCCATTAAGCCACAAGATGTCAGTTCGCTTTGCCGCGAATATCTCTCTAGTACACTTCCCTACTCGCGATGTTTATCGAGTTGTTACGCATTCCAGTATAGCCCCTGTTGCGCTTCTTTGACTTTCACTAAAAAGCCTACAAAATCCGAGGCGAGCGGCGGCGGGGCGGCGAGGCGAGTAACTTATCCACACTCGCCATTTACCTCGTTATTCGACGAGCGTTGGGACGCAGGGTTCAATAATATTTTTTGCGCAATTCGAACGTTCTGATTGGGTGTCAGTCATATTTTTTCCATTGTCGTACACCTACCAGTACCTACGTAGGTTTGCACCTACTATTTATCTTGTATTTTTGACTTATGTTATGTTATGTTGCACTTGACTTACTAAATTGATCCTTAAAATTTGAGTTTGGAACGGAAACTGACACTTACCTATAGGTATCATTTTTGGAAAGCATATTGCATTTCATGCGATTATAATAAAGATAACTTCCAGATAACTCTCTTACCTAAGGTTAACTGCTAATATACCATTAACACATACTCGTATTAACTACACAATAAGGTAGTACTAGTCCGCCTGTGTGCCATCGGTTATGTAAATTCAAGAATGTTTAGCGTATGTACTAAAAAATATAAGTAGGTATTGAGCCCTGCAACACGCAGGACTACTTCTATATTAACTATCAATTTACACACATTTTGAATCTCATTGTAATCATAATGCTATTTATTAATGGCAACGGTCATCTACATGAATTATCCATGCCAACAGACATCCTTCTATCTTCCAATGAATATGCAATATTGGCTTTTCCTGCTGCAAAATTGTTGTTCTCACTCTAGTCTCCACTATCAAGAGGTAATGTTTATTCATTTTTGTAAAACAGACCAGAAATCAAATTTATACACTTTATGAAGAGTGATAATTAGCCTGAAAAAAGAAGGGCTATCGTAGTTCAAAGTGAAAGCCTCCGCGCCCTCACCGCCGTAGCTTTGAATTATTTTTTCTAGGTAGTTGACTTCGAATGTGCTCAGTTTGCTTTACCTTAAATCGTAGGAAAGTTTTTCAAGTTTATTATTGTAAGTTAGGCTGTACTTAAAAACCTTTTCATAATATCTGTAGAATTTTCTCCACAGCGTTTCGTATAGAAGATGTCTTGTGTTTCTGTTGAAATAAACTAGTACGAATAAACTAATAAGGAACCCAGTTATCGGCATGCAAAGCCATATCTTATAAAGAGTGCAAAGTAAAACCGTGTTTATTAATTCTACTTTATACTAATACCACAGAATATGAATAAAAAAAAAATAAACCGCAGAATATGTTACGGAAAGGTATTTATACTACTTACCTACACTTTATACGGTAGTTACCTAAATAAAAATGTTTTTATTTTTGTCTGTTTGTTTCAGCTACTCTATGAGACGGTTTTACCGATTTTAACGGATTTTCACTGACAGACACCTGATGTTTTAAGAAGTAGTAACTTAATCTATTTTATGTCCCCGGAATGTGTTACTTCGGAATGACTTCAAAGCTAATTCACGTGTGCGAACGCTAGAAGGTACCTAACTACCCCATATAAACTGCTGCCACGTCTTGGCGGGGGCGCGATTGTGCCCGCAGATTAGTGTAGATATTTATAAAACTTCTTTAAATCTTTTCTTATTCATATATATATTAACATCCGTAATAGTCTGCGATGCCCAGGACTATAATTGGCTGTGCCATAGCGGCTGGTACGTAAAATTTTGTTGCCTTTCATCGCAAGGCAACGGGTGTCAATTTTATTTCAAAACTACAATATAGCTGCTACTTTTTATTAAATTCATTCGGCCATTTTGGACATAACCCATTATAAATGTGCCCGGTGACGGCAATAGGCTTGCCCCCTATTACGTGGGACTAAAAATACTGGCAAATTGTGGGTGTGTAATGCACCTCTGCCTACCCCTTCGGGATATAGGCGTGATATGTGTGTGTGTGTATTAACATCTTCAGGGCCCAAATCATTCTCACATGCACGCGGTGCACCTGGTGACAAACGGACGAGGCTCTGTCTAACATACTTCTTGGTAATGGCAGTAGGCTCGCCGCCTAGTACGTGAAGTTAACAAGTTGGCGAAATTTGGACGAAATAAGCGGCTCTAATTACTCCTTCAGGGATAAAGACGTGACTTATGTCTGTCTTCTATTCCTCATGTATTATTTTATGTGTCAAACAAAAAGTATAACATCAAAGATGATACATACAATTATTATTCGCGGTAGTTAGCAGTGCAAATTGCCAAGCGTGGTATGACTTTGACAATCAGCGAGGAACAACCCTCGTATCATGTTCAAATGTTCAGTCAGACTGTATGCTAGACAGATTTATCTAAGCTTAGGTAAATCTACGTCGCTTTGTACTGACAAGTAGATGGATTAATAAGATAGGTAAGTAGCACTAATCCAATATTTACATTGACTGTGTCTCATATAATATCATCATAATAATATAAAATTTATGTTCATGATAAAGTATTTTCAAGATACCTAAGATGACCTTGGATGACTGGGCCTGGCTTCAGGCATCCCTACCAGTTCGCATGGGTGGGCTAGGCATCCGCAAAATTAATGATATTAGCCTACGCGTTTCTGTCATCGGTTCACAGCACTGAAGACTTAACCAGGGAAATTTTAACTAACACACTGGTTGATTCTGAGGTGTTGTATAAGACCGATGCCATAAATGCCTGGAAGATTACAGGCCTCTTCACTGATCTACCATCTCAGCCATTCTCTCGCGCCGCTCTGTAATTTAAGACGAGATGCACTAATGAAAACTTCTTCAAATGTTTCAGAACGAGCGCGTTTGCTGGCTGTGGGAGAGTGGGAGTCTGGATTGTGGATCAAGGCACATCCTTCGCCCAATATAGGTACCATGTTGGATGATACCAGTTCCGCCTTGCCACCTGTCTTCGTTTAGGTCCGCATCGTTGCCACTGTGTAGAAGTAGTCGATAACCTTGGACATCAAGGTCTTTCATGCAGTAGAAGCGCAGGTCGTATTTCTCGACACGCTAACCTTAATGACATAATCCGTTCGGCTCTTTCCACCGCCGGTATCCCAGCAGTTCGTGAACCAAATGGACTGGCACGTGGCGATGGAAAAAGACCTGATGGAATGTCGTTATTGCCATTGAAGATGGGAAGGCCTTTAGTGTGGGACGCAACGTGGGTTGACACTCTGGCACCTTCTCATCTTCCTAGTACAGCGGGTTGTGCCGGCGCTGCTGCTGCATCAGCGGAAAGCCTCAAACGGCGCAAACTCTCAAATTTTGTAGGAGACTACATATTTGAGCCGTTTGGGGTCGAGACGCTGGGACCTTGGAGTCCGAGCGCTCACGGACTCTTTAAAACCATCTCAAAACTCATAATCGACTCTTCTCAAGACCAGAAGGCTGGTTACTTTTTAGCTCAAAGAATAAGCATTGCCATACAACGTGGCATTGCTGCCAGCCTTCTGGGAACATTGCCAGTCGGCGACGAGGCGGAGGAGTTCTTTGACGCCTGTATATAGTGTAGATTTTAATGTGTATAGTATAGTTTGTAGTAAGTGTAAATAGTATATACATAGAAGATATGCATATTATATATTATATTAAAATGTAATAGATACCTAAGTAGTTAGTGTCTGTTGGTAGAGTCGGGATTGGTCACATTTATACTATCAGGGATTGGAAGGTTATAACCATACTTTTATCAAAAAAATACAACGAGTTAATTTCACTTTTCCATTGTAACATTTTCAAAAAGTCCCACGTCTTTTACTATGTTATATATTTGACTATTTTAAATTTATATACTCGAAGTTAAAGAACAAAGAGAGAACAAGAAGAAAATAATAGGAGTAGGTTAGTTTAGCTACGAGTACATTAAGTACCTTTAAAGGTATGACGGAATAAATGTTGAACCCGTATTTTACTTCGCATGCGAGACTCTGATACCTGTATGTGCGAGCAGTGAGGCGGAAGGGAGAAGGGCTATTGTGCATGGATTTAATAGAGGCTTTGCACAACTATTACTTACTTTTAGTGAACAGATCGCTCAAACACGTCGCCAGCATCCAAATACTACAGATTTTCTGCGAAATTGTATGCAGTGACTATTGTTTTATGATTTAAGAGTATGAATATAAAAATACAAGTAAACTTTACATCGATGTGTAGTTATTCGTAACATGCAGGTCATCTTCAAAAGGAGAGATTCAGAAGAGAAGTTATTTTCACTACTTTGCCAGAAGGGTTAGAAAAGCATTTCATGATACACTTATTTTTTAATTTAAGTTTGTATTAGTTGCAATTAAATTAAAATAGTCAGGAATTTGGAAGTGATTCATGTGATTTGGTGATTTTGGAGAGTATACACCGTGAACTACCACCGTTTAAAAAATATATATTGTACTCAGTTTCGATAACAGGACAAAAATAGGAGGAAAAAAATATTTTGGACTCAGTTTCGATAACAGAACCGATTGGAAGTGTTACTTTGAAAAACAAATACATTTTTTATAAAATACTTAAAATTTATGTAGTTTCTTTTTTTTAATTCCGCGGCCCGAATCCACTGCAGCCTACGTCTAATGGCGAGCGCCTCTGGATAGCACTAGGACGATTTTTTAAGGCACTGAGCTACCACGAGTACTCATTTGATGTGTAGAGGCTAAAAAAAGTGTCTAGAGACTACATAAATTCTAAGTTGTTTTCAAGATTTGTACGAAAAAAGTTTGTATGTTTTTCAAAGTAAATACTTCCAGTCGGTTCTGTTATCGAAACTGGGTCCAAAATATTTTTTTTTAAACGGTGGTACTTTCACGGTGTATAAATAATAATTAAATGTTAACCCTTTTTCTTCATTGATGTAGAAATACTTACTGTTGGAATATTGTTAAGTACATGTATTGATTCAGTGTTTTTTCCGTTAACAGGTGTATCATATATGATTTGAATAGTGTGATGTCGTGTGGTGTGTGTTCGCAATGTTCATCTATGGTCTATTTGTACACGTTCAGAATGTCATTGTCACGGAGCTAATTGTCAACGAACGGTACGAATAGCGACGCGACGACACAGCCTCCCCACATCTACATATATTTACAATACCCCTTTATTTTCTACTGAATATGCAATTTCGGATTCATATGCTAACCTGATAGCTGTTCTCATTAGAACTTTGTATTGTTTTATTGTTTATACTTCGTTCATTTCCTACAAAATCACCCGCAATAATATGAAAGCTTTTCTAAGGTACATAACCTATATCTAATTATTTTATTATAGAAATCTTGTCTCATTGGATTAGCACTCCACCAAAACGATTTGACTGAATTTTTAGACATTTTTTATAAATATTGCGACGGTATATTTTCTTGATGATTTATCTAAAAAAATCAGTTATTAAAGCAATATAACCAACTTTACTAAAAAAACTTAAACAGAGACTCTATAACTCAAAAAGATTGAAGTGACGTACATTACTTACGATGTGTGCCAAATTATCTCACAGGCAGACATCAGGTTATCACAGACAACTATCAAATAACATTCAATAAATGGGGCTTTGTGAGAGTCAGGCCACTTATAGAGTTTGCTCGGCCTCAACTCTTTCCAATAAGTCAAGTACTTTGTTGCTTATAAGACGTGGGCGACTTTACCAAGTGTATGTAGCTCCGCGACAATTTGTGTGCACAGTATAAAGGAAATTGTTCTTTGTTAGCTTCCTTTAAGAATTTTAGAGATCAGGTATGCCCTTGTTATAATCTTCTCTCTAATAGATATTAACCTATCAACTCATACAATCGGGAGAAAACATTTTTCCAATCATTTTAGTGGTTTACATATGTCGCTTTGCACCTTGGTCTATCGGCCAGTAGATGCAACGCGTTCTGGTGACAGGTTTAGTTTCTATTGGGCTGTTTTAGTCCTAAAATTATTAATAAAATTAACGTACTTTTTTATTGAGCGAAGCGAGCCGAAGGCGAGCGGAGCTCTCAACGAGTGACTCAAATTACGATTTATGTTAAATTGTGTTAAATTGTTTCTCGGCGAATACTCGGCCGATTTCGGATTTTCTTGCACTCATCAAAAGCTTACAGAATTACCCAGGTTCTTACGAAGCCAGAATTTTGAATTTCGATCAAATAAAAATAATTTAATTGATGGTAAAAATTCCCATAGCGTAATGACAAAAAATACTTTGACAGAGTTATATCGCTTTGAATCAAAACTCGCTTCGCTCAAATATATGCTGCAGCGTAACGGTACGTTTCGCGACTGCGGCGACCTAGTACTTACTACTTTATTAATGGGATATAATACCCTCTACATTTCCCCTTGGTTTTCGAAGTTGTTCTTTCCTAGCTTAATTTGTGGTTAAGTAAGTTTCGTATTGATTCATAATTTCAAACAATTGAAATCCAATGGAATATAATAAATAAACAACTGAAACAGAATTCCAAGGAAACAAAATAACCTTTCATGTATCTTACCGTTTCATGAAACAATTCATGACTTTAGAAACAGATAACGCAATCCTTTGTACCCAAACGAAGTACTTATGAATTGTCGAGGGGCGGCGCGGCGGCATAAACAAATAGCAATGGCTCAACACCGATTGTCACCTGATCCACCCCAACGCACACACTGTCATACATGACATACAACATACACATATAAGCATAGTAACGACACGCACAATCTCTGAATTCAACGTAAGCATGTTCTATTTAATTGATTATATTATAGTAGTAGTGTTTGAGTATTCAATTCACAAATCATAGAAGGGGTTACTTGGCGCATAGTTACTTCGTGAAACTTTGATACAGAAATCTGTGGTTGAAATTATTCGTCATCATAATCTGTAACACGGGCTATATCAAAGATGTTTGACTTGACTTTGACTAAAGCAAATAACAAAATTGCTTATTAGATGAAAATAGATATTACATTATAATATTTAAGTTGCCTGCCATGTAGGTAACTAATCATTTTTATTTTATTGGTGAAATATAATTTACCTCATACTTTACAATCGGTAAGATGACGTAGTAAACTTCATATCATTAAGTTCAATCATTGTTACATCAGCGGCCTGTGGTCACAATTGTAGTTCGTCAAGTCAGAACTCTAGATTTTCTCGAATTTGCCGAACGATAGTGGCCTGGAACGCCCTGCCTGTGCACGTGTTTCCTCCCACATATAACAAGTTCTTCAATCGGGGCGTGAAGAGGTACATCACTGTGTTGTCAAGTTGAGGGCCACTCTCTATAGTATTATGTACTATGAGAGTCGCCCACAATCGCTAGACGTGGTCACGACTTACCACCAAGCGGGCGGCGTCAATTTATCGAACGAAATCTATAAAAAAAAGAAAAAGTTCGTCAGCGTAGTCATTATACGTAGGTCACACTATAAGTTTTGCGTAACTTAAAAAAATAACATGTTAAAACCAAAATATTATGTTTCTAAATACTCTCTTTTACATTTTAATAGTAGATTGATAACCAAGGGTTGAAAGCATCCCATTTCTATATTTTTGTATTTTAAAGCAATGAGTTTGCTTAAACTATTCTTAAAATATTAAGCTCTAATCGTAGCTCAGTTGGTCAGAGCAGTCCCCCTGTTAGGGAAAGGCCGTGGGTTCGAATCCCGCCGATGACATCAGTTTTTGTGATCTATTTATAATTTCTTTCTTAATATTTTAAGAATAGTTTAAGCAAACTCATTGCTTTAAAATACAAAAATATATGGATTTAGGTAGGATTCATCTAAATTCAGTGTTTAAATATCGTTGTAACACGATTCACTGGTACCGTTAGTTCGTTAGAACGGCGGTAGGTGGATCCAACGCTAACCTTAATAGCGCGATGTAGAAATTATGAATATTATATGAAGCAAAAATTCGATGTTGTCGGTAGTGGTCATCGTAGCTCAGTTGGTCAGAGCAGTCCCCGTGTTAGGGAAAGGCCGTGGGTTCGAATCCCGCCGATGACATCAGTTTTTGTGATCTATTTAGAATTTATTTCTTAATATTTTAAGAATAGTTTAAGCAAACTCATTGCTTTAAAATACAAAAATATATGGATTTAGGTAGGATTCATCTAAATTCAGTGTTTAAATATCGTTGTAACACGATACACTGGTACCGTTAGTTCGTTAGAACGGCGGTAGGTGGATCCAACGCTAACCTTAATAGCGCGATGTAGAAATTATGAATATGATATGAAGCAAAAATTCGATGTTGTCGGTAGTGGTCATCGTAGCTCAGTTGGTCAGAGCAGTCCCCCTGTTAGGGAAAGGCCGTGGGTTCGAATCCCGCCGATGACATCAGTTTTTGTGATCTATTTATAATTTCTTTCTTAATATTTTAAGAATAGTTTAAGCAAACTCATTGCTTTAAAATACAAAAATATATGGATTTAGGTAGGATTCATCTAAATTCAGTGTTTAAATATCGTTGTAACACGATACACTGGTACCGTTAGTTCGTTAGAACGGCGGTAGGTGGATCCAACGCTAACCTTAATAGCGCGATGTAGAAATTATGAATATGATATGAAGCAAAAATTCGATGTTGTCGGTAGTGGTCATCGTAGCTCAGTTGGTCAGAGCAGTCCCCGTGTTAGGGAAAGGCCGTGGGTTCGAATCCCGCCGATGACATCAGTTTTTGTGATCTATTTATAATTTCTTTCTTAATATTTTAAGAATAGTTTAAGCAAACTCATTGCTTTAAAATACAAAAATATATGGATTTAGGTAGGATTCATCTAAATTCAGTGTTTAAATATCGTTGTAACACGATACACTGGTACCGTTAGTTCGTTAGAACGGCGGTAGGTGGATCCAACGCTGACCTTAATAGCGCGATGTAGAAATTGTGAATATGATATGTGAGGTATTCAAGAGAAACAACAAGTGGTAGGTATCGAGGTTTATTGCCGACTGTTCAATCTTACAATACAAGTAGGTAACCGGCTCGCGCGCACACGTGTGTGTGAACGCACACTGCGACACAAGTAGGTGTAATACATCACACCTTCACCCTTAATCTAAAGTACTGTCTCCTACCTAGATCAAACTGTACATCTCGATTCTTCTTCTTAGGTGTATATTAGGATTATGATTACTATATTAATAACTACACATCTATTCCATGAATAATACACATAACTAGGGGAAAACAACGAAACAGTTTATCGGTAAGTATATAGTTACAAAATTATAACAATTTAATTTAACTTAATCTATATCTAGCTTATATCTAACTGGATTGTTAATGCGACATTGTCGTACGGGACGGGACCGGGACGGTTCCGGTGGGGGCAAGGCAGGTTGCATTGGGCTTTGGCCTGACTGTTTCATGCCCTCTTCGGACTTCTCTTGTTGCGTTACATCTGGAGCTAAACCTTCCGGCCGACTTGAGTCTGGTAACCCCTCGTCCCGACTCTTATGAACAACTTTCGCTATCTCGCTCCCCTGGTTGGAAGGACAGGTTAATGAACTCCGTATCCGTGTCTTTAGCTGATCAATATGTTTATGGGATTCCCTACCCAACGTATCTACTACCTTATAGTCTGTGACTCCCATTCTCTCGGTAACCTTTCCCGAGACCCATTTATCTCTCCCCCCATACTGACGCAACCAGATCTCATCCCCAGGTTGTAGTTGACGTGACCCTTTGGCCCCATATCGTTGCTGTCGTTCCTGTGCGTTTACTACTTTGGCCTGCCTATTAGGTCTCAAAACGTCCAATTTAGTCCGTAATCTCCGTCCGAACATGAGAGACGCGGGCGTCTCGCCCGTAGTACCGTGTTCTGTATTCCTATAGTACAATAAAAAAATATTGATCGCTAACCGTAGATTTAATTTCTCTCTAATGGCCTTTTTAATTACCCGCTTAATTAAATGTACTGCCTTTTCTGCAGCTCCGTTCGATGCGGGGTGATACGGGGCCGAAAAGAGATGTTCGATACCGTTCGCATTGAGAAATTGTGAAAATTCATGACTGGTGAATGGCGGCCCATTATCCGAGACTATTTGTCTGGGTATGCCAAAACGAGCAAAATTTTCACTTAAGAAGCTAACTGTATAACTAGCCGCCGTGCTGGGCAACTGACTGACCTCTATTCACTTGGTCCTGGCGTCAACCATAACTAAAAATATTCGACCGGCTATAGGACCTAAAAAATCTAAGTGTACTCGGGCCCATGGTTTGTCTGGCCACGGCCATGGACAGGGCATATGTCGCGGTGGCGCTTCGCTTTCCGCTGCACAAACCTGACACCCGCGGCACGTTTTTTCGATATCTTCATCCATCCCCGGCCACCAAACATAGCTCCTAGCGAAGGCTTTTGTTTTGACTATCCCCATATGGGCCTCGTGTAAAGTGGCTAAAACTTTATTCCTGCACACTCCCGGCACGACTACTCTATGCCCCCACATGACACAACCCAACTCCTCATAAAGTTCTTTTTTACGATTGAAATAAGGTTGGAGGGAAACAATTTCATTAATAGATGGCCATTCGTTACGGATGTAATTCAAAACTCGACCTAAAAGCTGCTCTCGGCTTGTCTGTTTTTTTATTTCATAATAATCTAACAACATTGAATTCTGCGCAAAATGTAAGTGTGATTGTTCCGGAAGTCGTATCGTGTCCCTGGTCGAATCCGCTGGTAATCGCGACAACCCATCTGCCCCATTCTGTTTAGACGTCACGTACTCAATATTGTACGTATAGGCCGATAATTTAATAGCCCACCTTTGTAACCGACTAGCCGCCATTGATGGTATACCCTGTTTAGGCCCAAATATAGTAACTAGGGGTTTATGGTCCGTGCGCAACGTAAAACGTCGACCATATAAATATTGGTGTAATTTTTCTAAACAAAACACAATAGCAAGCGCCTCCCGCTCGATCTGTGAATAATGTTTCTCCGCCTCCGTGAGTGCGTGCGATACGTAAACAACCGGCCGCTCGCGCGCGCCTGCGCCTACTTGACTGAGAACGCCGCCGATGCCTCTCGCGCTGGCGTCACAAGTTAAAAATAAAGGTTTGTCTGGTTCTGGAGCTAGAACGTCGGCACTTAATAAAATTGATTTAACGTTTTTGAACGCAGACTCCCTCTCCTTATCCCATTGCCATACTACGCCCTTCTTTAACAACAAGTACAAAGGTGCCAATATAGTGCTAAGATTTTTAACGAATTTAGCATAATAATTAATAGTGCCCAAAAATGCCCTTAACTCAGTAACATTGTTCGGCCGTGGTATATTTAAAATACCGCTCACTTTTTCTGGGTCTGTTTTGACCCCCTCCTCCGAGATAATAAATCCTAGATATTTAACCTCGCTTGTCATAAACACACATTTACTTTGCTTTAATTTCATCCCGTTCGTGTGTAGACGCTCTAAAACTCTCTCTAACGTCGCTAAATGCTCGCTCACCGTACGTGATCCGATTAAAATATCATCGAGAAATACTTCTACGTCTGGGATATCGTTCAGAAGGTTCGCCATTATTCTCATGAAGATCCCTGGAGAAGAGGAGAGGCCATATACTAATCTTTTGTACCTAAATAACCCCATCTGTGTATTAATCACCGTCAGATTATCAGGATCCACTAATTCTATTTGATTATACGCTTGTGTTAAATCAATTTTTGTAAACAATTTTGCCCCATTTAATTTTACTAGTAAGTCGTTTATCCGGGGTAATGGATATTTATCAACTAAGAGAACTGGATTTAACGTTATTTTATAATCAGCACAGATACGGAGTCCACCATCAGCCTTACGTACCGGTACCAGTGGAGTAGCCCAGTCCGCGCTGTCGACGGGCTCGATGACCCCGGCGCGCAACATCACCTCCAACTCGGCCTCAACGCCTTCGCGGAGTGCGTAGGGCACAGGTCGTGCGCGGCAAAACACCGGCGTCGCTCCCTCACGTACGCGTAATCGCGCCTTGCCTCCTGTGAACCGGCCCAGTCCGCCCGTGAACAATTCCTTATATCTGGAAAGTAATTGCGTTAAATCTTTACTACCGTAGTTTGTTTTGTCTACCTTCATAGTGTTTACATTTTGATATAATGGTATTTTAATGCCCAATTCTGTAAGCCAATGTCGGCCTAATAACGAGGTAGTACCTCCTTCAATTACAAATAGTTCCATATTTTTCCCCTTGCCTTCATACCTAACTAACGGTTTAATTACTCCCAGTGGTTTAATTAAACTACCGTTGTAAAATTTAAAAATTAACTTTGATTTTTCTAACGGTTGGTGCTTAAATAATTTTTCATACATTTTTTTACTAATACATGATACTAAGGACCCCGTATCCACTTCCATCGTCAACTGTATTTGATCAACTTCTACGATTAAGCTTACCGGGTTATAGCTGTTCAGACTGAGTTGATGTAAATCTTCGACCCCCGCCCAGTTTTCATCACCTGATGATGGGTACCCGTCGCCTAGCGCTTCCCGTGGCTGCTTCCCGGCGTCGCCCTGTCTACCCACTTCGCTTGCAGTTTGCAGCTGGGCAACCATATTGTTGGTGACGCATCTATCTTTTGGACAAACTCGGCGTAAATGTCCCCTTTCCTTACATCTGCTGCATACAAAGTCCTTGTACCTACATTCCTGACTCTGATGGCCCGAAGACCCACACGTAGTACATGTGGCTTTCTTTCCACTTCCTTTCCATGGGCGTCCCTCTGGTAACTCGCGTGTTCCCACGCGGTCTCGGCGACCGCGGTAGCTCCCCGTCGTCACTGCATGCACCGTCCCGGTCGCAGCTTCTCCGCTACCCAACTCCACCTGTCTGTCTGTCTGTTCTACTGCCGCTGCATCTCTCTCTGCTGCTTCCATAGCACATGCTATTTTTACCGCCCTTGCATATTGCAGGTTTTCCTCCGTAAACAGTCGCTGTCTGATCTGCTCGCACCGTAAGCCACATACCAACTGGTCCCGTAAATTCTCCTCCAATACCGATTTAAATTCACAAAATCTTGACATTTTTTTAATTTCCGATATGTACTGTAAAATTGATTCACCCACATTTTGTCTTCTCTGTCGGAAACGGTACCTCTCCGCCATAAAAGAGGGCTTCGGTTGCAAATGATCCGTCATCACCTTGACCACCTCTTCATAGGTTTGTGCACTAGGTTTAACCGGACTCGTTAAATTGCTTAACAATTCATATGCCTCTTCACCCATCGCCGCAATCAATGTGGGTAGGAATAGTTCGGGCTTAACACTGTTCACTTTGAAGAACATTTCCAGACGTTCCACATACATAGTCCATGTTCCCGATCTCACATTAAACTCCGTTAATTTTTTTACCTTAATAGCGCGATGTAGAAATTATGAATATGATATGAAGCAAAAATTCGATGTTGTCGGTAGTGGTAATCGTAGCTCAGTTGGTCAGAGCAATCACCCTGTTAGGGAAAGGCCGTGGGTTCGAATCCCGCCGATGACATCAGTTTTTGTGATCTATTTATAATTTCTTTCTAAATATTTTAAGAATAGTTTAAGCTAACTCATTGCTTTAAAATACAAAAATATATGGATTTAGGTAGGATGCATCTAAATTCAGTGTTTAAATATCGTTGTAACACGATACACTGGTACCGTTAGTTCGTTAGAACGGCGGTAGGTGGATTCAACACTAACCTTAATAGCGCGATGTAGATATTATGAATATGATATGAAGCAAAAATTCGATGTTGTCGGTAGTGGTCATCGTAGCTCAGTTGGTCAGAGCAGTCCCCCTGTTAGGGAAAGGCCGTGGGTTCGAATCCCGCCGATGACATCAGTTTTTGTGATCTATTTATAATTTCATCCCATTTCTGACCAGATATTTTCTGACCAATAGTTCGAGGTAGAAATGGGTGTTTTCACCCGAGTTAAACACTCTACTTTTCATTTCGAATACGAGGAAAGCAAATAAATAGTCAGATAAAAAAAATTGAATAATAGAGATTGATCACGTACCAAGTATTGTACTTTACGCCTATTTTTTTAAACTTTTGTTATTCATTCGCGCTTTTTTCCGGGCAGGCTTTTTTTGTAGTCTTTTGATCATATCGCCTTGTCATTAGTTATATTTTTCCATGCAATGCACATATTTTTTAGAAGCGCTATAGAGTATTTCTTTAATGATTTGACGCGTTACGGCGGGCGATTTAATCAGGTTTAGTCGGATTCTCAACCTTAAAATACTGAATATTAAGGTATAACTGTCCAAATAATTATTGTTTGTGCGTATTTACGTTTTATTTTACTGTAACTAAACTCTTTTTTGTTAATGACCATTCAAAAACCAGAATGTTGTATTGACTTAATCGAACTTTGGCAGTATTCGTTTTTGTCATCGCCTCAAGATGTACTGATTTTTTTTTTTACTTTTCCGCCCTAAGGCCTAAATGTATCACTTTCAACCCGTATATCAGGTAATTAATGACCCACTTTCAGAGCATGAGAGATGGAAACATTTTTTCATGCGATCCAACCATTTTTTAAAACAGGAGGACCACAGATCTGAAGGCTTGTTTTCTACGTACTGATTGAACGCTATCACTGCCTCTTCGGAGTTGGTAAAAGTGAAACCTCTCATCAAATCTTTGATTTTGGGGAAAATACAGAAATCACAGGGTGCTAGGTCGGGGCTATGCGCAGGATGGGTGACGAGTTGTACTTTTTTGGAAGCTAAAAATGACTTTGTTTTGTTCGCCGTGTGTGAAGAAGCGTTGTCATTATGTAGGAGAACGCGGCTTTTGGGTCGTCTTTCGCGAACTTTTTCTAACACCCTGGGTAAACAAATGGTAGAATACCACTCGGCATTAACACTCTTTTGATCTTCAAGTGGAATTGTACATATGGGACCCGTAGCTGAGAAAAAAATCGCGATAATTTTTTTACCAACGTTTCTCGCCTGTCGCACTTTTATTGGCTTGTTCTCATTTTCAACACCCATTCACAAGATTGCTGTTTTTTTTCGAGTTCAAAACAATAAATCCATGTTTCGTCTCCTGTGACAATGACATAAACAGCATTAGAATGTCTGTGGTCGTACTTCAGTAGCATCTGTGAGCACCATTCCACACGAGCCCGCTTCTGCTCCGCTGTCAGTTCATGAGGGATCCAACGACAACAAAGTTTCCGAACTTTCAATTCTTCGTGTAAAATTTTCTGGATTTGACTCATACTAATCCCCAATAGTCCTCAAATTGTCTCATAGGTAATCCGCGGGTTTTCTTCAATTAACCGCTTAACAGTAGCCACATTATTTTCGTTGACGGCAGTTGAAGGCCGCCCTTCACGAAATTCGTCATGTAAAGAAACTCGACCTCTCTCAAATTCAGCAAACCATGTCCTCACGGTGCTCAAACAAGGTACTTCTCTCCCAAAAGCATTTTGAAGACGAGCGGCACAGTCTTGCAGAGAGAGAGAGAGAACTTTTAAAATTATAAAAAAATCATCGCTCTAAAATCTTTTCGACTTAATTTCATTTTCGTTGCATACGTAGAACTTTGATGTGTGATAAAAAATTGACAAATAATTTCCCGCCAATTGTTTTTTTTTTATTACTAAGATGGTTGCTACGTTTAAAAAAATAAAAGAATATTCAAATAGTTCCGATTAGCTAGAAGTGCAAAACTTTTAGTGTGCCCCGTATGACCAAAAGGAACACCTCACTTAAAAAAAGTAACACAATTCAACGAAGTAAACCTTTTAATGATGATGTTTTTTTTTCAAGTGACCTATTTAGAATAGCTTAGTAACCTAAACATTAATTAAGTAACTTTCATTGGTAGGTTTAATTAATAATTATAGTTTTTTTATGATACAACTGCTCTAAGTATATTTCAGTATAATCACCTAATTTAAGCACTAACTTTGCGTCAACAGTCCATAGTAAACTTACTAAGCTTCTGTTATACAGCTGAAAGTATCTAAGAGTACCTTAATCCTCAGGGAAATCATTTGCGGGATTTTCGTGAATGGGCAGATTTGAGCAGCGCTTTGAAACCGAATATTACTCACTTATTGAAACATTAACTAACCATTCGTCTTAATTCACGAGCTCAGTAAATTTCATAATTTCGTCAGTGCTGTGTGAAGATACATTTAAAAACGCGTTTCATGGCAACAGCCCAAAAAAAATGTTTATCTGGTTAACTTAATGTTTTCATTAACTTTATGAGGCCACTCTGGCATCTTATCTTTGCCATTAACCTATTTTGTGATCCGCTTTCAGGCTTTCCATGACACGAGCTTTGCAAATAGAATAAAATTTGTCAACATTGTATAAAGTTGTTTATGTTACGTTATCCGATGTGGTGTAGCCTTTATAATGTTCATTTGTAAAACATTTCAAGCTTTTTCTGAAGTTTAATTATTCAATAATATTACTATCTTTCTAGCTTTGAGTGTTTGGGTCACAAATTTCTTTTAATTCATTACAATATTAGTTTATTGGAGTCACAACTTATGATTATGGTTGTTTAAAGTAAAATAATTTTTACTTTTAATAGTTATATGAGTATCAATCAAACAATCAAAGAATCAATTTCATTTATTCAGTTTAGGCACATAAAGAGCACATATCAATGTCAAAATTTTTATAATTTTATGTCAACCAATATTATAAAAATACTAAATTAAGTACATAAATAACCACTTGAAAATGATTCTTTCGCTGGTTCGGTAAGTTAGTTCTCATGAAAGAAACTCAGGTAGATTATCCATTTTCTTTTTTAATAATTATTAAAAAAGAAAATGGATATTTTCTTATTATATATACCTATATATATATATATATATATATATATATATATATATATATATATATATATATTATATCATTAATGGATAATTAAAGTATGAAATTCCTACCTGTCCAACCATATTATATATTCTTATAAAGAACGGGATAACTTATTTTTTTTTGTTACGAGTATTCGTTATAGTTACGTTCGTATTTATGACGGATTCGTTAATTAAAACAGTAGGTAAATATTACATAGCATAAACAAGATCAGTCCAGTCAGTAACCTCTAGAATTGAAACTGATTTGTTTCCTATACGTTAACAACTTTGTAGAGTGAACGCACGCCAGCGCCCCCTGCGGCATCCAATCAACCGCAAAGGAAATTAAACTAGAAATTTAGTAACGGGCATACCAGCAAATAATAACCCTTTGTAACTACTTCCAATATCGCCTTAAAGGTCTACACAGGTAGTTTATTTATTGGCGGATATCAAATGTAGTTACGCTTTTTTAAAATATGCGTATAGAATTTTATAAAGTTTGTTTCTGAATCATTTAAATGTGTGTCAAGCTACGTAAGTAGGTAAAACTTTGGATTATCATATAGGCTAATTTTTGAGAAGTCGTCACGACCATCAGAGAGATATACATTCAAAAGATTTGCATGCCGTATTCACCGAATCGGTTGCTTTGAGAAAATTACCTAAAATACATTGCGTGCCGATGAGTATGATTTGATGGTGTTGTTGATGAAGTCCCTTTAAGAATAAGTATCGCCATCCAACGTAGCAAGGCAGCCAGCATTCTGGTAACCTTCCCAGTCAGCAATGAAACGAAGGATTTTTTAAACTATATTTTATAAATTATCCTACTAATATTATAAACGCGAAAGTTTGTGAGTATGTATGTATGGATGGATGGATGTTTGTTACTCTTTCACGAAAAAACTACTGAATGGATTTTAATGAAATTTTACAATAATATAGCTTATACATCAGAATAACACATAGGCTACAATTTATAAAGATATTGTGTGAATTGTTCAAATTATGACGCGGCGCGACAGGAACGGGAAAAGATCCAAATTACCACGCGAACGAAGTCGCGGGCGACCACTAGTCTAATATAATGTTACATTAAACATTTAAAATAAAGAAGTACAATTACTTAGTAAAACTAAAATTAATGTTCTTGTAGAACTTTGCCATGAATAATTCACGTGGGAAAGGTCGCCGATGCCGAAAACTGTAACAACCAAAATTATCTAAAAATATTTTCAGTTGTGTTCTGTAATAATTTAATTGTGTAAAGTATTTCCACTATAGTAATTCCACCTATTTTGTTCGATTGATTCGTAAGTCAATAGGACCATATCTCCGGATAAATGTCCTTTGCAAAATAATATTGTGGTGGGTACATAATTGAAACACAACTAATTAAATCACCTCTCAGAATAGTTTAATAGTGACTGAAAATCTGTAAAGGATTAAGAAATTGAAAATCTAAAAGAAAATAAACAAGAAAGCACTTGCGGTGGACTCGTCCTTGGATACCGACTTAATGAAGAACACTCGGCGCCACCGTACAACGTGGCTCCGCTACTTGAGAGGGATGGTCGGCTATTTACGCAGATGAACCCAAGAGATTTAGTGGAAAATTTTATGCTTTTTTACTTTAACGTCTATCCTGGCTTCGAGTTTCAGATAGTTAATTAGTAACATCTTATTTTAAACGGATTGGAATAAGTTTAATTGACAGGGGTTGGTATTTCTTCTAAGGTTTAACAATGAGGACGTACTCGTATTAATAAAAAAAATCATTTTAATATTGGGATGGGATACAGTTTATTTGATGAGCAATTCTAGATTCTACTTTCAAATGTTTCACAATGAAAACATATTTTATGTCTAATTTACCATCAAATTACAAGTTTTTCCCAATGTTTACCTCCTTAGAAATTTCCTTTTATAGTCTATTAAGTAGGCAGTTGATAAACTCAACACGTCGCTATCACGAATTAATTTAATCAAGTGCAGTCCAAGGGCCGGCAGTCTATTACCTTGATGTATTGCTTCTATCGAGCATTGCCATACTATAGCTAAAGATAGGCACAAATTGTGGAGTCATATAACTTGCCTTGTGCAGTAGTTTAAGTATACGTGAGTAGGGTTATTCAGGACCCAAGTCATGCACACCTGCTGATCGTCAGACGAAACTTTAATGTACGGAGATTGCTGAGCCGATTGCAAGTCTTTCCCGAACATGTTGGTTAAGGCAATCGAAATACTTAAGAAAGTACCTACATTACAACTTTATGCTTCGTGTTAAATGTTTGTCAGGGTTCTATCGTGCGAATTGGGATATTGTTCTCAAAGTAGCTTAAATACAACATTGTATGTACCTACTTAATTGTTAACGAAAACATCGTTTAACAATAAAGTTTAATAAAAAAAAACTTCTGTGCAGTATCAAAATTCCAAATTGTATGTTCTCAAATGAATAGAGGTGTATACGTGTGTAAAATAGATGGTACATGTGAGGTAACTGCAGCGTTGCATGTTGCCTCTGTAGCCGGTCGCTACCAATTAGCGCGGCGACAATGACATTCAAAACGTGTGCAAATAGAATATACCTGGCATGGACATTTCGAAAGAGCAAGGGTTTACGTACTTGGACACTCTTGTTTTATATTATGTGATGTGACGAGCGTTATTTACCCGTTGTATCAGAGAGATAAGTTTTATGAAACATCAAAGTCAAAGTCTTATCTGTGAAAGTACAGGTTAACTTGCTAAGTTTCTGAATTGATTTTCAGCCGGTTTTCACAGATAGATTTTTCTCAACTCAAGGCAATAGGTATAAACTTTGATTCATTAAAATCGGAAGAAAAAAAGCCAATCGTCATAATAACCTACTCTTAGCGCGTGGAGCTGCGGGTATCCCTGAGAGTAAGAGTCCAAAATCTTTTTTTTTTTTTTTTTTTTATATATTTAGGTCGACAAATTGACGCCACCCGCCTAATGCTGTGGCAACGTCTGGTGATTGTGGGCAACTCTCACAGTACACAGGAATACTATAGAGAGTGACCCTCAACTTGACGACCCAGTAATGTGCCTCTTCACGCTTCGCTTAAAGAACCCAGGGTTATATGTTGGAGGAAACACGTGCGCGGGCAGGGCGTTCCAAGCCACCATCGTTCGGCAGAGAAACGAACGTTTAAAACGCTCAGTTCTCGCGAAGACGGTTTCCACGGTACGAGAGTGACATCTCTGCCCGGCACGCGTTGTTCGGGATCAGAAGGGAGAGGGTGGGATCAGATTGAAGAGCTCTTCAGAACACTCACCGTGGTAAATACGGTAGAACGCGGCCAAGGAAGCAATTGTTCGGTGCTGGGCTAGCGGATCAAGACTTCCCGTTACCTCCGGACAATCTATAATGCGAACAGCGCGTCGCTGCATAGCGTCGAGTGCGTCCAGCAAATACTTCACGGAGTCATCCCAGAGGTGAGAGCAGTATTCGACGCAGGGTCTAATCTGCGTTTTGTACAGCAGACACCTCTGGTGCGGTATAAAGAATCGCTTTACCTTGTTCAGTATTCCTAGTTTCCGCGAAGCTAGCCCAATACATCTCTCAATGTATTAAGTGTTATTGAGCTCTCGACGTACGTCTATGCCAAGAATGTCTAGATTATCCTTCATTGGTAATGTTGCATTCTGAAGAGTGGGTAGGGGAAGGAAAGGGGATTTTTTCGCTGTAAATGCACACGCCTGTGTTTTGCGGGCATTGAACTCGACCAAGTTCTCGGCACCCCATTGGGAGATACTGTCGAGGTTACGGTCGAGATCAGCAACGAGTCGTCGTCTCTCCTCCTCAATCTCAGATCGCCCCGCCGTCGGACGAACCGAGTAACTCCCGTGCAGTGTGCTGTCATCTGCATAGCAATGAATGTTCCCGAGGGATAGCATATCATTGATATGCAAAAGAAAGAGAGTTGGTGATAGTACGGACCCCTGCGGTACCCCGACATTCACTTGCAAGAAGCGAGAAGCCTGGCCATCGCAGAGGACCCGCACTTGGCGCTCGTTTAAAAAGCTGGCAATCCAGCTGCACAGTTGAGGAGGTAGACCATATGCCGGAAGCTTGGAAAGGAGCGAAGCATGCCAGACCCTATCGAAAGCTTTGGTGATGTCCAGGCTAATAGCCAAGGACTCGCCGTACTTTTCCATAGCCTCACCCCATACATGCGTGACGAATGCCAGGAGGTCACCCGTTGATCGTTTTGGCCTGAAGCCATATTGCCGATCATTGATTAGCGAGTGATCCTCCGGGTATCGCATGAGCTGCTTATTGATAAGGAGCTCAGGCACCTTGCAACTGACTGAGGTGACAGCTATGGGTCGATAGTTGCCTGGATCGGAGCGATCCCTTTTCTTGGGGATCGGTTGTACGTCCGCCTCTTTCCAGACCTCCGGCACGAGCCCTGTAGAGTATGACAGGCGGTACAGACGCGTTAGTACTGGAGACAACTCAGCAGCACATTTTCGTAACACCACCGTATGCCGTCAGGGCCACTGGCTTTCCGCGTGTCGAGCGACCGCAACACTGCCCGTACATCACATTGCCTGATAACAATATCAGGCATAGTGTGGCCACAGTTGGCGATGGCGGGAGGCTGCAGGCCACGGTCATCGACCCGGGAATTAGCCGCAAAGAGGTCTGCGAGCATGTCCGCCTTCTCTTGGGCTTTGTGAGCCAGTGATCCATCAGGAAAACGCAGTGGTGGCAGCGAGGGTTGGCAAAAATTTATTTGACTGTACGGCTTTGGCCAGTTGCCAGTATCCACAGCTGCCCGTGGGGTGGGATGTGAGCTCCTGACCAAGCCGCGCGACGCGCTGGGCATCCGCTCTCTTGAAGGCCCTCTTGCTGAACCTAGTGGCCCTATTGTACGCTGCTTTGAGGCGGTTCACATTCGGGTTACGTGCCGCCCGAGCCCTGACCCAGGCGCGATACGCCGACTGTTTTTTCTGGACAGCCTCGGCACATTCACGCCCGAACCAGGGGCGAGCTTTGCGGATGCTGGCGACATCAGTGAAAGGGATATAATATTCTATCCCTAGACTGATCTCGCCAGCAACGGCAGCAGCGCTATCCGAAGCCGCCTTCCCTACACAGCAGCGTTGGCTCCACGGGACGGACGCAAAGTAATCGCGGAGACCGTCCCAGTCTGCCGACGAGTAGTGCCATAGTCGTCGAGTCATTTGCTCAGCACGAGCAGGCGGTGGCACTTGGAAGCTGGCGTGCACCACACAGTGGTCGGAAGTGCCCAGTGGGGCGCGTACCGACACACTGTACTTGGCTGGGCGACTCGTCAGCATTAGATCCAGCAAGGCGGGCGTGTGGTCTGACCTGTCAGGTATCCGGGTGATCCCCTGTACCATCTGGGTCAGCCCGTGGGAGAGAGCGAATGCATGGGCGGATCGTCCCGCATGATCGGTCCCAAGGGACCCCAGCCACTCAACGTGATGACCGTTAAAGTCCCCCAGGAAAACCAGGTCAGCGTTCGGGAACCGCACCTGCGCATCGTCAGCCATTTCGCTGAGGTATTCGAAAAGCCTTGTTGTCCCAGTGTCCCCTGTGTGGGAGCGGTAGACGCACACGTAGATCTGGCTCATAGAGCCATGATCCACGTGCAGCCAAAGGACGGAGTAGGAGGGGTTCTCTAGACAGCGCAACCGGCGGCAGCAGACATCCGCCCTAACGAACACGCACACTCCGGCTTTGTCGCGGAATTGTTCCTCAATGACATAACCCGGGTAACTGAGGTAAGACGTGTCGTCAGGGCGGCGTATCTGTGTCTCCGTAAGGAACATCACAGAAGGCCGTGCCGTCTTTAGGTGATGGTGGACGGTATCGAGGTTCGCATGGAGTCCGCGGATATTCGCGAACTCCACCTCAAAAGGAATCGACTTTGTGGGGTTTCTAGAGGCCGCTGTGTACCGTTTATAACTTTGTTGCACTGTCATGATGAGATATAGGGAAGCGTGAAGACAGGGCGTCATTTGGTGCGGCAGTAAGTGACAAAGTGCAGAGGCTAGCTTCGTCTAGAACCGTGTGGCTAGGTCGGAGCCGACCCGCCGGACGGAAGGGCTCCCAAACCCCCCTGAAGCAAGGCCACCGCTACCCCACACCGGGTACCACCCGGAGCGGCGACCCCACATCAGGATTATGCGCAACATGTGGGGCAGCCTCCTGGGGTGGTTGGTCCCAGGCGGGCCCCATGACTATGTTGCGGGCGGCCGCGGCAACGCAGGTAGGTACATGCTGTTATATGTGTTTGAGGTCTAATGAATGCAGGTGCAAAGGGGCCCTTCTGGGTGCAAAGGGCCCCTTTGCACCCAAGAAGGGCCCCTTTGCACCCAGAAGGGCCCCTTTGCACCCAGAAGGGCCCCTTTGCACCTGCATTCATTAGACCTCAAACACATATAATAGCATGTACCTACCTGCATTCATTAGACCTCAAACACTACTTCATACTGCATTAAAATTTGCAAGCTACGAAGAGTTTAGTGTCCACGTATTGTCAAATCTACTAAAAAATAAAATCAATAAATCAATAAATAATCAATAAATCTGGGTTGTTAGTGGATACTAAGGTTACGGATGTAACCCTTGAAAAATACAAACCAATACATACTGCGGTCAAATATTGTAGACAAACTTGTCCAATCACGGCAGTTAACAAATAGCCATTGAAAATGTCCACTGAAACGTAACTCGGCCCTCAGATTTGTGCCTACCCTGTCTTTTACTACCTTTTCTGACATTTTTTTAATATGTTGTCCGTGTGTTTAGGCTTAGTTCACACGGGATTGTGCTGCATATTTTAAAGGATCGAAATAGGTGTATTATAACAGCAGGGCTACTCAGCAGTGCTGTTATAATAATTTGCTTCAATCCTTAAAAACGTGCTGTACAATGCCGTGTGAACCAGACCTTAGATCTAATTAGAGCGTCAGTTCTCCCAAAAAAGTTCCGTTTTAACTAAGAAATGCCTACTTACACTATTCGGTGACTTTTGTTTTATATCTACTTACTGTAAAATTAAATGGCGATCCCACGGAGATCTTAGCAAGCTTATCTTATCAAGCCAATCTTTACGGACGAGTCCGTTAGCCGGCAGATGCAGTAATTGCCCTGGAAAACTTAGAAGTACTCGTACGCCATAAGTGGTTTTTCAAAGGGCATTTTATATTTTTCAGTACATCATTACAGTCATTATGTTTTTCTCGATGCAAAAATAAGAGAGCTTATGTACACATTACGATTTTAAAGTGGCAATCGGATGTTTGCGGCATGCGGCACGCGACAGCTGCGACAAGGTGTCAGTGACATCGGAAGTCTACTCGTTCGAAGGAGGAAGTCTATTCGTTGTACAACGAGTAGACTGTCGCCTTGTCGCAGCTGTCGCGTGCAGCATGCCCCAAACATCCGACTGCCACCTTTAATCTTTGAGGTATAAATTGTTACTAAGCACTCCCTTTATTTTCAATTCAATTCAATATACTCGTATTTATTTTTGCGAAAAACAGGTAAGTACAGAGATATTACATAATTATTAATAGTTCGACCATATTTCCGCCAACTGGCATGCAAAATTAGCAGGGATATCATCTAAATTATAAAAATGCACTCGTATTATAATATCTTTAATATCTATTAAAGAGCAAATACCAAATTATTTGCAATTGTCCATATAGGGATTAATTACGGGGCACGTGGACTAGCTACTGGTTACTGGTGTAACTGCGTTGGGAAAAGGCTCGGTGGAGGATGAATATATTAATAATCCACCGAGCCTTTTGCCAACGGAGTTAGGGTCGGCTTGCCAGTCTAACTGCGATTTGACTGAACTTCGATATTTCACGTGAAGCGACTGCCATCTGACCCCCACAACCCATGGGCGATATTGAAGTTCTGTAGTTAGACCGGTCGGAGTTTTGATTTAGGGCTCCAACTACCCTTAACGACTGCCATAGATGTTCGTATGATAACCGGGACCGACGGCTTAACGTGCTCTCCGAGGCACGGAGGAGGTCTCAAGGTCTTACGAAATGGTCACCCATCCTAAGACCGGCTGACTAGATGTTGCTTAACCTTTGCAATGTGTTACCACTGTCGGTTACCACTAGACCACGAGCCCCTGGATGATGAATATAGTGATTAATTGAATTAATTAATTACTAAATGTCAGTTTAATTGAAATAAGTTAAAATTTCATTTAATATTCTATTACACTGTTATTTATTTATAATAAGACATTTCATGAATATATAGGTCCAAGGAGCAGGAAAATTAAATTAAAAAAAAAACCTAAACAAACTACAAACTATACTATCTAAAACTAAAAACTAAAATAAATATGTAAATAGTTAAAATTTGAATATCTATGTTACTATGTAGCTATCATGGCACAACTGGCAAATATGTAGGCAGCACAATAATTATGACTAGGTACACCACAAAATACAACTAAATTACAATAGGGTTGCGTGCTGCGGGGCCTTTGCCCCATAGCACGCAACCAGATTCACTCACTGACGCGGGATAAAACCCGACCCCAATGACGCGGGATTCTCGTCCCGACCAAACACCCGCAGAGACCACAGGGGTGGTCAAAGTCCGCCGGGCGCCACTGGACATACCCTCTGCTAGTAACCAGGGACGCCCGGCAACGGACGTTAGAGCGGCCGCGGCCTTGGGCAGCGGAATTAAAAAAAAAAAAAAAAAACTAAATTACAATGTCAATTGTTACCGCCGGGCGCCACTGGACATACCCTCTGCTAGTAACCAGAGACGCCCGCCCGGCAACGGACGTTAGAGCGGCCGCGGCCTTGGGCCGCAGAATTAAAAAAAAAAATGTCAATTGTTAAATTACAATGAGAAATGAGGGAACACATACAAATTATTTTCAATGGTAATTAAATTACTATAATAGTCAGGATAGTTTTCATAAAAATATGATTTGTATGTCCATGCAGGTGTAATTTCTTCTCATTTAGAAATTCATCAACAGAGTAAAACATTTTGTCAAAAATAAAGATTTTACTCTACCTTTAAATATACATTTTATCTATATTTAATACATCTTTAGGTAACTTATTGTATAGCCGAGGGACCATACATAGAAAGCGCTTATTCAGGAATTCTGTCTTATTTGTTGATATGCTTAAATTTTAATTATGTCTTTTGCTGTGCAAATTTGTAAATAAATGTCTATTTTTCCTAACAAATATAACTATACCTAACTCTATCTCTTTGTTTTTGGTTCAATAGACACCAGTAATTGGTTGACCACATAGGTATAGATACGAACATAATTGTTAATTAATTTAGTTTGTGACATCTTAACACGCGTAAATGGATTCACAAAGCGTTAGGATATTCGATAACAATATTACAAGATTGGCCAATCGGCGTAGCATATAGGCTATTTTATTATTACAATTGCCTTGTTACGTAGGAATCTAGCTAGCCTGGCATCAATTATGATGTTTTCTTTCTCATCTAACCGAGACCCAAGTTTATATAAAATATATTTTAGCTATATTTTTATTTAGATATAGGTTATCTTCACATTTGTAAATAATAAACTAGTGTATTAAGTATGTTTCAATTATCAAGACTCGACAAGACAAGAATTATCAAGACTGTCCGACTGTTATTAAAAGAGGAATAGATTGTCTAAGTAAATCGGGCTGTAGCTTAACGTTACGACTCATTAATTTAGTTACAAGAAAAAAATCTTAAGATACACATTCTTTATTTACTAGAAATTTAGTTGATTCCACGTCATAGGAAGCAAACCTATTGTCCAGCAGTGACCAGCCACCACATACCTATATACGTACTGTAGGAATTTAATTACCGTTAATTCTTGCATAATACCTTCAAATTTTTACAGTCTGGGTATTATGTAGAGTCAGTTAAAATATCAGTTTTCAGTATTTTTTTTAAGTCCATTATTATTTTTACACTATAACACCGTTCCTAGTTTAATGTGTCTCCGCATCTTATTAATTTAAAGTTCTGTTTGAAATTCCGACGAAACTCGAGAGACAAGTAGCTTAAATAACTGTATTCATATTCATATTAGTACAGAAATTAATTTCATTATCTATCTCTTGTAAGTATTTTAGTTCTGCCAGCTACACGGAATTTGTATGAGGTTGTGAGCTAGTTGGAGCTTGTCACAAAGTCGTCTGCAAATTGTTCTACAAAGCCTTCATTGTTGTGATTGAAATTCTTGTCGTTTCACTTACAAAGAGCTTATAATAAATACCTTTTGCTTTAGGAATCTCGAATTTAAATATCCTACATTTATATGGAATTTACGGTAACGTATATTCAAACATGTACCTAATTAAAAGAGAAATGAGGTTTAAGAAATACTTTTGCAGGATCTGAGGACTTAGGGAGCCCTTAATCTCGACACTCGATTTCTGTTTGACACAAAATTGTATTTGAATTCGTGTCATTTGGGATTCTTGATTTTCTTCATTTCCTTTTGCTTTAGGAATCTCGAATTTAAATATCCTACATTTATATGGCATTTAAGGTAACGTATAATCAAACATCTACCTAATTCAAAGAGAAATGAGGTTTAAGAAATACTTTTGCAGGATCTGAGGACTTAGTACCTTAATCTCGACACTCGATTTCTGTTTGATACAAAATTGTATTTGAATTCGTGTCATTTGGGATTCTTGATTTTCTTAATCATAACATAGTTTAGAACAAAGTCGCCCGTTTCGTATGTATGCTTAGATCTTTAAAACTACTGGTTTCACCAATGGATGAAGGTTGTTTTATATATAATTTATCAAGCGGACGAAACCGCGAGCGTCCGCTAGTTGAGACATATAACTTAATAGCAAAATTAACAGAAAATATGAGGAATTCGAACACAACTCAAGAGAGCATTTATAACTTCCAAAACGATTGTACCTCGAATTGCTATGTATAGTGTGTGAATTCTGTACCTATCAAAAAACTATTGTAAATATAAATAAAATATAGGTGACTCTGACCACATACCTAGGATACCACTTACGCTATTCTAATTATATGTAGGTGACTGATTATGAAAACTAAACTCAGCCACTCCATACTGCTCACCCATATTAGAAGAATCCCATAGTCGGAAATAAATCTATAAATTGGTTTCTCTCTAGTCAAATATTCTAGTAAAACGCGAGTTGATGTTCTGTGGCACGGTGGAGTGAAAACAATATCCGAGCCCATTTCGTGGATTAAACCTAAACCCATCACACAACACAATTGTGTAATAAAAGAGGTTTTATTATTATTTGTATAACTTCTGCGAGCTTCACCTTAATCGTGTTTCGCAGGTCGTTGAGCAAAACAATTCCAAATATCTAATACATAATCTCTTAAAACCAGAATATACATTTAAATATAAAATAAAATAAAATTCTTTGGTAATATTATAATGATGTAATACAAAAATGTAATACAGGGAATCATTCTTCTCTCTTCTTTTTTACTCGATTTTGATTAAAAAATAGCTGAACTGATAATCCGACAGATATTTTTTAATAAAGGCTTTATATATCTCAATTATTTTCATAGTCATACTTATCCCTACAACTTATTAACGAAAATAGTAAAAAAATTGAAGCTTGAGACTTGCAGTTAGTGAGCTTTTCTCTTTACATAATGTACAATTGTAGGTTTTTGTTTTTCCAAGCATAAACAATGAAGAAATTTGTCACAGATAAACCTCCTAGGCACATATTTGGGTACCTTTTATAACCTTAATAAGAAAAGTGAGATTCTCTGGAAAATACAGAACAAAACTATTAAGCACTAGTGGTCGCCCGCGACTTCGTCCGCGTGGTAATATGGATTTTTTTCCCGTTCCCGTAGCGCCGCGTCATATTTTGAACAATTCACACAATATCTTTATAAATTGTAGCCTATGTGTTATTCTGATGTATAAGCTATATTATTGTGAAGTTTCATCAAAATGAACAATTCACACAATATCTTTATAAATTGTAGCCTATGTGTTATTCTGATGTATAAGCTATATTATTGTAAAGTTTCATCAAAATCCATTCTGTAGTTTTTACGTGAAAGAGTAACAAACATCCATCCATCCATCCATACCTACATACATACATACTCACAAACTTTCGCGTTTATAATATTAGTAGGATGTACCTAGTACCCAAGTAGTTTTCTTCTGAATTTTCCAGGGAAAATTCCTAAACAAACGGAGTTGCGTCTCGTAGCTGTGTAACATTGATTTGACAGGCACATCAAAATCAAACCCAAGTTACGTAGGTACTACGAATTATATTGGCGTTTGCTACTATGCTTCCAGTGTTGTAATAGAGCAGGGACCTGTTATTGACATGTATTGTATTTACTTATTACACGTTTACATTGAAAATGAAATTGAAGTCCTGTTCAGCAATTAATCGAACAATGCGAACTGTGTTCAATGTTCTACAGTCGCTTAAATTTCCAATTTCGTGTTTCATTAACGGAGCCTTATGTAATTTGAAGCCTTTTCTCTCCAGTTTCTTCAATTATAATTTTATAAAGATTGCTGGTTATTTGAAATTCTCTTGCCTATATTTATTTAAAAGAGAAATGTGAAATAAAATTGGAGTTAATAATGTAATAATTTTTACACTTTTAAGGTTTCCATTCAAAACTGGTAAGAGTAATAAAAATTTAGGTATTTGATAAAATAATGATAGCAGAATTCTTTACGAAAATAATATTACTAGTGGTTCTGTGAACCGTAGACTTCGGGTGCTTTGTTTAGAAAATTTATTTTTCAATTTTCTTTATTACTCTTTCATTTTTCATCCAATCCAAAAAATATCATTCACATGTTATTCATTGTAAGCAAGTATTGTATGTATTCATTGAAACTTTACACACACTGTGTGTAAAGTTTCATGAAAATCGGTTGATAAATACGGTCGCAAACATGATCTGACAGAACTCGTAGATGTAGAGATGTAGAGTTGTAGAGATAGGTACAGACGTAAGAAATTCTCCCCAGTCTGCAAGTTGAAACGGAGACTTCGGTCGCTTCGCTCCCTCTGTCAATTATATTGTCAAGTTGCGATGAGAAGAGACGAGTTCCAGCAGAGTGCAACACAATACTTTTCCACTAGTTTTACTCTTTTTAGTTCAAAATATGTGTAGCATGTCCCACCAATTTAATAAACAATTTTTTTACTTTTTTTATTAAATGCGTCACCACCAATAAAATCAAACATGTTATCTTGTTTTTCACGACAATAAGGATGTATTATGTGTTCTGTCTAATTTTAATTAATTATTACCCTGAATGCGATGGTCCGTGTGATTGCAATAAAATCGATAAGCTTCGTACCGCAATCGCTGTTGACTTTCTCTAATTGAAATCAAACTGCAATTTGAAACGGAACAAATTGTAGCTGTATTTAACTAAGGTACATTCTGTGTAGTCTATTTAAAAGAGCTTGTAACTTCGTCCCTGTGGATAAAATGTAGCTTATGTGTGTGATTGTTGTTTAATGACAAAAGGGGAAATCGGGGAACAAGTTACCAAGTAGAGTGATATATAGTGAAACGTGTAAATCCGTCCGCCGGGCGCCACTGGAAATACCTTCTGCGTGCGTACCCGAGACGCCCAGTAACGGCCGTGAGAGAGGCCGCGAGGCAAAGAAAAAAAAAGAGTTTAAGTCCGTGTATTCGACGAATACAGCCTAATTTGAAGGTGTATTTTGTCTTGTAGGAGATTGTTACATGGGTTCTTGTCGTCTATAGACAAAGTCTTGCGAAAAATTTATGTTTGGGCGACTGATGAGTGTCATGGTAGTACATTGTTACGATGTGCATACATCGACAATATACATTTTGCGTTTGGTAACAACACTAATTTAGAAGTTACCAGAACATTAGCAGACCGGTTCAAGCAATGAGAAATTCCTTAGTTCATTGTTCAATGAGTCGGACAAGATCATACCGATAAGGATCGGCCGTCTAACCAATAGCGAGGCGCATGGATACGTGAGTGGCGCGTCACTAGACGCTAGGAGAAGGGGTCGGTATGATTTTATTACCCGAACCGAGGTGATATAAGCGGGCGCAGAGCTAACGGAGACACAAAAAATTAGCATAATAGAAATCTCATCAACGCACTACTTTCGTAACCACCGTTAACGAAATATTAAATTAAAACATTTAAAATAATAGTTAATTAACCAAGTAATTCCGACAAAATATTATTAATTAATAGTGGTGCAGTTAATTGTGATTCCCGGAAATACGGGAACTACCTTGGGGCTTAGAAAAGCCATATATTTTGAAGAATACTATTGCTGATCAACCCGAAGCTGCGCCGTCGCTCCGTGGCGTTCGACCCGGAGCATCGCGGCCTGCTAAAACAAGATTACTTGGAGGACACTAGCGGATCCTGCCGGCCGACCGCCGTCGCCTGTGGACCCACAGTCAAGTGCACCGGGCACTTCCGTAAACAGTATATGTGATCCTATTCGACCGACACACTATTAGCTACTAATATTATATAAAGCCTAGGTTCCCTGCCAATAAAGTAACGTTAATTGTCTTACGTCGTTTAATTTACTTTCCAAGCAGGGGCCGCATCACTGGCGCCTGAACTAAAAATAAAGTGTGTCGTAGGTAGGATCACAAATATATTACTGAGAGCGGATGCGCTATTGTATGTGTATAAGTGTGTCTGCTTTTGTGCCTTCCTCCTGAACTGGGTCGGGAGCAAAAGAAAAACGTCGAAGCCATCCAGTTGCCTCTCATTTTCCATAAGGTTAGGCAGGTGGTAAGAGCCCAGCAAAAACCTTGGGCCTTATTTAAGGACCCACATTCTTTTCCTTTTTCTTTTCTTTTCTTTTCTTTCTATATATATATATTTTTTTCAAAATTTTTATAAGCCACAAGGGTAGACGCACAATTTTGTGTGTGTCCTCCATTTTGTTCTCAATTTAATTTTTCATGTTGATTTTATGTATGTGAATTCCAGCAGACTCAACGGTCGCTGTATTTTTTTAAATCTTAGGTAATATATATATAATCTTAGGTAAATCTTAGGTACCCACATTGGTATTACAAATTGTAAATTTTTATTTTCGACATTTGTTTTAATTTTAATTTTAAAGAATTTCTTTGACTTGATATTAGCATACCGAAACGGTTGCTATTTAAATAATTAGGCGATTGTAATTATATTTTGTGGTAAAGATTTTCAGCATTCGCATTATTATTATTAATCTTGTAGAACGTAAGTCTGATATATACATAATTATAAAGTTAAAATCTCTCGGTTTAGTCCGCGCGGCGCGAAAACCCAAATAACCAGGTCTAATAAAGGCACCAATATTAGCGTGCCCTAATCTTTATCTGCCATTCGGGGTGCACACAGATGCGAGCGGCCACGGGTCGAGTGGTATGTTATCCCTATATGGAGTTAGCAGACTAACAAGACTCGTGAGTCGTTCCATATCAGGCCGGAACGGAAACTGTAGGTTACGGAACGGGTAGCCCTCGAACGGGTGTTATAATAGGAGACGGAAGCGTTTCGTAGTATTATTATATTAGTAGGTATTATAGGATTAGTTTTTACTTTAGCGGACTTCGAGATGACTTTCTTTTGGAATTAACGTATTGTTTTTTGACTTTTTTTTTTTTTTTTTTATTTATTTACACTTTATTGTACGCCATTACATTATTAATATATCTACATACACAGAGCATAGGTACATATATGAGCAGTACAATGGGCGGCCTTATCGCATAAAGCAATTTCTACCAGGCAACCTTTGGATGGATAGAATTTGAAGGACGAAAAGTTAGTAGTAGGCGTAGGTCAATAAACTTATAAATACATACATATATGGGAACATAACATAATACACACATAAATAATACATATCATACACAAATACACATATTTATCATACATACATACAAACAAAAAAAAATAAAAAAAAATACATACATATATAAAAGAGTAATGCAAGTACATAATAATGTTGCAGTTTATAAAAGTTCCAACGCTAAGTAGTGGTCCCTAACCAAAGATTTAAATTTTTGTGATGTCTCGGCTCGTCTTATATCTACAGGTAATTTATTCCACAAGCGAATAGCTGCAACAATAAAGGAGTTATCGAAGAAGCTTGTGGAGTGCTGAGGCATTCTCAACCGTAGGTTTTCCGATGATCTCAAGCACCTATCATGCTTGTCATGTAGGAACTCAAACCGAGCCTTTAAGTAGGAAGGGGTGAAAGGGTTGAACAATATATTGTATAGAAGGGAGAGAACATGAGTATTTCGGCGAGATCGAATAGGCAACCACTTGAGCTGAGATCGAAACTGTGAAACGTGATCATATTTGCGCAAACCAAATATAAATCTTATGCAAACATTCTGAAGGCGCTCAAGTTTATCTAGTTGGCTTTCGGCAAGATCGAGATAGCTGGAATCTGCATAATCAAGGATAGGGAGGAGAAGGGACTTTGCGAGAGCAATCTTTGTAGCAATAGGAAGAAGATTTTGTAATTTCCTAAGTGACCCTGAGGAAGCAAACAGTTTCCTGCTCACCTCCTGCAACTGTGGACCCCAGGACAGGCTAGGATCGATAAATACTCCCAAGTTCTTGACCTTATTACTCAGTGGTATAGTGGCGCCGTCAAAAACCACAGGCGGGATCAGCGTCGTGTCCAGTTTTGCAATAGCTCGACTGCTACCAATTATAATAGCCTGTGTCTTTGACGGGTTTACCATCAGGCCGTAAGATTTAGTCCAGGAAACTAATCCGTGACAGATCCCCATTAATTGTATCCACTGCCACCGATAAGTCCTCCAAGGGGGCCTGCGTATATATCTGAAGATCGTCTGCATAAAGGTGGTAGGAAGATCGAAGTTTATGAAAACCGCGAAGAGTAAAGGAGAGAGAGGCCCACCCTGGGGCACACCGACGGTAGTACTACACCAGTTGGACACAGTGTCTTCAATGCGTACCCGCTGCCGGCGGCCATACAGGTAACTACGAAACCAATCTATTACAGTTGGAGATATGTTAAGAGAGCTTAGTATACAAAGTAGCACATCAAAATCCACCGTGTTAAACGCGTTACTGAAGTATAGGAGACAAAGGATGGTTAACTTACCACTCTCCATTCCAGATCTAATATCATCCGTAATGTTTACCAGGGCAGTGACCGTACTATGACCAGAGCGAAAACCGGATTGGAGGGGATTTAGGAGATTGTTTTTGCGGATGAATGCACATAGCTGGAGATTGACGAGCCGTTCGAGGACTTTAGAAAGAAAAGGAAGTATGGATATGGGACGGTAATCGGTTAATAAACAAGCGTTGGATTTTTTTGGAAGAGGGGTAATAATTGCATCCTTCCAAGACGATGGGAAGGTACCATTTGAGAGTGAGAAGTTAAGTATAAAGGAAATTATTGGTAGGATCTCATCGAGGATGGGAAGGGTCATATTCCGGCTAATACAGTCACTGCCGACTGCTTTGGATGTGATGGCCATAATGCTTTTCCTAACATCACAAGCTGTAAATAGTTCAAAGACCAATTGAGAATGGTTAGGAGTTGGGAGTGATGAAATATACGTTAAGGTCTGCGCCTTGACCGATCCATCAAAATGGGATAAGACAGAGAAGTGCTGGTTAAGATCATTGACATTCATATCCTTGGGAATGGCTACATGGCGCGATTTCCCAACTCCAAAATTTCTAAGAAACTTCCACACCTTTGATGAATCACCATTTTGAACAGTGCTATGGATATATCGGCGTTGTGCATTCCTACACACCTTACTGCAGAGATTTCTGGCAGCGATATATTTTTGCAAGTTGGTATCGCTGGGTTTAATTTTATATCTATACTTTGCCGCGGCTTTCCTGGAAATCACAGCTTTAATATCGTCTGTAAGCCATGGCGACGGTGGATGCTTCATTCTGACAGCTCGAACAGGCGCATGTTTATCAAACAGTTGGATCAATTTCGAAGTGAAAATGCTAACCTGTTCGTCGACAGACTCTGAAGTCACTAATAAGGTCCAGTCGATACTGCTAGCGTCGTTGCGCAGTTTATCTGGGTTAATACCACAAAAGTTCCTCTGCATGACAACTCTAGGCTTGGCTTTGGGTGGACGTATCTTATATGAAAGAAATAGTAGATCGTGATATGAAAACTCATCCGCTGGGTATTGGCCGTGCTTAACAACGCGATCTAAGTGCGAGACGATAATGAGATCAAGAAGTGAGGGCCTACGACCTGGAGAATGATGAGTGGCATTAGATGGAAGAATAAACAAGTTACTAGAATTAATTAAGGATTCAAGTTCCAGGGAACGATCATCACATTTAAATAGGCATGTGTTGAAATCCCCCATGATTATACTGTGACTGTAAGAAGGAAGGAGATCCAATAAAAGTGTTTCGAAGGAGGAAAAATAACTAATACCGGAGGAGGGACAGTAATAGACGCCAAGAAGGACTTTGGAGTGATTGAGTTCAACTTCCAGAAACAAATGTTCACCGGCGTTTGATGGAGGCGGTTGTTGTGACATGCTCAAAACAGTATACGGTATGTAGGATCTAAGGTATATCGCCACGCCTCCACCGCGACTGGTTCGATCGTTTCTTAGAAGTTGAAACCCAGGAAGGATACACTTGACGGGAGGTACTGCTGGTCTCAGCCATGACTCGGAAACAAGGATAGCATGAATATTCTTACAGTCAAAAGCGGTCAGCATCTCTGAAAAGTGAGCCGAAATACTTTGGGCGTTGATATGAACGACATTAAAATGCTTAGGAACATCAGAAAACTGAGACTTGAGACTATCAGCCAGGGAGGGTATACTCACATAGCTTTCATCTGAGCTACTTGCTGTATGGAAACTTTCATCATCACTATTGTTGTCGATATTGTACATAAAACACAACTATTAGAAAAAAAAATAATAATTATAAAAAAAAAAAATAATAATAATAAAAAAAAATTATAGTAAATAAATCAAAATAAAAATGCTAATAAATAAAAAATACAATAAATAATCTAACGAACGATAAAATATAAGTACTTATGATAAATAAAAAAATTATAAATAAAGTTTCAACTAATTAGATAAGTGGGTCTTCTATAAAAAAGAAGAATGGGAGTATATAATTTAACATTGCCAACCTGCCAGTTGCGCTAGTAAAGTAAAATATTAATTATTCTATAGTTATAGGCGGTTAATCAACAACAGCAGTCCGGGTTTACATAATTATAATAAGTTTTACTGGTTCAAGATATAGAAAGAGACAGAGAGTAAACGAAAGGAAGGTACAGTGCGATTATCTGTGGCAACATTTGTAAGGCAACTTTGTTTCCACAAAGGCATTAGAGCCATGCCAGAAAATTATGACAACCTTGACATTGACAACCTTACAAACGTCAAATGTGTCTATTCAATGTTGATTATCGTGATTTGTTTTCTACCTACTTCAATTTAGGATAATAAAAATTAAAGTTACGTTACACATTAGAACAGAAACAAGAAAATGACAAGTATAAGAAAAACATTAATCTGATCTGTGAGTAGGTGGAACTTAACACAATGTGAGGGTATACAAGATAGATTATATGAAAAGGCGCAGACTACCCGGACTGTGTTTCGATGCACCGATACAATAAGCAAAGCGTTTACTTCTTTGATGCTGCAACCCGTTTCGCTCTGGTTTTTGTTGGCGTAATGGCCTTTGCTGCGACAGAGGTGGACGGCGCCGACACTTTCGATGGGATAGATGTAGTCAGTGACGGGGCTCCTCTGCAATTTCCTGCGGTTTAGTATTAATATTGTGAAGCTCGACAAGGCTCACAATGCGATGCCGCTTTCCATCGGGTGCAGAGATGTAGATAGAACCCTCCTTGGTCCAACACTGAGTAACTCCGAATGCTTCACGCGCTGCCATTAAAAGTTTGATGACGCTCCTTCGTCAAGAACTCCGAAACTGTGATATCAGAGCCCTTAAACTTGGTTTTAGCGAACCACACATTATCGCGAGTTGCAGTCATACCAAACTTCACTGCAATAGGTCTGGGTTTATGATTTGCAGAGGGCCGGCCCAAACGGTGACAGCGTTCTATATCCCCAGCTGTTAGGGGTACCTGAGTATGTTTCTGGACAACCCTAGCCACCACATCTGCCACCACTTCCTTCTGCACTTCACTTACACCATGAAGCAACAACATCTTACGTCTGCTCCTCGTTTCCATTGTATCCACTGTTGTCACAAGCAACTCAATCTGTCGTTGAAGGTTGCCCACAACCTCGGTCATCAATTGTTTGAAAGCTGCAAACTCTGTAGACAAACTCACCACAGACGGAGCATCCGGCGCCTTAGGAAGTTCTGCTTCGAATGGGGCCATCCGCCTCTGGAACATCTCCTTTAGGTTGTGCATTGAATCTTGAAGTGATTCGGACATTGTGTGGCAGTTTTATTAGTATAAATACAAAGAAGGCGGAAATAGTGAAAATCGCAACTCCAGCAGGTTTTTGGCAACACTTATTAATTAGCAAGCATTGGACACTAGAATTTATTAGTAATACTATTAATTTAAACTGTTTAATTGGGAGCTATAAATTATAGTTGTTTATCCCACGACTACCCGCGTTTTTTGACTAAGTAATTTATTTTGGACTTAGTGACTTATTATTGACATTTCTTTTTTTTATATATTATTGACAACTTTTAGCTTGTTGGAGGAGTAGCGTCCTTAGGGTTACGTTGTTCCATATGTTTTGTAGCGTTTTTAGCTTCATCCCATTTATTGTGGCCAGGGCCCCCGTAGTTTTAATCCGATGCCTTATGTTTTTGCTAGGAGCTACGTTTGGATTGGTTTTCCTGTGGACCCACAAATGGGTGGATTGAGGCACACTTCATGCAAGTGGATTTCATCATTTTTTATATACACATGTGGTAGAGTTTTGTGCAGAGCTCGAGCTGGGTTGTAGACCACCATCTTTATCTATCGCCGTTATGCGGTCGTTAGGGTTGATGAACCAGACTAACACGCACACAGCGTTCCACCCTGAGGCACGGACCACCTCGTGCCTATATCGTATCTATGTAGTTTAAGTATTAAAAATATATATTTAAGTTTATTGTGGTTAGGAAATTCAGTCTGACTATTTTGAACACACCACTCCAGTATCAACCGGAGCAGTAGCAGGAAGAACGTCGAGACCACGCTGTATTAACTACCGGGGGTAAAAATAAGCCTTCACTGTGTTTTGGGAAGCTTCCTTATGAGAAGTTTTCCCTGTATCTAGAGGAGCCTCATGTGCTCCCTGGGTCCCGAAGCACGTCAGAGCGGTTAGTGACTCTGTTGCCCAGTTGTTTCATTTCAGTTGGACAGGACGTGCCGTCGATGTAGGCTGGGGCCTAATTTAACATCTCAACGCGCAGGTTGTACGTCTCATCGTGATAGATAGGGCCGGACAGGTTATGTAAGACTCGTCTTCCTGCCTCCGCGGGAGGAAGACGTTGAGTGTTAGGTAGTATGTAAGGTTGCGTGCATGGAGTATGGAAGGTTGTATGAATTGGGACTTGCGTCAGTTGTTTCAGGAATGTATCGCAGTTTATAGGCGGATTTTACTGGTTTCCCCAGTTAAAATCCTTCGCCCAGTTCGTCGGGTACTGTTACGATGTGCATACATCGACAATAAACATTTTGCGTTTGGTAACAACACTAATTTAGAAGTTACCAGAACATTAGCAGACCGGTTCAAGCAATGAGAAATTCCTTAGTTCATTGTTCAATGAGTCGGACAAGATCATACCGATAAGGATCGGCCGTCTAACCAATAGCAGGGCGCAACGATACGTGAGTGGCGCGTCACTAGACGCTAGGAGAAGGGGTCGGTATGATTTTATTACCCGAACCGAGGTACTTGTACTTGTACTTGTACTTGTAGTCACGGGCTGATCTCCGCAAGTCCACGTCTAGTGCGCGGGTTTTGCGTGTGGGTGGGACTCTCTCACTCGAGCCAACCGATCTCCTCTAGGAACGCCAGCAGGCCCCGCACGTTGTGCAGAGCTTGAGGGATTGATCCTGGAGACCCGAGATGCCTTGCCCTGTAGTCTTGGACTTCCTCACAGCGCAGGATTAGATGGCTGACCGTCTCGTCCTCAGCCATGCAGGCCCTGCAAAGGGGACTGTCTGTAACACCGATAGTATATAGGTGTTTGTTTAGGAGGCAATGCCCCGTAATGACACTTGTGAATAGACGGAGATGGGATTTTTTCAACGTCCCTCGCCTGCCGACAGTCCGACAGGCTCGTCCACAGTGTGTTGTGTTGTGTATAAGTTCTGTGTGCCAGAAGTGTTCGTATAGTGCCTACCGGTATTGGTAGGATTGGCTCTGGTCCAATGGACGTTTGGCTCGAGCCCCTTCTGGCAAGCTCGTCCGCTGCGTCATTACCTCTAGAGCCGCTGTGTCCTTTAATCCACTGTAATGTAACGTGGTTGTACTTACTTATCTCAGCTAAGCGCTGATGACAGTTGTAGATTAGGCCAGAATTGACAATGTTACTGTCAAGGGCTTGTAGAACCGACTTGCTGTCCAAGAGAATTCTAATACTAGAGTACCTTACCTCTCTGGTAGCTATGGCCGTGGCTGCTTCTAGGATCGCATAGCTTTCAGCTTGAAATACCGTGTTGTAGGATCCTAGTGGTGTGGCTAGTTTGATCTGGAGGTCTTCGGAGAATACTCCGCTGCTTGTCCCAGATGCAGTTTTGGATCCGTCCGTGAAGACTCTAAATTCATGGATGTTAAGGCCTTCGACGTCGTCGTCTTCATATAACTGGATCTTGTATTTTTTGTCGAAGATAAATGTTTTCGGAATCCTGTCCGACCCTGCCATTAGTATTGGGAAGTCGTTGAAGATTGCGGCTAGTATACTAGTGTGTTTTGTGTTTGTGTCTCTCAATAAGTGGAGAGACTTCAACCTTAGTGCTGATGCCGCGGCTTCTTGTATGATGTAGAGGTGAAGCGGAGGGATGCTTAGCATGGCCTCCATTGCAGCAGTAGGTGTTGTTTTCATAGCTCCCGTGATGGCCATACAGGCCAGTCTTTGGAACTTTTGCAGTTTTTGTGTGCAGGTTGTAAGCTGGCATCTAGGCCACCAGACTAGTGCACCGTAGCATAACATGGGCCGAATGACCATGTTGTATAGCCATAGCGTCACTTTTGGTGAAAGATCCCAGGACTTGCCTATCATCTTTCGACAATGCCAGAAGGTGATGCTAGCTTTGTTAATTTTGTCTTCTACATGTTTACTCCAGGTTAGTTTATCATCCAGGGTTACTCCTAGATATTTGACCTCTTTGGACAGTGTAAGACTAGTTCCAAAAAGCTTGGGCATCCTATAGTTGCCCAGCACCCGCTTGTTGGTAAACATAACCATTTCCGTTTTTCCTGGGTTTACGGTGAGGTCGTATTGATTGCACCAGTTTTCGACGGTGCGGAGTGCTATCTGAGTGAGGTCACAGACAATGTTGGCTTCTTTGCCAGTTATTAGTATAGTAATGTCGTCAGCGTAGCCGACCGTAAAAAGGTGTTTTTTGTTGAGAGTAGCTATGAGACTGTTGATTACTAGATTCCACAGGAGTGGAGATAGGACACCTCCCTGGGGACAACCTCTGGCCACCACTACCACTTCTGCTTCATTATCCAGTATGATGACCCTTTTGCTAAGCATGTTTTTGATCCACCCCGTGAGCACTGGGTTTGCACCGTGATGCTCCAGTGCCGAGGTGATGCTATTAAAGTTGGTTTTGTCAAAAGCGCCCTCAATATCTATGAAGGTGCCTAGGCAAATACCTTTGTTTTGTATCGCTTCCTCCACTCGGCTTACCACCTGATGGAGGGCGGATTCTGTTGATTTACCGGCAGTGTAGGCGTGCTGGTTGATGTGTAGTGGGGTGTTGATCAGCACGTCTTCTCTTAGAGTCCTCTCACACAGTCTTTCAAGTGTTTTTGTGAGGAAAGAGGTGAGGCTGATCGGTCTAAATGATTTAGGATTAGTGTAGTCACTCTTACCTGGTTTGGGTATGAAGATAACCTTCACCTTCCTCCAGCTCTTAGGAATGTATCTGTAGGCCAGACACGCCCTCATGATTTGAAGACTGTTTGGGCGTATTGCCAGCACTAATCCGTAGGCGATGACAGGTCCTCGCTCACCTACACAGTTTGCAGGTACCTGCAGTCCGGGAAGTGAACGCTCATTAAGACTTGTTGCCCCTCCTTGGGTGAGTTGGTGTAGCTTCCGTCAGGCTTAAGTAGGCTACCTATGCCATGGTGTGGTTGGGAGGCCAAAACCTTCCTTACCCGATTAGCCTGGTCAACGGAGTTTATGTTACTCGTGAAATTTATCCACGATTCAGTTGATCTAAAACGGATTCGTTTTTTGTATTTAGATTTGGCCTCCTTGTAGGAGTCCCAGTCTTCTTCTGATCTGGTGTTCATGGCCCTATTGAAGCGTCTTCTAACAATCTTCCGAAGTCGCTTCAGTTCGGGACCCCACCATTTCTGTTTGTTTTCAGGTGGACCTACTCTCGGGGTGTGCAGAGGGCACGCTAACTCGTAGCTATTTCTAATTATATCCGATAAGGCACTCACCTGTGATTCAATTTGTTGTGTGCTGGTTATGGACGTTGTCAAGGTTAGAGCGTCCAATCCCGTCTGTAGTGAGCTTGCGTATTTACCTATGTTGGTTTTCCGCGGGTTTCTGCCCGGTGGGGGCTGAGGTATACTTATCTGTAAGTCGCATCTTATCCACTGATGATCGGAGCAAGATGCTTCCTTCGAGACATGCCAGTTTGTGACTAGTTCTTTTACCTTGTCTGTCGACAGGGTTAGGTCGATGATGGTTTGGCATCTTCTTGTCACGAAGGCGGGTTCTGATCCTATGTTTAGGATGTTTAGGTTAGTGCTAAATAAGTAATTAACTAAGTCATTACCTCTGTCATTGCACTTGTTCATGCCCCACAAGGTGTGGTGTGCATTTGTGTCGGCCGCTAGTATTAATTCCGTGCCTGTTCTATCGCAGTGTCCGATAAGCTGCGTTAGGTTGTGTGCCGGCAGTTCTTCACTGTCCGGCATGTAAGCCGAAGCGATTACAAATTCTGGCACGGTGTTGTTTTGAGTTTTAGAGATCCGTACGGCGTACAGGTCTCTGGAACAGAACTCAGTAAGTGGATGCGCACTTATGTCTCTAGTGACATAAATGCATGTACGCGGTCCGCTGTCTTGGGGGCCCGACACGTATAGCTTACCTCCTAGATTGAAGAGTCCGTGCACGCGACCTCCCCTGATCCATGGTTCCTGGATCAGGACAACGGCTGTGGTGTTCATCTCCAGCCATTTGCGCAATGTCGCCGTTGCCGACATGCTGTGCTGGAGGTTGATTTGTAGTATCTTAAGAGGAGTCTGAGGGACTGCAGCCATCTGAGCCTATTTCCCCTACTCCTCCCGTCTCGAGTTCCGCCAGCAGCGAGGTGATCTCATCCTCTGAGTGGTCGGACATGTCCTCCCCCTCATTACCTATTGAATGTATAGGATGAGATCCCATGCTGACGTCGATGTTATCACCGACTATCGGTGTGGACGCCGAAGCAGGTTCGGCAGTGGTAGTTGGAGTTTGATGTTGTTGCGTGGGCTCAGTAGACGGATCAGCATCGCGCACCGCGGTCTCCGTGACTGCGCCCTTTACTCCCGGTTTGTCGTAGTACTTGCCCCCTGGCCCCAGGAACCGGATGTATACACTTCCGGCCCCTGCGGTCAGGCGGCGTCCGTGTGCCTGGATGATTGGTATGAGCGCCTCCGAAATGGAGGCTATCATGTACCAACCCTCCTCCCTCCGCTGTGCGCGATGGATGATCCACGTGTCCACCAGAGCCCACGGGTTTTGCCACGCGAGAATGGCACCCACTATTCCGGCGGTCTTATAGCCACCTAGTGGGTCCGGGACCAGGAGGCAGCACCTGACCCGTCTGGGCATCTCGTTCGGACTCTTCACAACCAGCTTTTCGCCAGTGTCAAGAGTCCGACCTTCGATGTTCGACTTAAGCCAGGTTACTGCAGCCTGATTCCCGCACCATACCCTCACAGTGCCGTCATAGAAAGTCGGCCTGCCTGTGAAGGTTGGGCCCTCTTCGCCTGGCTTGCGTTTCAGAGCTCCTTCGATGAACTGCTGCTGAAGTAATAAAGTAGCCGCATCTGCCGTGGACTGTGTCATGGGACACCGCCCTTCTGTAGCCAGAGCCATGCAGATGGGCTTCTTGGCGATTGTGGCAAATGTGACTTGGCCTGGGTCTGGTTCATTAACCCTGGCCCGTTTTTCTCCGTCACAAGGTGTGAAAGACACCTCATGACGTGTTCGTTTTGATGGTGTTCCTTCCCCTTTCTCCTCCTTCCTTGGGTGAGGAACACCTGTGTATGGATAGGGACCGTAGCCCTTGTAGGGGCCCGGTCTCCGATTCAGAGGGACTTTGCTCTCGGTCTGATCGCACCTTGACGTCCCCGGCACGGGAGATACGCATGTATTTGTTTTTAAGTTTTTGTAATCCGTGGGGGCACCGCCACTGGAGTGAGCAGGCCGAGGGTCTTTGCCCTCGGTCTGTTCGCCCCGCGACGTCCCCGGCACGGGAGATGTTGATTTTTGGTCCTCCAGACCCATGGGGGCACCGTCGTCGAGACAGCCGGGCCGAGGGAGTTCTCCCTCGGTTCGACCACCCCCCGACGTCCCCTGCACGGGCGGGTCGGATTCCAGGCCGCGTTGCCTGGCTCTATGTCGGCGTTTAGAGCCTATTTTCCGGCTCTTGGACCTGACGCCTCCCTCTGATGCCAAGTCATGCTGGCGGGTCGGGGCTGCGGCAGGACCCGGACGCGGCATCTGCTCATCGGGTCTTCTAGGCCAGGATGTTTTGGCATCCCAGGTATTTGCGAAATTGTTTACAAGGTGTGGGCGTTCCCTCACCTCGTAAGGTCTAGGTATGGGCGTGAAGCGCCGTTTATGAAACGCAGTTGAGGCTGCGTTCTCGTGTCTCCGGGAGTGTGGGTGTTTAGCCCCTTCCCGGGTGGTAATGCGGGCTGCTGGTTGGCTAACCGCTGCCGCAGGTAAAGAGTGGCTAGGAGTTTCCGCCGAGGCGGTTGTCCCAGCGCACTGAGTAGAGGAGGGGGTTTTAGCCCTCTCCCCTGGTTTCGGTGTTGATTTTGTAAAATTAAACCCTTTCTCCATGTCTTGTGTTTGTTTTGATTCGTCTTTTTGGCTTCCCACCCTCCTTGGAGCCCGCAACTGGGAACACGCTATGCGTGTTAGGAGTACCAAAAAGATATAGAACCGCACGGAGGGGTTATGGGCGCGACATCCGGCTCTTGGTCTGTGGCCGGAGGTGAGGCGTAAGGGTAACGCCCCCCCCGAACTAATCACATCCCGCGAGCCTTCAGCATGGCCCTCCCCCATATCCCCACGGTTCTAGCCAGTTTCCCTCTGACGGGAAACTTGACCATTTACTCCATCTTGGCTCTAGATGGAGTCCACCGTTTTGCTTGAAATCAGGGCCAAAGGGAGCGTATTGACGGGACCCACCCCATCTCAACTCCCCAGGATCCCTTCATCCCCGCATGCGGCGCTCAACTGCGCAGGCCCTAGCGCAGGTGGACGATGGTAGATCACTGATAATGTCCACAGGCTATCAGTGCAACCGTTGTGTAGGTAGACCGTCAGGTAGTGCCTACTGGGGATGAATCCCCAGTTGGTCACGGCCCGACGTTGTCCGTCTGAGAGGAAGGTTGGGCGTCCCCTGCTCCACTTCCCAGGCTGGCGCCCTCCCTCCATACAGGCGGGACTGTCTCCTACCACTGTTGTGGGAAAAGGATGTAGGAAAGGGCGGGGGGGGGGGAGGGGTGATGGGTAGCTTAATTGGTAGAAGTTAGATGTGCGAGCACCATCACGCCCAGTCCAACGATGCAATCGTTAGCCTGCAGGCGTGGTTGGCGGTTGGGATATATTAGAGCCAGTGTAGGTGTGGGATGGGATTGGTTGGGTTACTTACACCACTGTAGAGGTGGGGAATTCAGGAGATAGGGAGTTTCCTGTCGCGTCCAGTCCAACGAAATTCGCTAGCCTGAAGACGTTTCAGGGAGGAGAGGTAAATAGGGTGGGAGGTAGATGAAATTAAAATTGGTTGTGGGGTTGTTATGGGGATGGGATTTGAGGAAGAGGAATGGGAGGGGTGCAGATGTACTGGCCCCGACACGCCCAGTCCAGCGATAACGCTAGCCTGAAGACGCGACTGGTGACCGGTAGGTATATGGAGAGGTATGACTACAGGGTGCAAGTATGTGCGGTCGTTCCCGACACGCCCCGTCCGGCGATGAATCGCCAGCCTGGAGACGCGACTGGTGAACTGGAAGGAAGATTAGGAAGGGGTAGGGTCGCGACTGGCCGAGTTCAGTTACGTCTGTTTCAGAAGGAACCAGACCAAGAACAGGCAGCACCGCGCGAAGGTATCAGACCAGTCTTGGCTTGAGGATCACGGTAACTGTAGTACTACTCTCAAACCCATCAGCCTAAACGTGGGTGGGAGGAAATCCCACGTTTAAGTGGGTAGAGAACATAAGTTCTATACATAGCCTATGTTATCCGCCCACTGCCCAACCGAGGTGATATAAGCGGGCGCAGAGCTAACGGAGACACAAAAAATTAGCATAATAGAAATCTCATCAACGCACTACTGTCGTAACCACCGTTAACGAAATATTAAATTATAACATTTAAAATAATAGTTAATTAACCAAGTAATTCCGACAAAATATTATTAATTAATAGTGGTGCAGTTGATTGTGATTCCCGGAAATACGGGAACTACCTTGGGGCTTAGAAAAGCCATATATTTTGAAGAATACTATTGCTGATCAACCCGAAGCTGCGCCGTCGCTCCGTGGCCTTCGACCCGGAGCATCGCGGCCTGCTAAAACAAGATTAGTTGGAGGACACCAGCGGATCCTGCCGGCCGACCGCCGTCGACTGTGGAGCCACAGTTAAGTGCACCGAGCACTTCCGTAAACAGTATATGTGTTCCTATTCGACCGACACACTATTAGCTACTAATATTATATAAACCCTAGGTTCCCTGCCAATAAAGTAACGTTAATTGTCTTACGTCGTTTAATTTACTTTCCAAGCAGGGGCCGCATCAGCATCGAACTATGCATGAACCAAGGAGATAGGTTAGTTTAAACTGTGAATTTAGCTGGGTACCCCGTATTACCCACACTTCCTCTACTATAGCTCCGTAGCGCCAAAATGTTAATATTACTGTAACAGACGCCTGTGACCCCGTGGTCTACTTACAGAAAACCACATAAATACACATTTTTTCCATAAAAGGATTACCTTTTGTGGAAAAAATGTGTATAGTTATTGTTTAGTACCTACTAAACAATATTTATCTGTGTGTTCTTTCTATGTAATCAGCAACTGGTAACCTATTAGTAGTAGTAGTAGTAAATCTATGTAGCATTTAAAGCGTGTTGGAGAGACTTTTATATTAGTAAGGGTAGAGTAACAATGGACAACAACTGACCCTCGTTGTCTATGTAAAATAACCCAATGAGATTACGCCGACACGTCCAATCACTGATTTAATTTACTCTCAAAATATAGAATCCTAAAAGCACAGTACTCATCCAGCGTACTCATTAACGACATAATTGGAGATTCGTGTAAAGGCATTAATAACAAAACAGATAACTATTATAGACACAGGGGTCCGGCCCCTGCCAATCGTTACGTACGAAATAAGGAAATTGTATTAAAGTTAGGGACAACGTTGCCCGGTGATATAGTTAAGGAAAACTGTTACAGGTTGTGATTGAGCCTCGAATTGTGAGGCTGTAGGTACTTATGTCAACAATCGATATCATTACGATATAAATAGATTTGTATATTTTTGTATTTGAAAGCAATAATTGCAAAGCAAATTTGATAGTCCGAGACGCCCAGGACTTTAATTGGCTGTGCCACAGCGGCTGGCACGTAAGATTTTGTTGCCTTTTATTAACATTTTATCGCAAGGCAACGGGTTTCAATTCTTTTTCATAATTACAATATAGCTGCTACTTTTTAATTAATTCATTTGGCCATTTTGGACATAACCCATTATATGTGTGCCCGGTGAAGGCAATAGGTTTGCCCCCTATTACGTGGGACCGAAAATACTGGCAAATTGTGGGTGTGTTATGCACCTCTGCCTACCCCTTCGGGGATATAGGCGTGATATGTGTCTGTCATGATATGTGTCTGAAAGCAATAAGTTTGTTTCTACTATGTATGAAATACTAACGGATCATCTCGGCTTTCCTCGTTCTCGATTTCCGTAGAAACACACCAGTTGCATAAAATGTAGCCTATGTTACTCAGGGGTAATGTACCTACTGAATTTTCAAAATCAGTCCAGTAGTTACGGAGCCTATTTAATTCAAACAAAATCAATTCTTTCCTCTTTATTAGTACCTGCTTATAGATTTAATTTATATTATAACTAGCGGACGCCCGCGGTTTCGCCCGCTTGACATATTTTATACACAAAAACCTTCCTCGAGAACCACTTTATGCATTAGTGAAAACCACATCAAAATCAGTTGCGTAGTTTTAAAGATCTAAGCATACATAAAGAACGGGCGAATTTGTTTTATAATATGTAGTGATTAGCAAAAACAAATATCATTGCTGACAAGGGGAACTGATGTCATTACTTTGATAATTCGATTAGGAGCCACGACTCTGTGTAATGCTTGTCCCTTAAATACCTGCTTTACTAAATGCAGACAGCCCCTATTATAGCCATTTATTTTGAAACCTTTTAGCTTTATGCTTCCAAATTGGGCCCCTGTGACGCGTCTGGTTAATTAACAGGCATCTAGACATACGAGGGACATGAATGTGTCTGGCACAATATTTAATTTGGCTGGAAAATCACACAGTAAATTGAACGAAATGAACACTGTTGGACGACATTGAAGTACGGTGTGCATCAGAAGGTACCTAATTAACTTTTGTTCCCACGTGATATGGAGCGAGGCTTTTACCATTACCGGGTAGTCAGCAAGTGTACCGCGCGTTGGAGTATTTTTATACCTAATGGCATAATTTGATCAGTCACCAGGTCCGGGATTGCTCTTACTTTCTCTTACAAGAAGAAAATAAGAGAGAAATTATATGTAAGTCACGTAGATATCCCGAAGCTACGCGATTTTAACGAGATACAAATGATGTTATATATTTGTTGAAGTCAGAACATGAAAATATGCAAGATTCTACACTACTTCACACTGACTTGTACAAGACTTATCTGTAATTGCCTGCCTACGAGTGTCATTCATGTAACCGTCACGTGGACCCTATCGTGCACCATTCAAAGTATGCCTGTTATCATTCAGTGTGATCTAAGATGAGAAATAAGTCAAGTAAGGCGCCAGATTTTGATCTTGCCGTATTTGCGTAACACACTTTGTTACAGATTTTGTATTGTACTTTTTTCATGCATAAAAGTTATATGTGTATATTTTTAGTAATTTCAGTTATATTATTTGAGTCTCATCTTGTTTTTAAATTTCCGAAACTTTGTGTACCTATTGTTATTATACCTATTCATGTACATGCCAAATTGCCCGGATCTTTTACCTTTTTTTGTAAAACGTATAAGTGAGAAGGATACACACCTATAATACCTATTGCTTTGGGAGTGTTGAGAGAAAACGTGTCGGTTGCCAAAAGTGGGAAACCGCCGACTCGACAGTATGATACATGGTTCGAACACAGATGTATTTTATTGCCATTTCCATTATAATTATTTAAAAATTTCTTTTTAAAATTGTAGTAGTCATATTTTTATTGAAAATTAAATAGGTATAGCTATTATTGTAAAACTGTCAAGTAATTTGGAAATAGGAACATTATGTAGGTATTCAGAAAGGGATTTTGGGTCCTAAAAAGGGCTGTCTATCTATCATCATTATCTGTACGCGGTACACCTGCTAACAGATGGAGGAAGTTCTAAAAAAATAGCTGAAGTGCCCAGAAATGGTAATAAGCTTGTCCCCATTACGTGGGACCAAAAGTGACAGGTGAAATGTGGATGCAAAGAACGCTTCTTGTCTACCCTTATGGGGATAACGTTTGTGTATCGTATGTGTATGTAGGGGTATCTAGGTACTTCTAAATATATTAAGTTACCTATAACTAGGTCGGTACAACAAAAACTTTAGAACCTCCACCATTTCTAAAGTCGGCTCTACACCATCCAATAAAGACTCCTTGACCTTCTTTGTAAAAAAATATATCACCATAAACGACACGATGCGTCAAATCGTAGCGCTTTTTTGCGATTCCCTTTAGGCGTAGGGAGTCACACTTCTGGTAATTCGACCACTTAAATATTTATGCTGATCTTCGGGTTCCTTTATGGTTTTTTGACATTTATATACATGTATTAGATTATTAGTATTGTAAAAGGGAGTATATAAGTATGTAAATAAGATTTATTAATGTCAAATGTTTCGGGTACAGTTTATATTGGTAACTATTCAAAAATATAATAAGTTTCCCTAGTGATGCCGTACCAATATTTCTCCTGCAAAGAAGAATTCACTCTGACTACGATATCGTACTTATAATATTACACCTTTGATTATATATAATTATATCTATCTAGACCGGACTAGGTATCTACCTAGTCCGGCCGTCAAAAGAGGATAGATTCAAAAGATGCAAAACTGCAACTAAGCTGCGCGCTCCTCGTTAGTACGGTTGAAGTTTCAAATGCCAATTGTGCTCTTGACATTTTACATTAATAATGACTTCTTGTGCAATAAAATTGTGTAAAAACTATCTTAGAAAGATAGATAAACCGAGGAAGGTTACATTCCACCTGTAAGTAATATGTTTTATTGATTGCTTGTCAACTAAATCATTATTGTAAAAATAATTTTACTTCGAAGAGATCTTGTCAAAAGTGTTGCCACTTGAATGAATAAGATTTCCCAATTGACGGCAATTGTGTATTATGGATGTATATTAAGTCTAATATAATATGAGTTTGCGCAAACCTAATCATTATCTAACATTTTCACATAGTTTTTACCAGATTTAAATTGTTGATAACGTTTTGGTTCTGAAAGAAATGAAAGACTTTTTCTTTTTATTTATTCACTAGCTGTTGCCTGCAGCTCCGCCTGCGTGTTACTTTAGATCTACATAACATTTTTATTTATGAAGCGAATGAAAACCAAACCGCAAATTCAAATCAAAAATTCAAATCGGTTACGCCGTTTCTGAGATTAGCGTGTCCAAACATTCAGACAAACAGAGAAAAGTTCTAAAAACCATTGTTTTGGTTTTTTTTTGCGTTTATAAAGCCCTCCTACAACAGTTTCTCTATTATATCTACTATAATACTCGTATTCTCTATTGTACCATAAAAATTCATCTTAAGATACGAAAATATGAAATATTATTTATTATCTAGAGGGGCTCGTGGTCTAGTGGTAACCGACAATGTTAACACATTGCAAAGGTTAAGCAACATCGAGTCAGGCTGGTCTTAGGATGGATGACCATTGCTTAAGACACTGAGACCCCTCCGTGCCTCGGAGAGCACGTTATACCGTCGGTCCCGGTTGTCATACGATCATCTATGGCAGTCGTTAGGGGTAGTTGGAGCCCTAAATCAAAAATCCAACCGGGCTAACTACAGAACTTCGTTATCGCCTATGTGATGTGGAGTTCAGATGGCAGTCGTTTTACGGAAAATATCGAAGTTCAGCCGAATCGCAGTTAGACTGGAAAGCCTGCGTTGGGAAAAGGCTCGGTGAAAGATGATCTTCGTCGTGTGTGATAGTCCATTAAATTGTATGGCGAGCGATATTGTATCTTAAGTTAAAATATTATAGTATCTTAGCCGTGTGCAGCGCCCCTGTGCCCCTGTGCCCAGTGACGTAACCTGTTCTGAAGAGCTCTTCAATCTGATCCCACCCTTTTCCTTCCGATCCCGAACAACGCGTGCCGGGCAGAGATGCCACTCCCACATAGTGGATAGCATGATCGCGAGAACCCAACGTTTTAAACGTTCGTTTCTCTACCGAACAATAGTGGCCTGGAACGCCCTGCCTGTGCATGTGTTTCCTCCCACATATAACCCTGGGTTCTTTAAGCGGAGCGTGAAGAGGCACATCAGTAGGCCGTCAAGTTGAGGGCCACTCTCTACAGTAATGTGTGCTGTGGGAGTGGCCCACAATCGCTAGACGTCGTCACGACTTACCACCGGGCGGGCGGCGTCAATTTGGCGAACCCAATATAAAAAAAAGAAAAAAACCTACGACAAACTTATTATTTGCGGTTGGTATAGTTATCAGGTCTAGGGATCGAACCGCAAAATTAAGTTTGTTTTTTATTGTATGTACTTTTCCGGGATAAAAAGTACCCAGTGTGGTGCCCAGGATATTAAAGAATAATTATACCAAGTTTCATCGTAATCGAACCGGTAGTTTTTGCGTGATGCCTGAACAGACAGACAGACTAAAAATTTTTAATCACATTTTTGGGTTCGGTGTCGGTCTAGCAACAAATGACAGGGGGCCATTTATTTTTTTGATATTTTCAATGTACAGAATTTTCACTTCTACAGATTTATTATAAGTATAGATTTGTGCTAATATTTTTTGTTACTAAAAGTAGATGTCTTACGATTTGCGAATATTTTGGACTAAAGTCATGCATGGTAACTAAATTTTGGTTCATTTTATTTAGGTTTCCCGGAGATCCGATATTAGCCAGTAAATGGATTGAAATAGTAAGGCAGAGTAGGAAGGAACCGTGGTGGAAAAAATATTTGAGCATTATAACTATGATTTTTAGTACCTACTGATTTCATCGATGCCACACAATTTTTGGTGCTGGGATAACACGGAAATTACGTTGTAGGTATTTCTTCCTTAACAATATTGTAATGACTTGCATAAGCGTCCTTTCTTTTCGTTTGTTTAAATATTTTGATTCTTTGAACGTTGTCTAACGGAACGGAACCCGTCGAGCGCGATTCAGCTGACCCATTTTTTGTATCTATATTTGTATTATTTTAACTGTTAAAATTCCTTTTAAATAAATATAAAGAGCACTTGTATGATGATGGTTGATGATTTTTATTACTACCTAATACAACAATACTAAATTACCTAAATCACGCTAATTTGATTCCCATATATTTGGGGAAAAAAATTGTGGTGGCCTTCTTGGCCACTCGCACACTAATGTAACCCTGGTACGTAATATTATCGCGGGTGACGTTTGTCACTCACACTGTGAATGTGGATTTCAACGTTATTATGGTGCCTTGGTTTGTTGGTTGAGCATTACTCCTGGAAGGAAAGTGAACAGCCGTTGGTTCAAGTCTACCCTCAGAACTGTCAAAAGGAGTTTTCGCGATTCATGTTATAATATTATTTGAAAAAGTTAGCAAGCTTCCATTTGCATTTCCATTAAAAAAAATACACAACTATATTCCTTCGTATATCGTGCTTTCATCTTTTTAATTTAATTTTTGAATCACACTAATGTTCATAAAGTATACATGTACAGTAGGTACAGGAGAATACGTTATACAAGCAAGTAAGCACTTCACTTATTGGAAAATCCGAGCTGAGGCTGAGAAAATTCGATAATATGTGTGGGCAGCGAGCAACGATTCGAGGTTTATTGAAATTTATTTGAAAGCCGTCTGTACTGACCGCCTGCCAATAAAAGGTTTTATGTTATTTATTACTAACTTATCAAAGGTTTTATTACAAATCCATCTATATAATATACAGATACTTGTTATCAAGTTATTGACAAAGATAGTCAGTAAAATACGATTAGTTTTAGCGATTAGTTTCTTTATGTTTTATTGGATACTATTTGTTTGAAATAAGGTAATAATTATATAAACGACCTCTTTAAAGTAATAGAAAAAATACTGCAGACAAAGATGGCATCAGAATTTAATTCTAGTTCGTATCTAATCGGATTATATTCACTTTCCTTTGACGCGACGTCACTACAAAGAGCCAGAGAGCGCCATTTCTCAACGTGGTTGACGTAGAAATTACCTAAGCTTAGACAAACGTGTCTGGCAGACATTGTTAACTTGATGCGAGAGTTGTTCCTCACTAATTTTCAGCTCATCGCTGCAGGGTATTGACGCTAACTTCTTGTTATGTTACAAATGGTATGTTAATATTTACGAAATATAAATTGCAATTTCTTATAATTAGGCTGATAAAAAAACATGAACATTTATTGAAAACTATCTACCTACTACCCACTATATTTATTGAAAAAGATTAGCTGGCTTTGTATTTTCGCTGTACACGTACGAAATTACCATTATCTATACTTATAATAAAATACGATGATATAACTCACCAGGGGGCGCTGCAGCGAACATTATTTTTATTTGTGAAAAGCAATGTTGCCAATTTTCTCAAAAACTACTAGTCCGATTTTGATGCAGTTTTCAGTTATGGGTTTGAGTTAGATTGGTACATGTTTCTAGATAGATGTTACGGTGACAACTCACCAGGGGGCGCTACAGCTAACATTATTTGTGATGATAATCAATTTTGATGCGCCTTTTTTCAGGAATGGATTTGTAGTTGATTAGTGAGAGTTCTTAAATAGGTGTAACGACAGCAACTTAGTAGGGGGCGCTGCATATCTATGCTCTTTTTGAAGTTTAAAATAAAAACCAAAATTTTTTTTTTTTAAATCCCACGACGATTAAAAAGCAATTACATTGAAAAAAAGGATAAAATAATTTAAAAACTTCCAAAAAATTAAAAATAAGTCGTGTTGGTTAGTCCTTTAACTTTGATACAGGCGCCTAGCAATATTTTGTTTCAAGTTTTGTCTCGAAATGCACATTGAAATAATGCGCCAAAACTGTGTTTTGTTCAATCTACTTTTGTTAGATTTATAATAATTTAACTTTAAAATTAACAAAAATTCTTAAATTCGTAAAAACGTACTAATAATTAAATTAAGTACACAATATCACAGACACAACTTGACACAAGAAGTCAGAGTTCATACATACTTACTCTGTGGTCAAAGTGCAAACTATGACGTCATATTTTCTGATTGGTGTTTGATGTCACGTGACTGAATACCTAATTTCTAAAAACTTATTTTCTAAAAATAATAGCAATTTTT